>JANIWS010000008.1:0-481000 GCA_030555745.1 Yamadazyma sp. yHKB15
TCTTTTATCAATACCACCACATTTGAAAATTAAATGACCGGTGGTGGTTGATTTACCTGAATCGACGTGACCAATAACAACAACGTTAATGTGAGTTTTTTCTTTACCCATGTTTAATAATTAAAATTTTTAATATTGGAAAAAAAAAGGGAGATTCAATGGTTTTTATGAGGAAAAATTTTTCATGAATCATGGGGTGTACACGACCCTTATCTAGGGCAATAGCCCTAGATCGTTGCCACGAGTTTCATACCACGTTACTGCCAGTCTAGGTCGATAATGAGACTATCTTTGAGCCAATGGTAATGAGTTTTCTGCCATCTGTGACTGCGTTTTTATTCCTTCTATTTTTTTGCAACCAAGTTAACTATGCTATAGTATAAGAGATAATAAGAGAATATGCTGGATTCATCTAGAAGGAATCCTGTAAGAGACCCAATAGGGGACCTAATAGGGGACCCAATTGGGTCCCCTATTGGGTTCCTGTCTGGGGAATTTTAAGAAGTGTACAGATACAGTCATATCAAAAAAGATTATATATTAATTTATTTCTATTACCTTCAATAGCTTTGTAAAATTACTTTCTTCTTTTACTATCGTAACCTATACCTAAATCATAATTATAATCATCTATTATGTCATCATTAACTGAATCTGATTTACTGGTCAACAGTTTATCATCAGTAATGAGTTTACCAAATTTCCTCTTAACCTTCTTTGGAGAAGGTAATTTTAATGAATCGGACTCAATTGAGTTAGAATCTGTCTCAATTGCATTATATTCAATGAATTCATTCTTAACTTTACCTTGAGGATAAAATACACACCAATCTAAATTTCTTAATTCTGGGAATGCTATTGAATTTGAAGATATTTTGAATATCTCAAATATAAAATTAATTGATAAGATTGGAATTAACCATGATTTTGCAGCCGTTATTTTATTTTTTGTAGATATTAAATTAATTGAATTAAATGGGCATTCAACTAAATGATTTTTAAAGAAATTGGCTGGTAATTGCTTTTTGAATAAATTAATATTAATGAAAAGTACATTCATTTTAGAATTGAAATTCTCATTAACAATAAATCCAAGATGGTTTAAAAGCTTTGTTAAATGTAATAATTCAATTCCTTTAAATCCACTCAAACTTACATTAAATTTCTTTGAAATAGTTAATTTAGGAAATGGATTACTCCATTCATCATCAACTAATTTATTATAAAAAATTGATCTTTCAATTAACCATTCAGTTTTATGATCCTCTATTGGGTCAGAACCAAACGGTATTAGCTTATAAGTTGGGGATTCATCTTCTATCTTACCGTCGTGTTTTAAAATGATTTCTTTTAGAATTTTTGTTTGATGTGGGTTGAAATTAGTTAGTTTAAAGGATATTTTTGAAAATAGCTTTGTGGATTTTTCAATAACTTGATTATCAGGCAATTTAATATTTATAGATTTTGAGTTCATAATTGAATCCCAAACATCTATATTTTTCTTAATCTTTAAAGTAGTTTTCTCCAAAGAAGGGTAATTGGGATAATTTTCAAGTAAATAATCATTTAAATCAAGGGATGCATTTTTCTTTATACTGTGGATTATATAGATTGGATGAACAATTGGAATTTTCCATTCTATGGCAGTCGTATAACGTTTACCTGACTTTTTATTCGTTATAACACAGGTTGAGTTAACAGTCAATGTTTTACTCAGTTGTCCCTTATGATGATTAATTAGAGTTTTAAAATCTTGGATATTAATTAGATCATCATCTTCGATATGGGACAAGCAAATAATGAAATCTTGGAAAACGCCCAATTTATAATTATCTATATTAGGATTCAAGCCATTTTTGAAATCTTTATAGAAGGAATCAATTGCATTTGCATCGAGATATACAATATCATTACGATGCTTTATACAAAACTTATATTTATCGGTATTTTTGTTTCCCACAAGAAGATATTGGACATCTGAGGTTAAGTCTGTATAATGTATACCACCTAGTTCTTTGATCTTCTTATCGATATCCAACCGCTTACTTGTGGGTATGGATGTGCAACAGAACTTGAAGTTCTGTAATGGTAGCATCGCGTTGCGAATATATTTTTTACGAGTCTGAGAATGTTTTATCATCAATTCATCTTCATTCTTTATCTTTATCTTTATCTTCATTTTTCATCATCATGAACCTTTTATCTGTTTGTGTATTAATGTCTTATACCCATCATTCTAAAGAATTATCTTTTTTGATGGTTTTAGATTTCAAGTACTTTTTGACTTTTCTTTCTTTTATGAGTGATAAAACTGTCTTAAGTGTTAACAAAAGTACCTGACAATCTTTTATCCTATTATTATATACTTATTCTACTATATAAGTCACTTTTATTATAATAATCTATATCAACTTTACATCTTTCATTAGTACAACTGTGCACCACTACACTACAACAGTGCACCACTACACTACAACAGTGCACTACAGCAGTACACCTATGTAAGTACACTAATTAGTTAAAGCCATTATTAAATGAAATTTTACCCCAGAACAATAGTAGATTGCTATAAAAAATGAAATCAATGATCATAGAGATAATCAAATGAAATGAAGTGAAGATAAGTGATACGAAAAGAATTAGAGAATTTAAAAGGACCTTTCAAGCAGAATAAGGTTTATTTTTTTAGTTGACTCTTTTTCATGTATGAGTGAGTGTGTGTATGTCATAAGAATAAGAAAGTTGATAGGCTCAAGGGGATAGCCTAGGCAAAAGAGGCATTTAAAGGTGGGCAAGCGAAAGGGGGATTTTTCTCGAGTTTTCGAAAGTAATTGTACGATGTATGCTATATATAGAATAGTTGTTAGCTAATATTGATTAAGAATCATTGGTTGAGATCTTAAAAATATCACCAGATACACTAAGGTTACATAGGTAACCTAAGCAAAGGTAACCTAAATGTTACACTTAAAGATCATTTAAAGATCTTCATATAGGTATATACAACTCTTTGTATATTATATAAATATAGCCATAATCATATCCAAGCCTTAATTAGCTTGAATCATTTACGAAAAACCCTTCACCCTCAAAAGAGTTAATTAATGAAATAAAGGAGAAGTTTAACATTGAAGCCTTTGCACGCCAAATTTCATCTTCTGACAATTGCACAAAGTCTAATACAATTATAATTGAGATTTTCAGGTCAAATGTCAAAGGCCCAAAATCATAAACCAGAATGAAGTAGTAAAGTAACGCCAAGTAGGAATGGTATTTTAACACAGATATATATAGATTTATTTGACAATTAGTTTAAATGATAGTAGTAACGTGATGATATCTCCGTTAATGCAAAGCCATGCAACTAAGGGATCTCAAACCTTCAAGTATGAGATTTGTAATATCTCTTCACTTTTCCACCAATTCTTTTCAATGTTAAACTCATATATAAAAGGTTGTATAAAGATATAATCAGATTAATAACGTCATCACATGTTAACCCAATTAATCCATTATATCACCATAAAAATTAATTCAATTACTCAAATCAGTATTCTTAATTACTTGAATTAAAGTTCTGTGTGCCAATCAAATTATGAACTCTTTATAAAGAAGGTCTAAAAATTATTGCTATAACAATTCCTAATAGAGTTTTTTTTCTTATTTTTAAGCTTCGAAAATTATATAAATCCCCCCTAGTATCCCAGTTATTTCTAAATTTGTTCTTTTGTTTAAAAATAATTTCCATTAGAATTAAAGAAATTTTCCTTCGCTTTTTAACACTTAATTAAAAGAAAAAAATGTTCAAACAAGTTTTATTTTCATCTGCTTTAGTCGCTTCAGTTTTAGGTGGTTACGCTAACTCTACTGTTGTTACTGATGTTATCGTTACTGATTACGTCTTTACTTGTCCAGAAGCTACCACTGTTACTATCACCACTTGTACCGATCACACTGTTTGTGAAGGTGTTTCAGTTATTACTGCTACTTCAGGTGAAACTGTCACTGTTACTGGTGAATGTATCGCTCCAACTTCCGGTGTTACTAGTGGTGTTGTTGCTACTGTTCCAACCACTGTTGCTGCTGAATCAACTGTTGCTGGTCAATCAACTGTTGCAGGTCAATCAACTGTTGCTGCTGAATCAACTGTTCCAGCCGTCAGTAGTTTCGAAGCTGGTGCCGCCAAACTTGCTGTTGGTGCTGTTGGTGGTTTAGCTGTTGTTGCTGCTTTAATCTAAATTTAATTAAAAAGCATTAATTAGCAAAAAGAAACACTTTTAAGTAAAATCATATCTTAATATGTGACCATTCGTATTTGAATATATTCATTTTTTTCTTTTCAAATTTGAATATTTTCTTTGTTTGACTTTGGTTGGTTTTTGAAGTTTCTATAGCAAATAATTTATTTCCATTCATAATAAGTTCATCCAATTATAAATTTATTTATAATATCGGTAAATAGTAATATAATAATCTTAGGTATGATATGCTCTTAAGTCCTCATTTTTTAAAAAAATGCTTTGAAAAACCCCCCAATTTTTTAATGAAATGCTTTGAAAACCCCCAATTTTTTAATGAAATGCTCAGAATAATTTATAAGACTTCAGAAGTTTTTTATCTCCATAATATCTTTATTATATCATTTATATGTCATTTTTTATGTCTATTAAGGTTGACTTAAGTTAATATCTCCACATAGTTGGATCAAGGTCGCGCTTAGCGCGACCTTAATCTCGTACTATTTCTGAAATAGTATCTCGCCTAATCTACCGCGATGCCGTTAAGCCATGATAGCCCAACCACATCAGTCCCGACAATTGAGTCCGCTCCATTCTAATAGCTCAATAAACTTAAATCAACTAAATCAACTAAATCAACTAAAAGACCACACCAACGCTACCTTCTAAGCCAATCTCTTATTCCGCTTTTGGATCTTCCTCATCGGCCAATTCATCAAATTGTGGTGGAGCGATAATGCCATACAACGGAATTTCCCATCCACAATTCCATACTCATCTCAATGCTCATCTTATTCAATTACGTGGTCAAGTTCAGCATTGGTCACCATAAGACCTTCTCCTGACTCTCTAAAACCATCAGATGTGTCTTTCCCTACAAATTTCCCTATCTGTAACTTCATAACCAAAAAAACCGTTGAAATCTTATTGTTTTGATGATATTTTTGTCGTGTCACGTGCGCTTGCAACAACTTTTTTGCAGTCAAATTTTTTTTTAGAGTTAGATATACGGGATTGTATAAAGCCTCTCAATATCCTTTCAAACAAAAACATATTAAATATAACGTAGAGACTAAGGATTGTTGAATCACTAAGACAATGTTTGAATTTGTTAAAGATCCTTTATCAAGGTTAAAATATGGATTTCCTGCTAAAAGACAACTCGCATATCCAGAAGATGCTAAAGACTTAAAAGATAAAGAAGCAGAACCAGAGTTAGTCATTGAGTATAGAGATGAAAAGGATAGAAAATGGTGGAGCTTCTTTGATGAATACGAATATAGATCTAATAAATTTACCAGGTCAAAACATAAATGGTATAAATGGTATAATGAAAATGATACCCCTGCAGAAAAAAAATTATTATTCAAATTGGATATTTTATTGACGTTTTACTCATTGATGGCTTATTGGGTCAAATATTTAGATCAAACCAATCTAAATAACGCCTATGTTACTTCAATGAAAACTGACATTGGTATGCAAGGTAATGATTTAGTCGATACTAATGTTATGTTCCAAGTCGGTAATATTATATTCCAAATTCCTTTCATTTACTTGTTGAATAAAGCCCCTTTGAATTACTTGCTTCCAGGTTTTGATATCGCTTGGTCAATCGTTACTATTTGTCTTTACAAAACCACGAATGTTTCAACCTTAAAAGGTTTGAGATTCTTGATTGGTTCTTTAGAAAGTCAAGCTTACTATTCTTACCATTTCTTATTTGGTAGTTGGTTCACTGCTGATGAATTGAGTAGAAGAGCAATGGTTTTCTATTTTGGTCAATATTTAGGGGTCTTGACTTCAGGTTTACTTTCTGGTGCCATTGTTAGAAACCTCGAAGGTGTTAATGGTTTACACGCATGGCAATGGATTTTCATTGTAGATGGTTTAATTTCTTTAGCTGTTGGTTTCATCGGTATCTTTGTTATCCCTGGTACTCCAAAAGATTGTTATTCAATCTTTTTAACTGATGAAGAAATTCAATTGGCTAGGAAAAGATTAGAAAGAAATAATGTTGGTACAAAGGAAGACAATTATAGTCTTAAACAATTATTCAATCTTAAATTATGGAAAAGTATTTTAACCAGTTGGGAATTCTATATCTTATCTTGGTGGAATATTTTCTGTTGGAATAATTCAAATGGTGCAAGTGGTGCTTACATTTTATGGTTAAAATCTTTAACTAAAAAGGATAAAAGTGGTAATACGGTTCAAAGATATTCTGATGGTTTATTGCAAGATAAAACTGCTTTAACTCCTGGTTTAGGTTTAGTTTGGTTATTTGTAACTTGTACTTTTGCTGATTTCTTCCATTCTAGATGGGCAGCTATCGTTGGGTCTCAAGTTTTCAATATTACTGGTAATGTTTTATTAGCAGTTTGGTATATTCCTGAAGGGGCAAAGTGGTTTGCTTGGTGTTTACAATATTTCGGTTGGGCAATGGCTCCAGTTTTGTATTCATGGCAAGGTGATATTTGTAGAAGAGATCAACAAAAAAGATCAATTATTCTTATTTTCATGAATGCTTTTGCTCAAGCTACTACTGCATTTATGGCTGTTATTGTTTGGAAGACTGTTGAAGCTCCAAGATTCTTAAAAGGTTATACTTTCACTGCTTGTTCAGCCTTTGCTTTATGTTTATGGACTTTTGTTGTTCTTTATTTCTACAAAAATCAAGAAAGAAAAAATGCTTTAGACAATGGTATATATATCTACAATTCTTCCAACCTAGATGATATTCCGGAAGCTATTAAATCAAACGATGAAGATATCATTGAAAAAGATGAAAATTTAGTTAGAGATAACGAACTTCAATCAGATGATACTTCAAATTAGTAAATGATTAACGAACTCAACTTCCTATGTATATTCAGTTCAACTTGAATATGTTTTATAGATTTAATTTTAATAAACTTAACTTCTAATGAATTGGAACAACCTTGGTACTCATTCTCATCAGATACCATGGTAAATCGAAAACCTCTTCCATACTTTCTAATGACCTTCCATTCAATTCAGGGACAAATATATATATCCAAATTAATGACATAATATTGATACCAGTAAAGAAGAAAAATGTACCAAAAGGTTTCATACTAATGAACATTTGTGGTAATGCTTTAGCATTAGCAAATTGATTAATATAATGCCAACACATTACTACGGCTTGAGCAAATGTTCTAATATGTAATGGGAATACTTCTGATCCGATGAAAAACTGTAACAAGTTAAACCCCATTACCCATCCAACTCCAACAAAGTAAATTGCTGCTATACCAGCTTTAGATGCTCTTAACTCTGATCCAGTTAAATGTACATTTTTTTCAGCAGCTTCTGGGACTATCTTCAAGAATATAGCATAAAATAAGACCGAAACTGTTTGAATTGAAACTCCAGCGAATAAGGACTTACGTCTATCAATATCAACAATAGCACAAATAAGAACTGTAACCACTTTCACAACTCCTAAAATAGATGTCATTTTGAACTTATCAAGTCCTTTAATACCGCTGAATCCAAAGATTTCTGGTGAATAAGTATTAATGGCATTTGCTCCTGACCAATGACTAAAACATTGCATTGCTCCACAAAGCACAATAAATCTATATCTAATTGATTTGACAGTAAATAATTGTTTTAACAACGAAAGCTTACTTTTGCCATACCTATTTTCAATCTCAATATGAGTATGAATATCTTCCAATTCTTGAACTATATATGGATGATCATCAGGTAAATGACGAAGTTTAGTTAACCCTTCTACAGCTTGTTCATATTTCCCAACTTTAATCAACCATCTTGGACTTTCAATTGAAAATATAATCGAAGTTATCAATATAATTCCTGCTAAAACATATTTAAACGCTGTGGGTATTATCCATTGATTATTGGAATCATTCAGAATATGTAAAGCCGTACCATAATTAATAAAATAGCCTAACATAACTCCAATATAGATACCAACGGAAAAAATACAGTTGAATCTACCTCTAATGGTTTTTGGTGTAACTTCTGACATATATGTTGGTGCAATAATTGTTGTTAAACCATCACATAATAATCCTTCTAATAATCTTCCAGCATATAGTTGTCCAACCGTTCTACTTGTAATCTGAATTGTAACAGTGATAAAGTAGCAAATACATACTAATTGTAAAGTCCTTTTCCTACCTAATTTATCTAAAATAAATAGGCATATAATTGTACCACCGATTGCACCTAATTCAACCATTGAAGTAAGATTAGATTTCAAGTCGGCCACTTGGTCAGCGGTCTTATTTGGGTCACTTAACCCAAATAGTTTTTCAAAAGAACTTTGAATTTTCGAACCTGCTAAATTACCCTGTTCGTAACCTCTGATGGTATTTAAAAGACCAAAAGAAATCGTACTTGTATATAAAGTCCAGTTATATATTTCTGGTGGAAGTGATGAATCTCTCTTCCATTGTACAGCAAAAAAAGGTCTCCTTTTAGGTGCTGGTATAGGATTAGATCCTTGACTACTTAATTCATTCACATGGTTTTCAATATTCTTACCATCAACATTTTGCTTTTCTATATCAATTTCTGATTTTTCACTCATTATGATACTTCCGCTACAATGATATTTCTACTACAATTTTTTGTAAGAAATAAGAGATATTTAAGTTATCTAATCGATCTATAGTCTCCTTGCTCGGTAATTGAGTGGCATATTTTTAAAAGAAGCTAAGTGGCCACCACCTACTTAAGCCTTACCCATTGAAACTTGAAATTTAGTACCGTCTTCTATAACTTGAAAAATTAAGTTGAGACGGTTATTTTTATGCAATTTTGACAGGTTGGTATAACCACGATTTTTAACAAAGATATTAATTTTAGAAAAATTATAACTTCTGATAGGACAAAGGTAAAAGAAAGTCAGAGAAATAAGATAAGCAATATAATAAGCTTAAGGTATATTCGTTACTAATTTACAAAATAATAGGGTCATTATTCAAAGTTTAATCTTCTTCTTCCTTCTCTTCACTGACTCTTGATGCATTTTCAATCAATTCTTCTTCAGGTTTTTCCAAGTATTTGAATTTACCCTTGGAGTAATCAATTCTATTGACTTCGGAATGATCTGGACATAAGATATGACCTCTTCTACCGATAAGGTACCATGGTAAATTGAATAATTCTTCCATACTTTCTAATGATCTTCCACTCAATTCTGGAATAAAGAACCAAGCCCATGCTAATGCAATGACATTGATGGCAACAAAGAAGAAGAATGTACCATATGGTTGTAAGGCCAACAACATTTTGGGAAGTGCTTTTGAATTACCATATTGATTAGCAAAATGTAAAACCATAATTAATGATTGAGCAAATGATCTAATATGTAATGGGAACACTTCCGATCCGACTAAGTATTGCATTGAGTTAAAACCAGTAACCCAACCAATACCACTGAAATAGATAGCTGCCATTGCTGCTTTAGAAGCTCTTAATTCAGATGGTGATAAATTCGAGTCTTCATTAGCAGCTCCTGGAACAACTTTCAAAAAGATTGCAAAGAACAATAATGCAACAAATTGAATTGAAATACCAAGATAAAGGGCCTTTCTTCTACCCAAGAAATCAATAACAAAGAAAGCTGCAAAGTATGCACAAACAAATTTAACAACACCCAAAACAGCAGTCATCTTTAAAGTATCGACCCCTTTGATACCACTCAAACCAAATAATTCAGGTGCATAAATGGTGATTGAATTTGCACCAGCCCATTGACCCAAAACCTGAATACAAGCACATAAACCAAAGAATCTATAACTTAAAGATTTAGATCTAAGAATTTCAAGAAACATTGAGAACCAATTACGTCCTGCTTTGGAAATCTTTTCAGCTTCAACTTGTTCAGTAATATCGGTGATTTCACCAATTAAGAATGGATGAGTATCTGGTAAATTTCTTAATTTTGACAAAGCTTTAACTGCTTTATCAGTTTTGCCAACTTTAATGTACCATCTTGGACTTTCAATACAGAAAAATAAGGAACTTATGAAAATGATACCAGCAAACATGATTTTGATTGAAGTAGGTAACATCCATTGAACATTTGAATGTTGGGAGATATTGATTGCAGTACCATAATTTGCCAAATAAGAAAGCATGACACCTAAATAGACTGCACCAGCAAAGATACAATTAGCCATACCTCTTACGGCTTTTGGAGTAACTTCTGAGATATAAGTGGGGCCAATGGTTGTAGTTAAACCAACAGCAAGTAAACCTTCCAATAATCTACCTGCGTATAATTGACCCACATTTCTACTGGTTATTTGAATGATAACAGTAGCGATCCAAAGGATACATACACCTTGCATACTTCTAACTCTTCCAAATTTATCAACGACAAAAGTAGCAAGTGCAGCCCCACCAATACTACCTAATTGGACCATGGAAGTGATATTAGACTTCAAGTTAGCCAATTGGTCAGCTGTCTTATTTGGATCACTCAAACCAAATTGATCTCTAAAAGATTCTTGGACAGCAATACCAGCGACGTTACCTTCGTCCAAACCTCTTGCAGCCCCCAAAACTCCGAAAACCAAAATGCTCATATACAATTTCCAGTTATAAATTTCTGGAGGAGAATGGGTATCAACAATCCTCCAAGCAAACTTTGGCTTTTCTTGATCCATAGGCTCTGTTTCTACCTTGGGCCTTGGTTTTTCGTAAGCTCTTTCTTCGATTTCCATTCTGTTATTGTTCTAGCGAGTTAAGATTGTTATTAAATTTCTTGTCACTACTTCAATAGTCTCGAGATACGATTAAGGTCTATTATTGCAAATATACGTGATTTTCGATAAAAAAACCTGGTAGAATCTGCTAAAAAACAAAAACTAAAGAATACAATACGTGAAATGTTACATCTGGTAGCTTTTATAGTGAAATTTATACGTATAGTAAAACAGCCAGGTCTTGTGGGGAAAATTAGGCTTTATTGTCCATTCCGTTCGGAGGGGTTAGTGCATATATTGAATTGATGGAGTAATTATTTTTGACACATTTTTATTGGTTGAGATATAATCTTCCCCATGTTTTTTTTTTCAGTATTGGTGTTTAGATGCTTATTCCCAAGGGGGTGGCAACGTTGACGTCGTTATTAGACCGGGAGCAATATGGCTTCGCTTTAGGTGGGTTATGATTACTGCGGATCATTTAATTATTTTCCTTCAATAGTTTATTTTTCCTTTAAACTTTTGTGTTCAAGATTTTTCTATTGATGAAAAATCTGATACAACTTTATTCCGGCATACGAGATTAAATTATAGCTGTGACTTGGCGTTTAATTAACACTGTTGATGATTCAGTTCTTGTGTAGTCGGTTGACACATCTATGCTGTCAAACTACCCCAACCTGTCAAGCCATTTTGACATATGGTATGGTCACGACATCTTTAAAATCTTTTTAACATCTTTTTTAAATGACAAGCCCCTATTGCTTTTGAAAGTCTATAGACAGCGCATTACACAGAGAATGACTCACAGAGGAAAGACAAGACTAAGATATAGAGATGAAAAGAGAACTTTTATAAGAAAGAGATATAGAAAAAGGTATGACAAATCAAAACATATATTAATCATCTTCATGTTCCTTTTCATCACTAATTCTTGAAGCATTTTCAATTCTTTCTTCTTCTGGTTTATCCAAGTATTTGAATTTACCTTTGGAATAATCGATCTTGTTGACTTCGGAATGATCTGGACATAAGATATGACCCCTTCTACCGATAAGGTACCATGGTAAATTGAATAACTCTTCCATACTCTCCAAAGATCTTCCACTGACTTCTGGAATGAAGAACCAAGCCCATGCTAATGCAATGACATTGATGGCAACAAAGAAGAAGAATGTACCGTGTGGTTGTAATGTTAATAACATTTTTGGTAAAGCTTTTGAATTACCATATTGATTAGCAAAATGTAAAACCATAATTAATGATTGAGCAAATGATCTAATATGTAATGGGAAGACTTCCGATCCGACTAAGTATTGCATTGAGTTAAAACCAGTAACCCAACCAACACCACTAATATAAATAGCTGCCATTGCTGCTTTAGAAGCTCTGATTTCTGATGGTGTCAAATCTAATTCCTCGTGAGCAGCTCCTGGAACCATTTTTAAAAAGATAGCATAGTATAATAATGCAACTAATTGAATTGAAATACCGAGATAAAGAGCTTTCCTTCTTCCTAAGAAATCAATGACAAAGAAAGCTGCAAAATAAGCCGCAACAAACTTAACAACACCTAAAATAGCAGTCATCTTCAAAGTCTCTACACCTTCAATACCACTTAATGCAAACAATTCAGGTGCATAGATGGTAACAGCATTTGCCCCAGCCCATTGACCTAAAAGTTGAATACAAGCACATAAACCAAAGAATCTATAACTTAAAGATTTAGATCTAATAATTTCAACAAACATAGTAAACCAATTACGTCCAGCTTTAGACATTTTTTCAAATTCAACTTGTTCAGTAATATCAGTGATTTCACCAATAACAAATGGATGACTTTCAGGTAAAGTTCTAAGTTTTGCTAATGCTTTAACGGCTTCTTCATTTCTACCGACTTTGATATACCATCTTGGACTTTCAACACAAAAGAATATTGAACCAATGAAAATGATACCAGCAAACATAATCTTAAGAGATAATGGGATCATCCATTGAACGTTTGAATGTTCAGAAATGTGAATGGCAGTTCCATAGTTAGCAAAATAAGAAAGCATAATACCCAAGTAAACAGCACCTGCGAAGATACAATTAGCCATACCTCTAACTGCTTTAGGGGTTACTTCTGAAATATAAGTTGGACCAATGGTTGTAGTTAAACCAATTGCAAAGAAACCCTCTAACAATCTACCAGCGTATAATTGACCAATAGTTCTACTGGTAATTTGGATGACAGCAGTGACAATCCAACAGATACAAACCAATTGCATACTTCTGACTCTACCGATTTTATCAACGATATAAGTAGCAAGAGCGGCACCACCAATACTACCCAATTGGACCATTGAAGTGATATTGGATTTCAAATCAGCAATTTCGTGTTCATCCTTATTTGGATCACTTAAACCAAATTGGTCTCTAAAAGATAATTGAACCGAAATACCAGCGGCATTACCTTCATCCAAACCTCTTGCGGCACCCAAGATACCAAACACCAAGATACTCATATATAATCTCCAGTTATAAATTTCTGGTGGAGAGTGGTTATCAACCACTCTCCAAGCGAATTTTGGTTTCTCTTCTACTTCAATAGGTTCAGTTTCAACCTTTGTTTTAGGTTTTTCATGGAGTCTCTCTTCGATTTCCATCTTTTTTTCTTCCTTTTTGTTTGTTGATGTACTTCCTTTTTTGTACTTACTAGTTAGTTGTTGTACTTGTTAGTCAGATACAATGATACAATACAAAGTCCGAGATGTAAGATGAAAGATGAGTAGCTTTTATAGCAGAGATGAATACCAAGAATATCAAAAAGTTGTGGGGATAAGACCTAAGTACATGAGTGAAAAATGGTGGGGGATGTATAGAAGTAACTGGCATTTGAGAATGAATTAGAATATCCTCCAATGGTAAGCAATGTTTTAAGTGGATTACATCAATTACAAACTGACAAGAAAAACAATTATTTTCACCACTAAGTTTATTTTTCTAAAAACTTGAATCAACAAACCCGTTATGGCTTAGACTCAATATTAACTTTAGTTGGTGCTTTATAGATGGAGGGGCATATTCACCGGGATTTGGAGACTCTATTCCTATTCAAGATATACCCCAGAAAATATTAGACCCAGAAAAATAAAAGCGAGCATTGTGATTACTACGGAATCCCCAAATTTTCGAGTGGTTCAATTTAATGGAATTTCTCACAATATGAAGGAAGGAAAGGAATTTCACCAGTGCACATTTAAGATGGTGCAGCCCTATGGAGTAGACTTATGGCGTAGCCTTATGGAGGAAATTAATCAGAGGAAGAATTAGGACTTTTAATCTCCACTTCTCCTCTGTCATTTACCGGGGTCTTTTCTTTTGTTTTCCATTTTGGTTTTATCCTTCAAGTATGGATGGGGGATCTTGAGTGTCAATTATGTTCTTGGTACTGTCATATGGGGTTGAATTATCCTCAAAAGTCTTGGTACTGTCAATGATTACACTTTTATTCTTTCTCTATACCTAATAGAAATTTCTCTCTTTTTTTAAGGTTTGTCTTGAGATAGTCTTTAAGTTTGTCTTTGGTTTATCTTTTTATTCTCTTTTTTTTTTTCATATAGAAGGCATAATGGGATCTTAAATAAAATCATAATTCATAATCAGATATTGTTTTGGCTTAATTTACTAAGAAATACGGTCAATATCGGGTTGTTTAAGGACCTGCTAGGAAGAAATTCCAATTGTTAAACCTATTACCAATAGATTTGATAAGCATTTCTCCACTCTCCGGTACTAATATAATCGACCCATCAATACAAAATCTCCTGTACTTGTACTCTAAATCCTTAAACTTCATACGTATTTCTTGTCCTTTCTTAATTTTCTTATACACAACTTCTGGGTTGCTTGTATGTGCACCTTTATTATAAACCTGTTGCATAACAGTCATAATATCAGTTTCAGTCTTGAAGCTCACGAGATATAACTCATCATTCGAAATATCACCTTGCGGTGATATTTCAAATGTTGGTTCAAACTTCTTTGATGGTGTTAAGAGCCAGTACGCATATGGTCCTTTTATTACCTCATCTTCAAATGTTGTTGTACCATCATATCTTTGTATAGACTTTAAATTTTCCATAGCAGCCATTTTAAATCTTTCCAATCCAAATTTCCTTAATTCAGGGGTATCGCTATCAGCTACCAAAGATGCATGGAACCCCCATGAGAATACTACAATAAACTTATATTGCTTTGGTAATTTCGATACTTTTTCTGATTGTTGTAGTAACCATGTATCTTGAGGTAATGCGATATCGTATAAATTGAATGGCTTAATGGTTCCAGAAGTGAATATTCTTGAAACCCCTTGCAATTCATTTTCAATATCCAATGATAATGCCAAACTATTCCCTGTGCCAAATGGAATCGTTGCAACTATAATTTCTCCTGCTTGGACTTCCGGTAAATGATTGATGAATTCATTAATAGAAGTATCACCACTAATCAAGATCACAAAATATTTTCCATTTGTCAACTCTGATGCAGTTTTTTGGATTGTTTCATAAGATTGAGTTAAAATATATTCGTGTTCAATATCCAAGTCATTAAATACCGGAATCAAAACTGGTTCATAAATATCTCTACCATCTCTACCTGTACCTGAGTTACTTGAATCAATTACTAACACTTTCTTATCATTAAAGACTTCGGTATTCAATATCTTACCTTCATCAATTGAATCATCTGAGGCTCTCTCGATCTTGATAAAGTATCCTTGATCTCTCTTGACCGCTGTAACAGCTTCCCCCTTGGCTTTATTATAATATAACTGTTCTTCCATACTCTCGAAATTATCCTAGATCGGTTTTTTTGAGATATGAAAATACACAGTAGAGAACTTGATAAGAATCCACAGTAGAGAAAAAAAAAGAGATCAGTGTATATCGTTATTCATTATCTATTCATCTACTCGTTATTGACTCTATAAAGATTTTGGTGACTCGGGAGGAGTCAACAATTTATCATTAAAGAAATCAACTGTTAAAATATCATCTGCCAATTCCTTTAAATCAACTCTTTCTAAAGGATTAAGTTTAAAGATTTTATTCAATAAACAATTGAATTCATTTGAAATTGGCAATATTCTCTTTAATACCGAAGTATCATTATATATATAAGTTTGGAAAACATCATTATTATTTGGCACAATTGAACTATTTGGCCATGGATTTCTTGCACAGGTTATATTGATGATGAGTATACCTATTGACCAAATATCACCTTTGATTGTTGGGAAATGTAATAAATCGTTTCTTTTTTCAAATAATGATAAGTCTATTACTGAATTCACATAATCATTTTTGGTGTAATTGACTATTCTTTCTGGTGCCATGTAAAAACTTGAACCTCTACAACTATTACAACAAATTAAATCATCTTCGATGGATAATCCGAAATCGATTATACCAATTCTTACTTCATCATAATTGATAATGCAATCGCTGTTCAAAGGTCTTTCATAATCTGGGTTATATTGAACCATTATATTTTCAGGTTTTAGATCACAATGATAAATGTTTTCCAGTTTCATATAGTCAATGACATTAGTTATTTGCAAAATGCAATTTTTCATCATTAAGGTATTATTTTCAAATATTTTATTATCCACTATATTCTTGAATAAGTCACCTTGTTCGTAATAATCCATTATCGTTATTATTCCTATATTAAAATTCAAAACGTTATGAATTGTTACAACATTTGGATGTTCGTGAACCTTTAAGTGCATTGAAATTTCTTTTAAATATGATAATCTATTACCGTTTTCTCTAACCAAATCTAAATTTAACTCTTCAAGCATGATATTTTTGTTGATGAACTCATAGTATACTTTGTTTTGGACATATTTCTTGTATCCTTCTATATCTTTTTGGTGTAAGGTGCCAACTTGTTCTTTTAATATTATTTTTGCTGCAAATTTTTTACCTGTCTTAAGGTTTCTAACTAAATATATCAAACCATATGTTCCAGCACCGATTTTTCTTATAAACTGGTAAGTTTCATTAAGGTATAAGCCATCAAGATGCTTATTGGGATTATATTTGAATTTTGGTGTATATGATGCTTTATCAAACGAATCTTCTATTATTGGTAAGATTTGTAACGTCATTCGATCTAACTATTCCTATATGAGAAGGACTAAAATATAATCAAATGGAAAAAAAATTTTATTACTGGTGTTTCTGTATAAAGATGTTATAAGTGAAACTATTATAGATCGATAGAGACAAGATATTTCATATTTATAAATATTTAGGAAATAGAAATCCATATCGGATGATTAAACCACCAGATTTTTTTTTTTACGACATCAGCCTTTCCTAATTCCATTTCATGTCATTTCTAAACCCCAGGATAATTCTCCTAATGCCACCGCGACGCTCTGCCCATGCATGGGCAGAGCATCGCAGCATGCTTAGGGAGATCTCGTCTGAAGCCACTTCTCAGGTGGTGTGCGATCATATAATCCGATTTTAATTCGAGTCTCGTATCATATTTATATTGGGTGATTTTTATGGAATATAAATAGCAAACTTCAAATAGACTTTAGAGCATGGGTTTTTCCGTTCTTATTTTATAATTACATACTTCCTTCTACGTTATCTACTCTTCTCCAAGATTTCTTGTACTAGTTTTTTCTTTCTTTCTTCTTCTTCATCTACACATTCGAATGTCGTACTGACGAGCTGTTCTAGTTTCTATCTTGAGTTGTCGCCGCACCCTTTGGCTTGACTCTGGCATCGCGACTTTTTCCGTCGGTGTTTAATATCCAGTATTTCTTTTTTTATTTATTATCTTCTGTATCCATTCTGATTCTGGTGATATCCATGATTCTGTCCTTGGTTGTAGCCTTGGTTGTATCCCTGTTGTCCTTGGTTTTGTCCTTGATAACCGTTGGACTGATATTGGTTGTAACCTTGATTATAATTTTGGTATCCCTGATTGCCTCTATATTGACCTTGATAATTATTGTAGTTATTATAATTCTGATATTGTTGTCCTTGATTATATCCTTGATTGTATCCTTGATATTGGTTTTGATTATATCCTTGATTATATCCTTGGTTATATCCTTGGTTATATTGGTTTTGATTGTACCCTTGATTATATCCTTGATTATGTTGATTGTACTGATTGTATTGATTATATTGATTACTTTGATTATTTTGACTATTTTGATTCTTATAAACTCCGTTATTTGGGGTCTTTTTACTCTCAATCAATGATCTATACCCTCCCTTTCTACTATCAAAAATCATAAATAACTTATTACCCTGAGGACCGGTATTAATATAATCTCTATTATCATTAGGACTCTTGAATCTATTATATCCTCCATAATTTCTCGAACTATATAATATTCCATCAATATCTGTTTGCTGCAAAACTGTCTTATGCTTGATATATCCATTTAATAACATACTCTTTCCATGTGAATTGATTGGCTTATAATAATTTATTTGCAAATAATCATTATTGCTCACATCTGGCAAATTCCCTTGTTTTAATGGGAATTTAGTTTTATTACTGACCTTGAATTCCTTGAGCTTACTTGCCTCTCCTGCTAATCCTGTTAACCTATGTTTGAATTTAAATCTAGACGTCTTATCGTCTTCCTCTACTTCTTCTTCTTCCTCTTTTTCATACAATTCTTGGATAAATTTCTTATAATTCTTATTCTGATTCGAAATAAATAAAATTTCATCTTTATTTGTGTTTCTGTAGATTTCTTCAGGTGTCAAAGTTGTATAAACTTTTTCAATAGCTTTTAATAATCTATTTTCATCAATAAATGGTAATAATGGTATACCTTGCCATGCCATCTTAGCTCCATTCATATCGATTTCAAATTCTTCTGGATAAAAATCTATTATAGGACTATCTTGATCCTTCATTAAAGGTTCAAATCCATCTGGTAATGTATGACTTGAAGCTGCTGGCATGACCGACATCAATTGCTCAAATGGTCTGAATGGTTTATCCCTTTTGAAAGTAATCCCTTTCTCAATAATAGATTCATCTACTAATTCAAAATCTTGGGCAAATGGTGCATAATGATATGGAAAATACCATTGCCATGATGGACAACCTTGATAATAGTATAGTAAAACCCATGAAATCCCTTCTAAATAATAATATGCAACTTCTTTACGTTGTGCTAAAATTTCTTCATCCGTTTTCAAATGGAATTTTGAACTGTAATATCTTTTTATGTATCCTCCTTCCCACATCCTGACATCTCCATCCTCTTCTTCCTTTTCAGTTTCTGATTCACTTGGCTTATTAATCACTACTGGCTCACTTGTCTCTTCTTCTGTATTACTTCCTTCTTGCTTGGACTTTTTATCGGTCTTTTCTTCATCTTCTTGAACTTCAAGTTTCCTCTTTTTTAACACTTCAAATGCACTCTTATCTTTATCTTTGTTAGCAATCAATTCCTTTAATTTTTCAGCGGCACTTGCATTGGCTAAATTTGCTTGATTTATCGTCGATAAATTATTAACAATATCACTATTTGATAATTTGGCATATCCTTCAACAATCTCTCCCAGAGTTGACATCAATGGCATATTGGTATCAGCTTGAATAGGTGCCTTATCCTTTCCTTTAGTCAAGGTAGGTAAGAATTGGTTACGTATATCCTTTTCTTGTTGCTCAAATGCTTTCCTACGCTTTTGGTTTTCCTCCCTTCTTTGTTCCTGCTCGTGTCTCTTTTTGAAAATTTCATCTTCTTTAGTTGATAACTCACTCATTAACCTGACAGCAGCTTTAAGATTCAAATTACCATCACACGTTATATAATCTGATAATTTCGGTAAAAGTTTTTTCCAAATATCAACCAAAATTTCAATACCATTATCTCTAACATCTAAACTTGCTAAATGAGGTAAGAAATCATTACCAACGAAGAAACACATGAAAATCCAATCATCGATAGCTCTTTCTAAATCAAACTTGAAAGTCATTTTTGGGTTATATAATTCAACTTCTAAGTATTCACGAAGGACGTTCAAATGTAACCATAAGAAAGGTTTCTTTGCATCACTGTCTCTCAATGATTGTTTTTCTTCTTCGGTCATATTCATAGTATCTAAACTTGTTACTTTTCTTGATTGATTAGCAAAAACGTCTTCTCTTAAGATTTTGAAATGAGGTTCATGAGTTGCCAAACCTAAAAAGATTAAATCAGCATCCAAACCGTAGATACAATGTTTGGTATTTGGGTTATATTGAGGATCCAGTCTTTGCAGCCTGATGAAATTCATTAATTTATGTTCACCTTCACCTGGAACTGATGAATCACTTATAATGACTTGTAAATCTTTCCAACCTGGGTCATTGGCTAATTTATAGGCAACCCAATATTTAAGACCTTCAGATAATCTATCCATGAAAGGAGTACCTGGAGTAATTGAATTGGTATCAAAAGATTTTTTACCTTTCACAGCTAGTTCGATGATTTCTCCTCTCATTTCTCTTTCTCTCATGTCCTGTTCTTTAGCTTCTTGGGCGATCTTTGCATCTTGAGCAGCTCTAAATCTTCTAGCTCTCTGTTGATTCATTTTAGCTCTTGGAGCAACACCATCAATGGCCATAATCAAGACTTTTCTAGGTCTTGCCATTAATAACACTCTCTCTGTGTACTTGAAAACATCTAACAACATTTCATCTTCGGTCTCAGGCGCTGGTTTGTGTTCTGGATGAGTACATGGATGGACAATTGCATTCATATCAAGGTACAAATTATCAATTTCTCCATTTGGATTTGGATCACTATATGACTTACCACCATATTCTGTATCTTCGAAGTCTTCTTCTATTACCGGGGAGATAATCTTAGGATACTTCCTCGATAACCATCTGAAAAATGCTGGAACACCCATTGGTTTTTCTCGATGAGATTAGTTTGAATTCGATTCTCAAAAATTATCACCAAAAGAATCTGTTAATAATTTGACCGATATTGCGTAAGTGAGAGGTTTTATGGAGATTATATTTAGATATTATATGTTTAGCGGAATAAATGAGACCATACTTGAACATTCTTTTTGTAACAGAGTTTAATCACTTTTTTTTTGCCTCTTTTGGATTTTTCTTTGGGTTTTTTTGGATTTTTTTTACTTATCGGTCTTTTGAGATCTAATTCAAAGAAATGTTGTAAAATTCACAGAATATTTATTTTTTTTTAGAAGAAATATAAACGAGATGAAAAAAACTAGAAGTTGGCTTCTTCTCCATCAGGAGACATAAATTTACCGCTTTGTTCTAATTTGGCATTCTTGATTTTTTCAAACAATTTTGCAGCACTATCCTCTGGGGAAAGAGCATCAGTAACACCTAAGGTTTCACGAGCTTCTTTACTCATATCGGTAGCCACCAAACCTGGGTCTAATAAGAGAGTAATGGAATTTTTGACTAGTTCAGTTTCACTAGAACTGTTCTCGACAGCAATCTGTTTACCAATGTGGTTCAAAGCAGCCTTTGAAGCACCATACGCATTGGTAATAAGTTGTAAGTCACCAATGCTACCAGCACTACTTGAAATCAAGGAAATCTTCTTAGGTTCAGCAGATTCCTTCTTAAATAAGTATGGATAAGCAGCTTTATAGGTTTTGATTGTTCCAACAAGGTTGACGTTGAAGATATCTGCATATTGTTCAGTATTATAGTCAACGAATTTAGACAAACCATCTGTACCAACAATTGCAGCATTACTAACAAGAACGTCAATTCCATTAGGAGAATAGTCAAGAATCTTGGCGAATTCCTTTTCGAAATCTTTTAATGGAGCAGATACGTCAATAACTAAAACTTTGAAATTAGGAATCTCTAAAGATAACAACTTCTTTGCATTTTCAGCATTTCTAACAGTTCCAATAACCAAGTTACCTGATTCTGCAGTGATTTTTTTGACTAAAGCCAAACCAATACCTCTATTAACACCTGTAATTAAATATGTAGTCATGTTTTTATTTTATTCTCTAATACTTTGTTTTCTATACTATATAAATAGAGATATTTTTCAGGGATTTTATAGTGCTTTGAAAATTACAGTTTGATTAGAAATCCACCTTAAAATAATACTAGTTAAGTGTTTATTGGGATAGAAATGGTTGCCTAGCATTGGCTGCAAAATACTAATTTGTAATCTGTATGGTGTGTGGATATGTGAAACGCACAGTGTTTTTTCACTTGAGCTGATTGTGAACAATCATTTTTCCAGAGAAAGGCATCCCAGACAAATGTGAATCAAATTGTTACAGAAATCTCAGACAGGGGGTCACCAGGGAGATAATGGAACTAGAATCAAGTTCCGAAATGATTTATATTTAATTAAAAGATTTTCTAGTTTACTTATATGAACATTTTAGTTTCGATATATACTATTGGTGTACCGATTAATACTATTGGTGTACCGATATACAATATTGGTGTACCGACGTACAGGGGAATTTATTCGACCGAAAATAGTAAGTAATATTTATGACACTAAAAAGAGATTAATTGAAGATATAATGAAAGTAATTAAAGAGAAATGAAGATACTATTAATAGTGACCAATGAAGAGGTCAACGAAGACTAAATAGAAGCGAAATAAATAAGAAATAGAAGAGAAGAGGTACTTGGCGGTGTAATAAAAATACCGGAAATTCGTTATAGAACGCAACCATAATTGATTCAGCAACGTAACTAGAACATCAAAGCCAAAAGAGCAAAATACATGGAAATACTATTACATTATAAGTATGGTACTAGGAGCAAATCTTTAAGGGCAATGTATATAAGCCAAAATTGATAGCAAATATGCAAAGCAACAAAATGGTAGATCGATGACTTGGTTCAAACACTTCTGTCAAAATAATCAATAATGAATAATAAAACAACATAAAGGGTACTATAGAAGGTATGAAACATGCTTCTATGAAGAGTAGAAGGTCCAAGAGCTATACTTGCGTAAATATCGTAAGTACTACATTGCCTAGGAGAAAAAATTGGCTATTTACTTAATATAGAAGCTCATAATTAGTAAATCTCATCTTCGTGTATACATACAAAGTTACAAAGTCAACTGCCATAATGACATAATGCTTAGACGAGAGTTTAAAAGGAGCTCCCCTAAACTAAAGATCCTATACTCCAAAGAAGAATCTACAAAGCGATATGAACTACGTGAATCACAGCTCGAGTAAACCAATGTAATGATACCTCTTTCTTAATTTGGACCGGAGTACCTGAAGTTCTAGCTATACCCTTCTTATTAATTAACGTTCTGGATATTTTGTCTTACAAAAACATTATGAACACCGGTATTTCGAGATAACTTCGGATTATAGTATATATATAGATATGACTAAAGTTGCAAACTTGTCACGAAAACTTATAAGTTCATTTGAATTACCAATAAATAAAATATCACATCAAGTCTATTATAGAACTGTCTTATAAGTAATTTGTATTTGTTAAAAATGGAATTTGCAAACTTGTTTTCGAAATTAAGTCCTAGTCCTAGTCCCATACCAACCCCTAAAGAGAAAAACATTGTCAAAGGGACTTCATCCCAGATTTCTGAATATGTATACAATGACATTCAGATGGTAAAACAGGAAATAAAGTCTTATAATGAGAAGACCAAAGTGTTCCAATTCAACCCATTATATTATAAAATCTTCAAATTGATCGAAAGAAATCAATCAATAGAATTGGGCAGTCTCAAATCGAAATATGAATATAAGGCAACTAATGAATACTATAAGAATTTAGTGTCATTATATAAAAGCTTTTTGAATGAATTTGATGATTTTTTAAAATTATTACAAAATAACTATAATAATGGGATACTCAAAAACCATGTAGATAAAAACCATATAGAAAAAAGCCAAATCGAAAGAAATGGGAGTATATCAAGTAATGATACTGATAGAACCCAGAGTACAAAATCCATTGATGATATTCCTGAAGATTTACTCGATCCATTATCTTTTGAAATATTCAATGAACCAGTAATTACCCCAAGTGGTATAACCTATGAGAAATCAATGATCATAGATCATTTGAATAAAAATGGCCAATTTGATCCTTTAACAAGACAAGCGTTACATCCAAATCAATTATATCCAAATTTGGCTATAAAAAATTCAGTTAACCATTTTGTGAATCAAGTTAACTAATCACGATATCACGTATACAATAAAACAGCATTCTAGTCTTTTTATAGCAGCATTACATCTTATAAACCAATATTTATTTATTCACTCATTCCTCTCTTAAAATCTTTTACTATGATAGATTTATAGATTCTCTTTACTATCTTTACTATCTCTTCACTATTCTCTTAACTATTAACTATTCTCTTAACTATTTTTTTAACCATATTCTCTAAACTATTCTCTAAACTATTCTCTAAACTATTCTCTAAACTATTCTCTTAACTACTCTCTTCTCTCTTCTCTTCTCTATTATCTTAACTATTCTCTTAACTATATTCACTTCATAAATTCCCTTAACTATATTCTCTTAACTATGTAGATTCTCTTAACTATGTATAAAGAGAAGAGCGCGATGAGAAAAAATTTAATCGATGAGATATTAACCGCTATATTCACAAAACTTATTGCTACGATAACCAAGACAAACGCATCGAGGGCATTACAGTATGAGGAATTTAGTTATACTTAACAAGGGTAATATAGTACCCGAGTCCAAATATTATCCAGACTTACAACCAGATGAATTTTTCTATGATTCAATCTTTGATGTAGTCTCAAATTCTATTACCTTTATTCTTCAATTAATCAATGAAGGTATCGTTGAAATCCAACAACACACCAGAACAGGGGATATCAACTTATTGGCAAATTTCCCAGTCTCAGACCCTAATGCTAAATTATTATCCTTCAACCATTTCATAGATATGTGCCAAATCATTTTGATCTATAATAATGGTGACATTATCCAAATCACTTACGACCCAATGACAAACAATCCAGATGATACTATCATTGAAATTATTGGTTCCATAGATGTTGGCCTTCAAGCTGCCCAATGGTCTCCTGACGAAGAAACTTTAACCTTGATCACAAACGAAAACAAAATGATCTTATTATCCAGATCTTTTGACCCCATCGTTGAAAAAATTTTAAACCCAGATGATATCAAAATTAACAGATCTAAACACGTTTCCATTGGTTGGGGTAAGGCTGAAACTCAATTCAGAGGTAAAGGTGCTAGAGCCATGGAAAGGGAAAAAATCTTATTACAACATGCTGGTTTAGATTTAAAAGATGAATCTTCTCCATTAAGAGATCCTACCGTCGTTGAACCTCAACAAGGTGAAATCTCCTCTTTTGATAATAATGATGTCAGAGTAAGTTGGAGAGGTGATTGTGAATTCTTCAGTGTTTCCACCAAGGAATCTATTGTAATCGAAGAGGAAGATGGTGGTAAAACTTTGGATGAAAGTTTACAAAGAAGAGTTATCAGAGTCTTTAATAGACAAGGTGAGTTGGAATCAGTCTCTGAAGCTTTTAATGGTTTAGAAAATAATTTAGCTTGGAAACCAACTGGAGCAGTAATTGCATCATCTTGGAGACACGTTAATGAAGAAGGTGAAAATGCTTTAGATTTAATTTTCTACGAAAGAAATGGGTTGAAACGTTATGAATTCAATACAAGATTAAACCCAGCTATTGAAGTCATTAATGACATCCAATGGTCTTGTGATTCAGAAATCTTAGCCATTCAGTTATATGATAGAGTCCAATTATGGACTACAAAGAATTTCCATTGGTATTTGAAATTAGAAATTTTTGTTAACAAGCTTGATCAATTAAATACAGTTACTTTCATAAAGTTCCATCCTGAAAAACCTCATCATTTTATTATTGGTACTTCAAGACAAGGGGTAGAAATTATTGATTTGGCTTATAAGATAACAAGTGGACCAACTCAATTAGGTAGTGATATTGGTATGGTATTAGTTACCGATGGTAGTGAAGCAAAAATAACTCCATTGGGTGTAGCAAGTGTTCCACCGCCAGTAAGTTTCAGAGAATTAGAAGTCAATGGAAATATCAATGATATGGCTGTTAGTAAATCCAATGAAATTTATTCTTTGCTAACTTCCACTGGTAACGTTGAAATCGGATATATGAAATTGAATGGTGTCAAATCAAAACAACCAAAAGTCAAAGCTACCATAAATGGTGACGAATTCATAATGCCTGACGAATTGGCCAAACAAACAGCATTCTTAGGTGATTCTATATTGGCAATTTTGGTTGACGGTGACTCCTATTCAAAGGTTATAATGTTTGATATCGCTAATTTGAAAGAACCAGCTTTCCTTGATTCATTAGATTTCCCAGAAAAATTGGTTTTATTAAAGTCATCTGCAGACTTTGAATACCTTGTTGTAGAATCAATTACTAAGTCAGTTTCTCAAATCGATTCAAATATGATGACAACAGAGATATGTTCATTCCCTCAATTGTGTCGTGATTTTGAAGTAATCCACAATGAAGACAAGACCAAGATTACAGCATTTGGTATCACCGAAAATGGTAAGTTATTCGCAAATGATTCACAAGTTGCTGTTGGTGTCACATCCATCAATGTAACTGAATCACACTTACTTTTTACAACAGTCCAATCCAAGCTTTGCTTCATCCATTTAAATTCTGCTTCTGATAATTATAAATACGATATTTTTCAAGACAAGAATGAGAATGAAGTTTCTGAAGCTAATGTCGATGAAAGAGTCAGAATGATTGAAAGAGGCTCCATTTTGGTATCAGTTATTCCATCTACTTATCAAGTAGTTTTAGAGGCACAAAGAGGTAACTTGGAAACCATCTGCCCAAGAATTATGGTTTTATCAGGTGTTCGTAAATTCATTCAGATGAAGAACTTCTACGAAGCTTTCTTATCTTGTAGGGTTCACAGAATTGATTTGGATATCTTACATGACTATGATCCAGAACTTTTCTTGAGTAATTTGGAAAATTTCATTAAACAGATTGGGAAAATTGACTACTTGGATTTATTTGTGTCTGGTTTACACGAAGAAGATGTTACCTTGACCAAGTATAAAGACACTTTGAATGAAGCAGATGGTAACGAAGTAACTAAGTTAAATCAACAAATGAATAATTTGACAGTAAAACCCCCAGTTGTTGAAGATCCAAACAAGAAAATGATTCATAATAAAGACAGAAATGTTTATAATAAAGACTCCAAGGTAAATAAAATCTGCAATGGTATTCTTTCAATTCTTTTGAAACCTGAATATTTTGATAAATATTTACAAACTATATTGACTGCTTACGCATGTCAAAAACCACCAAATTTGTTGGACGCATTAAAGTTAATTGGTACATTTACAAATCCTGAACAAATTGAACAATCTGTAATTCATTTATGTTTCTTATCTGATACCAATAAACTTTATGATGTTGCATTGAGTCTTTACGACGTTAAATTAGCATTAGCTATTGCTCAACAATCACAAAAGGATCCTAAAGAGTATTTACCTTTCTTACAAAACTTGCATATTCAAAAACCAAAGAGAAAAGAGTTCATGATTGACGATTACTTGAAAAACTATTCAAAAGCATTAAATTGGTTACATGAATTAGGACCAGAAGTTCAAGAAGAATTTGATGATTACGTTATCAAACATAATTTATATAAGGATGCCTTGAAAATTTATGAATACATACAAGACAAACAAAGAGTACAAGACATATTACATATGTTTGGTCAACACTTGCGTAATGAGAAGAATTATTCAGAAGCTGGTTTTACTTTCGAATCATTGGGTAATTTGGAGGATGCGTTAGAATGTTATATCATGGGTAAGAATTGGAAAGACGCTATGACAATTGTTACAAAGGCCGAATACAATGATAGAATGGTAGATTCTGCTGAAAGATTAATTGAATTTTTGAAAACTGATCATAAATTCAATGAGGCTGCATATATCGAGTTGAACTTTTTGAAGAACCTCGAAAATGCCATGAAATTATATTGTAAAAGTTACGATTACAATATGGCAGTTTTATTAGCAGTCACTGAAAGTAGACCTGAGCTCATAGAGGAAATAGTTGATGTCCAATTAGGTGAAGGTTTTGGTACAATTGCTGAATTATTAGCTGATTTTAAAGGACAAGTCAATTCACAATTGAACAGATTGAGAGAATTAAGAACCAAGAAACAGCAAGATCCTTATGGATTTTATGGTATTCCAAACGATGAACTTGATACTCCTGATAATGTTTCAGTTGCCGCTTCTGAATATTCAGCTACTCCTTCATTTTTTACCAGATATACAGGTAAGACACAAGGGACAGCAAAGACAGGAGCATCAAGAAGAACAGCTAAAAATCGTAAGAGAGAAGAAAGGAAGAGAGCTAAGGGTAGAAAAGGTACAATATATGAAGAAGAATATCTTATAAGATCAGTTGGAAGATTAATCGAAAGAATGGACCAAACACAACCTGATGCAATAAGTCTCATGGAGAATTTGATCAAAAGAAATATGAAACCACAAGCATATCAAATCCAAAAGAACTGGTTAGAATTGATCAAATTTTTAAGAGAAAACATCGAAGAAATTTACAAGATGGAAGAACGTGATAGAGAAAGAATTGATGATAATGGTGAACTTTACTTGATCCCTGAAATTCCAATTCCAACTATAAAGGATTTCCCAATCAAACACACATTAGATTACTAGAGAAGGAGGTAACTTATTAATGTCGTATATCATTAATTATGCTATATATGCAAAATGTAAAATATATATGATATAATGACTCTAATTCTGAGCACCTTTCAGTAAGTTCATCTTTGCAAATTTTCTATCCAAAGAATTAGATAATCCATTTAATTCCTCATCAGATCTCCCATATAATTCGGTCCACCATTTGACATCATTATAATTGAAGAATATCACTTCATTGTCTTTCTGATCTTCATAATTAGGATTCAAAAACTCTTTGGGCCTCGAATTGAAATAATCCCATACAGAGGTTGTACTTTCAGGAATCTTGAAAGCGACCCTTAACTCTCTTTCTGAATCACACAAGAAGGTCCCGTATTGACAAGAGTAATAATGGTAAAAAAGCCTTTTTAGGAACCTGCTATTGAATTCAAAAGCATTAGGATGTTGTCTACAGATTTGATAAACACAGTCCAAAAATTGATGAAAGACAGGAGATTTATCGTTACTACCTCCATATGAGCGGGAGTTGAACTGCTTATTCTCATTTGTATCGATACTGTCAAGATCTGAAGTACTTGCGTTAGGAGATTGACTTGCTATTGAATTTGCTTCTGAAGGTTGTTCTGATGAGGAAAAGATTGCTGCTTGTGCTGATTCATCTAGCATTGCATTTTCACTAGCACTTGGGTTTAATTGAAGGCTCTTATCGTTCAAATTGGAATTCGAAGTATTAGAATATTGATTAGCAGCAGCACTTGCAGCAGCGGTAGCGGTGTTCTTTATATGTGTAGCAGCTTTATTTGCTGCTCTTTGTAAGAACGAAGCAACAGATCTTGCCCCATTGTTAGTATCACCATTATCGTTGAATTCATTTGAATCTTGTGGAACTTTTGGAATTATTGCCCCAATACATCCACCGTGATCTGCTCTTATATTGAATTTGAAACCGAAACTAACCCATTCTTTTTCGACTAAAACCATGAATCCTTTAAAAGTCCTATAGTACGGATCGAGACACAATTGCAGCAATGCAGAAACCTGTGAAGTACGGTCCCAACCATCTGAACAATGAATAATGACATTGGTATTATTCAAATGGACTGATTTCGTAATTCTATCCACAGATTGTAGAATAATTGATAATCTATGTAGCCATTGGGACTTTGACAATAGCTGCTGCAAAAGTGGGTAGGAGATTTGTTTATCATTAGCTTCCAAAGAAACTGGAAAATCATCTAATTCATTTAATGCTGTGGTCAATTTGTTTAAGGAATCTCTCATTACGTGAATATTATCAATATTACAGAATATCTTATCAACATGTCTTGTAATGGTTGAATTATCTGCTGGATCATCGTTATCCTTATTGTTTCGATAATTTTCTATGTTTTCTGTACCTGCTCCCAAAGCATGTTGAGCCATTGCATTTGTAATTGGTCTTAAGTCTACAATTAGATTTCTTTGAGGCTGTTCAACGAAACCGTTATTTTCATCTATCTTGCCAGATCTTTCTCTTTCTTGACTTTTAAAAATTTCTCCAATTAATCTTTCATCTTGAATAGATCTATTTTGAATGTTTAATCCAACTAAAGGTTGAGAACATCTGGCGATGATATTACCATTGACATTCGAATGATGTTTATAAACAATAGCCGGAATTCTTTGCTTAGATCTGAATTTGGAGGCATGTTTAATGACATTATCAGATATTGAGCTTGGAACAATGATTGTATCAGGGTAAGAAGGGCATAATTTATAGTCTTGATTAAGAGAAGTTGCCCTCCAATGGGTTTCGGAGTCCGACTCAGATAATAGGCCCAATCTTTTGTATTCTTCCACTGGGCTGAAGATGTTCCAGCCCTTCACTGATAAGTTTCCTTCCAAACTATTGGACTGATAGTTGAAAGCGTAGAAGGCTTTGAGATCTTTTTGGATCTTGGGAGCAGTTATCAAGCTACTCAATTTCTGGAATACTTCAGTACAGACAAGATCATTGACGAAGTCAAAGGAGTAGAAGGTGAAGTCTTTGCATTGGATTCTGATATGGGATGCTGAGTAGTGGTCAAGTTGCTTATCTTGGAAAGATTTTGCCAAACTGGACTCCTTGATGTTGAAATTTATAGGTGAATTGAATTGGTTGTTCTTGGTTGCAAGTAACGAGGAGCCTCTCTTTTTGTTGATTCTTTCGATAATAGGATAGCAGATCCATATTTCTCTAGGAGGTTTGGATTTATCTTCAGGATTGGGGTTGAAACTGAAGACTAAATGGTAAGTTGATAATATTAATGTCCCCCTTATACAGTAACCTCTTCGTGATAAAATAACATTATCAACTGTTGAAATTTGTAATTTCTCCATGACCAGCCAGACTTCTTCTCAAGACGTTTCTATTCGTTGAATACACCAGCACTGTATCTGTCTGGTTGCCTTACAATACCAATTGGTGTTTACTACTGTTCAAGTTCTCTTAGATAAAGTTAATGATATTTCGCACAGAGTTTTTTATCAGTAGTTAAGTATGGAGAATCTACAATATCATATGATATTAGTCTACAAATCGTCGAATTTACGTATACCATGTTCATGTTGTTGCATGTTTCTGAGTTGTTTGTTTGTGAGTTGTTTTGTTTTTGGTTTCTTTTCAGCAGTCTCTTTTTCAGCTGGTTCTGGGGATTTTTCACTCTTATTTAAGTCTATCATTTTTCTTTTAGCTTGTTTAGATCCTGTGGCTTCAGACACATCAAATCTTTTCTTACGTTTAATTTGTATTGATGGAGTTTCCTCTTCTTCTTCTTCTTCTTCTTCTTCCTCTTCATCTTCATCTTCATCTTCATCTTCATTCTCTACGTCATCTTCATCTACGTCATCTTCAATATCCGATTCTTCGTCGCTATTGAAACAATCACTTCCCAGAATATCACTATCACTATTACTATCACTACCACTTTCGTCACTCTCAGCATCACTTTCAATCACATCCTCTTGTGTTTGTTCTGACCAAATCTTCAAGGAATCCATACCTGCACTGATCAACCTATAATTATAATCAATATCCAAATTTCCTACTTCATCAATGGCCCCATATTTACCGGTTGATGCTGAATGAACTCTGGTCTCAACTATCTTTCCTATCTTGTAATTAATTCTATGCAATAATCCTTCACTATCCCCACACCAAACACTGTTGGTCATTTCTTCTGTATCATTATTCATAGTAGGAATTATAGTATCAATACTAACTCCTTTGTTAACCTTAACTCTAGACAATTGATCCATGAATCTGTTCTTGGAGTTTTTCCAAATGGTGACAACTCCTTCACCTTGTGCAACGAGAACTGTATCATTCTTATTATCATTAACATGATCAGTTGCATAACACATGGAGAGCAATTCATCTTCTTGATCATCTGATTGTGTTACTATTCCTTTACGTATATCTATGTGAGAAAGGGTGGTTGAACCTAATGTAAGGAAGTGATAAGCTGAAACATTTGGCATAGGCATTATATGATTAATTGAATCATCGTGTGCGTTAGATACTTTGAATTTTAATTCATTTTTTCCCAAATTATTACTGTCATATACTAAAACATGTCCATTTTCAGTACCGGCCAATAAGAATGGGTGTGACATTGAATGACAAAGTTTAGTAATTGCTTCATTCTTACCAGGGAAATCTTTGACCACATTAACTTTTGATGAAACTTTTCCAGTTTCAGTGTTGGCTTTCTTGATAACATGGTCTGTACCTGCAGTGAATATATTTTCACCTACAGAATTCTCTAATGGGTCAAATATTATGGAACGACATGATCCTTTATGTCTTTTGGTCTTCCACAAAGTGGAAACATGTTTGTTATTTTCCATCTCATCTGAATTGAGGATGTTCCACCATTTCTGTTTCAGCTGTGAAACTGATTTGATGATATTTGCTGTTTTCCCCTTCTTGAAGTTTGCCATTTGTTCATTCATAATTTTCTCTCTTAATGCTTGTTGTTCTTCTTCAAGAGCCAAGTCATCATATCTGGTACAAAAGACATGTCCGGTTGCTAAACCTTGAGCCAAAATGGGCTTTGTTGGATGTGATGCAATTGAAAATAACGGTTCTGGATAATTTATCTCCAATATTGGAGATACCTTGGACTCTAACTGTTGTGCTGCATTAACAGAATTCGATTTCTTCTTCCCCATATTCAAATATATCTGTATATATAATTTTTTCAATCTGTTATCGAGAGAATATACCACCGCGATGAGAGATGAGATAGATGAGATTCGTATATTTTCAAAGTGTATTCAATTGGAATACAGTATTTTAACATATCTAATAACATTGAAATCAAACATGTGTGCAATGAGTTAGTCTAATACTTAACAAGGGAATGAAATAAAACAAACAAAACTAATTTAACATAATTTTAAAAAAAAATAATCGTCATAACATTGAAGGGTCTTTTGATTAGAAAATATCAGCACAGTTTTCTAATTTCTCTTCTTTTCTACGTGGCCAGTAATTACCTTGATATTCCCAGAAAACATCTCCAGTTACTGGGTGTTTTTTCTTTACAAACCAGTTTGGTTTATATGTTTCCTTTCTGAGCTCTCTTTGCTTTCTGGCTGCTCTTTGTTTTTCTTCTAATCTCCATTTTTCATCAGCTGCCTTGTCATATTCACCATCTTCCATGGCTCTTTGATCAGGTCTTAATCTGGTATCACTTGGTGCTAAATATTTCTTCAAGTTTTCATCTATACCATTCAAAGTGATTGCAAATGAAGTTAAATTGAATGGAACTTTTGGTCTTGGAGCAGCTTGCCAAATAAGGAATACATTACCACTGAATGGATCAGTTGTGATCGAATTGTTTTCTTTAACATCGACAAATGAAGTACGTCTATTTGAAGCATCTACTGGATCACCACTAGCGGATGCCTTTTTACCAAAGATTTTACTATTCCAATGACCACCAATGGTCCATCTTTCTTTTCCATCCTTATCCAAAACAGTACCATTCAATTGGTAAGCAGATGATGCTCTCCATCCTCTTTGTTTCAAATCAACAATAATCTTATCACCAGTAGTGTGGTTAGTAACTTCCATTTTACCATAGTTATCAACTGTTGGATTACCAACAATAATTCCAACAACAGAAGTATTAACCTTCTTCCAACTATATAATTCTTCTGAAACCTTCTTACCATGCTTATCAATAACCCCATTATCAGGCCTGACGACACAAAACATTTTACCCAAATGCTTGAAATCAAATGATCTACCTTTAAATTGAGAATCGACAGCATTTTCTCCGTAGTAATCCCATTTTACTGATTCAACGTTACATGCACTGATTGGTGGATGATGACTGACTTGTTCGGAAATCAATCTATAATTTTGATCTGGACGGCAATATTCAAATGTTTCTCCTAATAATGGATTGAATGGTTTTGCAATTCTATCAATTGTTGATGCATATTCTGATGCGGCAAATGCTGCAACATATGCTGTACGCAATGCAGAATCATCATAAGATGCAGCTTGGTTCAATAAGTTGCTGTATTCGATGTCTTCCGCTAACCTTTGTAATAACGAAGTACATTCATTAAATGAAACAGGTAAAGTCATTTTTGTCATATCTTTACCAATCATTGATTTTAAAATACCCCATAATCCAACTTTTGGTCTATCATCCTCATCCATTGCCAATTTAGATCTTGGTGGGTTTTCATAACCTAAGAATGAGCCCTCTTCTTCAATAATTGTAGCCTTCTTTTGTTGACTTTCAGAAAGAGAATCTGAGACAATTTGTGTTTCTCCTGCTTTCTTCTCAGTTGATTGAGAGTCATCTTTGATTTGAGATTCATTATCATTAATGACTGTTTTTTCAGAAACGGCTGATGATTTATTGTCACCTTCATTTGATAATGGATCAATGCTGGCCCCTGAGGCTGCTACACCAACTGCTGCTGCACCCGAAGCTGCTACCCCCGAAGAAACGTTAGAATCATCTTTTTGAATTGAGCTATCAGCCTTATTGCTTTCCAGTTCATAATCGGCTGTGTTATCGTCAATGAATTCACTGGTGTCATCAAGGTCGATAGAATCAGCATCAAAGAATTCATCGTCATCGGAATCATTCAAAATATCTTCGATTACATTATCCGGTAACCCTGCATTATCAATAACACCTGCTGATTTCATATCATTTGGTTTTCCAGACAACACTGACTTCGACTTGTCATCCTTTTTTAAAGTTTGATTAAGATTGGAGTTACTATTAGACTTCGGAGTGGTATGACCGGAACTTTTGCCTGCGAAGATTCTTTTTAATTTTTTCTGCTTACCTTCATATTGAGCCAACTTTTGCTCTCTACTGGCAATCTCCTTTTCTAATTGATGGATTGAGTTTTCCCACAATTTATTGACTTCCAATTGTCTTTCCAATTTCTTTCCTGACTTATAGTCCTTGTTTGAGATTAATGTATTATATTTTGCAAATAAATCTTGAATGACAGTCAAAGTTGCTAAACCGACTGAGCAGATCTCAATATCTAAAGATTCAGGAGATTTAGTAACATTTGAAAACAAATCAAGTAATGATTTTATCTCAACCTCTAAAGAACCTTTTATAGTTGAAATTTGGTCATATAACACGTGATCATCATTGGATCTGGTATAAGATTCAGTATCAGAATCATAATCACCTTCTTGTAAGTCGTCTAAATCGTAGTCAAAATTTTCATGATCAGTCAAATCATTATTGAAACTTTGTTGGTCGTTTCCTCCATTGGAAACCCCTGTAACATTCAAAGGAGTTAATGAAATATTTTCCTTGATTTTTTCCAAATTAGCAGGTGATGTTTCGCTTTTGATAGTATTCGATCTTGAAGGAGGATTAGATGATGAGAATTCACTTTCATCATTATTACTACCTGTTGAACTCAAAGATAATTGACTTCCAGTTCTTTTATGTTTTCTTCTACCTAAACCTAAAAGGTGACGTTTGTGGGAATCTTGAGGTTCATCTAAGCTGTTCTTATTTGAAGCTGGACTTGCAGGAGCTTTTTCTTCTACAATAACAGGAGTATCAGGATTAGGTGAAGTTGAGACATTTAAGTTAGTCTTTTTATATCTGTCCTTCGCTATTGTAATAGCATTTTGTAAAGTCCAAACCCATCTATTGGTTTCGATTGGATGATTAGCTCTTAAATGCCATCTTATACCATTTTTACCAATTATTTCAAATTTTAACTTCTCAGAGGAATCCAAATGTAAATTTGCAAAACCTAAATTTAATGAACCTCTAACAGCATTATTTGTATCATCTTGATTTGCATAATAAGACAAGATTCCCTTGTCATCTAAAACAAAGTACCTTAATTTATAACCGGAAGCAAAATTTGTCCATTTTTTTAAATAACCTTTATAAGTTGGGGCATTACCAGTCTTTGAATTTGAGGGAACAACAGGATCCATCATAGTTTGTTCTTTTGAAGCAACCTTTAATAATTTTCTTATAGGATCAGTTTTGTTGGTGATCAAATCGATTGGTAATTTACCCTTTTTGTCTCTTTTGAAAGGATCACCACCGTGCTTTAAGATCCAATCACACATTTGTAAATCATTTTTTAAGATGAATTCATGTAAGACGGTATAACCAGTTTCAGGATCAGCGCCATTTATATCTAACAATTCAGCAGCTCTTGGATTAAGGACTAATAGATTTTCTAAATTTTGGAAATCTCTTTTAGTGAAATAATCTCTTAATAAACTAGCCAGTTTTTCTACGAATTTAGCTCTTTCAAATTGCATTAATTGGGCAATTTCTAAATCTTTACATAATTCGACGGGTTGTTTTTTATCATTATTGAGGGTTGTATCATTAATTGAGCTCAAGGATAATAAATATTTAACGATTTCACCTCTTGAAGATAAAGCAGCTAAATGTAAAGGAGTATTAGCATCTTGATCTTGACTATTAATGTCAATTTTAAATTTTTCAGAATTATTGACTAAATATTGGATAATGGATAAAGGAGCTACTTGGACAGCATAGTGTAAGATAGTTTCTTTAATTTGGATTATATCTTTAGTTTGCACTGTTGATTTTGTAGAATTCAAACTTTCAATGACAGCGTCAACTTTTGAGATATCACCACTTCTCAAAGCGTCTAACAATTTAAGTCTGAGTAACGAAGCATTCAATTGAGAAGACATGATGAGAATTCAATGGGGACTTCAGTATCAATCACAACTTAATAATAGTCAACTTTTAATGATAAAAAAAATTGGTGTTGTTTTAGTTATATTTATAATTGCTTAAAAGATATACTTTTTAAGCCTATTATGAATCAACCGCCGATGATCAATAAAAATCTTTAAATATCTCTATCAATTTTTAATCAAATTTCCCAATTCAAATTCTAATATATAGTATAGAATCAATTGTAGCAATATAGGTGTTTTTCTATTGTTTTAATACAATTTTTTCAAGCTATCCCCCCGTTGTAACTTGATTCTTCTTCTCGTTAGTTTATTTGGTGAGAATCTATCATCCATGTAGCAAATATTCGCAGAGGGATATATGCAGGAGTTTACCTCATCATAAAATCTTCCTGAAACGAACCATTTAACAAGGCACTACAAATACAAAGAGAAGTATCTACACCGAAATTACTTACACCGACAGAGTAGTTACATCGACAGAGTACTTAGACATAAATAATTACTAATAGAGTACACAGGGATAAACGTGGTAGAAAAGGGTAAGTGAGATTTAAATATGAAAAGAAGTAATTTAGATGAGGAAAAAACTATTAAAAAACGTAGATTGGATAATGTCAAACATACAATATATATAAAAAATTTAAACGATAAAATAAATCCATCGTTAGTCAAACATAATTTATATTTGCTTTCTACTTGCTATGGAGATGTTATAGAGGTAATTATGAAACCAAAAAGTAAAAAAATGAGAGGTCAAGCACATGTGATTTTCAGTAATACCAATGAAGCAACTATTGCAATTACAAAAATGCATCAGTTCTCTTTCTTTGGTAAACCAATGCAAGTATCTTTTGCTAAAAATCAATCAAAAATTATTTCACAACTAGATCAATAATAGAAATTTTCTTACATAATGATTAATGATATTTACAATTTTAGTTTTAATGCATCTTCTAATGAATTCATAATACAATCTGGTACTCCTACTCCTCTTCCAAAACACATCCCTCCTATAGACATCTTACTATCCTCTAACTTATCTAATACTTTGGTTTTAATTTCTTCATACCCTACATTATATTGTGGAATACAATCTTTATGCAAGTTATACGAGATCAATATATCATTAGCTTGTAATTCAACTGAATCACTCACTGATTCACTCTCATCTCTAACAATAATATTATATCTCTCATCAACGTGAAATACTTCATTCAATGTCTTCTTAACAGCTTTCAATGATAAATTCGTTGATGGCATTGTAGTATTATAAAAATGTCCTCCAAGCATCATCGTCATATTACTATAATTTGTCTTCTTTGCATCTTTTGGCCCTTGTCTCCATGGATAACTATAACTTGCAATAGATGAATCAAATATAGTCCCCAATAAAAACTCTTTATTACGTGACCCCTTAGGGACCAAAAATCCAAACCCTGCTTTTTCAGTTGGTATTAAATCAGCCTTTGAATAAATATTTGCCATAAAAATACTAACATATTCAATTTTGCTTAATTGTTTACTCAATTCTGGTGATTTAATAATCTTTCCTAACTGTTTAACATCAATCGTTGATCTTATATGATCAAAATCATATTTTTCACCATCTACTGTTATGCTCCCATCAGTACCAATTTCTGTTACTTTACTATTATAAACGATTTTGACATTTTTCAATGAATCTTGTAATAATTGAGGAAAACTTGCTAAAGTATCTTGTAAAACAACCATAGGTAATCCTTTCAAATCCCTCTTAATCTTCAATAAGTTGGAATTGGGTGATATTTCGGATTCGTAAGCTTTTAAAGTCTTATCAAGTTCTGGTTTTTCTTTTGATCTTAAATTATTATATAATCGTTTGATCATAGACGTAATGATAGACCCTTCGTTCTCGAATGTTTGTAATCTTGGGAATAATTTAACACTTAACTTTGCAACATCTCCTGCGTAGATTCCATGTATTATGGCACTTAGTATTCTATCAGTCAAAATTGTGCTTCCGAAACGTCTCTTGAAGAACAGCTCGATACTTTCATCACTGAAATTCTTCTTTGGTTTACGAAATGGTTCTGTAAAGATCTTAGTTGGAATACCAGAGAATAAACCAGCTCTTAAGGACTCCAAAAATGACTTGAAAGAATGGGGAACTGGAACTATTTCTTTATTTGCATCCAATAAGAATTTCCTATTGGCTTTTGATTTGGAATTGATAACCTTTATTTGGCTTTCTTGTCCATGTTGTTTGAGAATATCTAATATAACCAATGTCCCATCACTAACACCTCTCAAACTTCTAGGTCCCTTCTCCAATTTTATCACTTGATGTGATTTGGTATCATATAATTCTGTTGTCTTAATCCATCCACCAACAGTATCAGACTTCTCAAAAATAGTAATATTGATGTCAGGTCTAAGTTTATTGACGAAGTAGGCATATGATAATCCAGATATACCAGCTCCTAATATACCTACAGAACCCCCTTGCTTTATTCTGGTTAAGGATTTCATGATTATTTAGCACTTCTACAACTGGTTAATAGAATTGATGCGAAAAATATCTAAAATGGAACCATATTAGATCTCGATCTTATACGACAAGAGAATATTGATAAATTAATCAGTATATTGCATATTTACATTAATAAGCATGATAAATATCTTGTGTTTGTTTGTTCTCATTTATGACAGACAAATTATCAGTACTTAATTTATTAGGGGAATTAGTTTGGAATTGTTTCAATAATGGTAAATTTGATTCAGTACTTGTATTTCTCAACAATGGTAATCTCTGATCGAATGATCCATGTGTTATGATACTTATATTACTTTCACTGTCATTAGGTAAATTTGTTAATTTGTGTAATCTTTCAGTCAATTTATCATTAATCTCATTTAATTCATTCTTACTTTCTTCTTCTTCAAAGCATTCTTCTGATCCCTTTTCAGTGGGCTCTTGTGTGCTATCATGAGTAAATACTGCTGATTGTTCTAAAATACTCTCTTGTGTGCTCTGCACATCGGGTGGCCCTGTTGGCTCTTCATTCTCAAGTTCGTTGTTTCTTTCTTCGCCCTTTGATTGAGCAATTGAATTAGAATCTAACCTGCTAATGTCATCTTCGGTGGTAACACCAGTACTTGATGTGTCAGGAACATTGCCTGAAGTTATTCCTGAATCCAATGAAATAGCTGAATTATTCACAATTCTATCTAGTCTCTTATCAACTGGCTGATCTCCTATACTGGTGTTTGAAATCGAATTTCCTGAATTGGATTCAGGATTGCTGCTTAAATTGTCATTCAGATTGGTGCTTGATTGATTATCTGGGCTGCTTTCGTTAGAGTCCAACAGACTGGAATCTCTATTTGAAATCGAGTCTGAAATTCCCATTGAGGTATTCGTTGGTGAAACACTCAATATGTTGGATCCGGTAGATTGATTCATGAATGATGGATTTGAGGATGTACCCATAGAAAACGATGAATTTGTCCCCAAAACACTCGGAGCAAAAGAATTGACTAATGATGATCTTAATCTCGATCTAGTAGTCTTGTTTGGGGAACCAGATTCAGTGTCAGCGTCTTGATTTACCACGGCATCAATATTAATTGGACCAGATTCAGTATCTTCCCTATACATATTATTGGAATTGGTTTGATAAGCAGGTGGATCAGGCGTCAACTCATGAGAAATTGATGGAATCCTACTGATTGGATCCTCAGATACGGAAAATGACCTTGTGATCGGAGACAGAATTGGCGATGTTGCTTCCTCGAAACTTGGTAATGTTTCGTTGAATTCATTCCATGGCTTGATTGTGAATCCATTACCGCTGACTTGACCATTTCCCCTCCTTATATCGTGTTGATTGCCTGTACTTGTCCCTTGATGATAATCAGGAGTTCTGAATGAAATCGAATCGCCTGATTGTACCGGTTGCAAGTCTGTCGTTGAAGTTGATACATCGTCATATTTGGGTAATTGAATAGACTCCTCATTACATTTTGAACTAAGTAATATTAATGGCGTGTCAACAACGACCTCGTAATGATGCATTTTGTAATTGTCCTTTGGGTCTGGCTTACTGATTCTGAAACAAACCTGTAAACGATGATGAATTCTGATATGTCTATAATTTGAATCAGGATATAATGCTCTGCCAACCGTTGTAAAACCATGCTGAATGTTTTCTTTGAAATGATTGTGGCTAATCTCATGCATTAAAGCGGTTGAGTCAGGTGTCAAAAATTCATGATCATCTACTGGAAGTAATTCATTATGGTGATGTGCCAAGTTAGTCTCCAAAGCACCAATTATAGGTGAAGAAGGTGGAAAAACAGCGTTTTCAGAATTGGTTGTAATGATAGATGCCTTTCTACTTGTCGGATTTGATCTCGGTAATTTACGTAAACTTTCTTCTTCGTTGTTCTTCTGGATTATTTTATCATTTCTTGTGGTTAAGAATGGAAGTGCAATGTTGATATCTAATGGTGAAGCAACCATCAAATCCTCATTATCATTTTTACCAGAATTATTGGAAGAACCACTCCTAAGGTTATCTAATCTGAAGTTTTCAATATCATCATCGAACTTAAAGTTTGAGTCTGGTTCATAACAACTGAATAAAAGATTGTTGTCCGGACACTTGATCACCTCTTCTTTATATGGTTCCAGTATACTAGTTGAAGGTTTGTTTTTAGTTTTGAGTTCACAGATTGAAACAATTCTTTCTCTTTGTTTTGACTCTGATATCAATGGTTTAAGGTAATAAGGATCTTCACCGTCATAATCGTATTCTTTACTTAAATCTTTAGAGACATAAGTGATTCTCTCCAAAACGTTGAACTTGATTCTCTTAATAATGACATCTTTAACAAGAGGAACAATTTTGACATTGATTGAATGTTCTGACCCCAATGAAACATATTTTCTCGGGAAAGTTATAATATAATGCAACGAATCATTCCAAGTTCTATTCACGTAGATTGGCTTGTCAGCTATCGAATTTGCAAAAGAAGGTGGTGTCCTGACCATTGGTAAATTATGACTAGCCTTCAACTTTAGCTTACGATTTAATTTATCGGAATTCTTATGAATTGAAACATTCAAATAGTGATTTAATGAACCATTTACGGAGGTAATGGTTTGTGGAATATGTTCAGGTAATAATATTGGTAATAAAAAGATATATATACCTGGTTTATAAATTTCACCACCATTGGTAGAATTAAAAGAACCTGAACTCATCATACCAGAGGAATTGACGGTGTTCTTAGGAGATAAGCCTAAATCGTCACCAAAATCTTCTAAATCTTCATCAATTTCATCATCGAATTCACTCAAGTCACCTGTTTTGAATAATTTGTAGAATCTAGTACGTTTAGCTAAATCATTTGGATTTAATCTTCTGAATTTGAAATCATGACTATTTAAATTGTTTAAATAGAAATCTGCATTTTTCAAATTCTTTGCCCAATCGATTTTACCAATTTTGAATTTTTCTCTTAAGAAAGTTTTATTATAAGGATCACCAGAAGGCCATAAGATATTAGTTAAACTTGCAAACTCAATAACTAAATTATTGATGGAAGTTTCCTTCTCCAATTCAATGATTAAACCAAATGTATGAGGTATAGGGGTATCTGAGTCGATTTTTGTGCATAAATAATTAGGAGATTTGAATTTTTTCAATTTTTCCTTAAGGGTTTCAGGCATATTTTCAAAATTTGCACCATAAAAGCTTTCATAATCAGAAGCAGGATGTTCAAATAATTTACCATCGTTCAAATCAGTTTCATTATCTGATTCATTTTCGTCACTTTCCTCCATGTCGTCGTCATTATCAGCTTCATTAGGAGTTGGTTCATTATTTAAATTGGTATTAATTTCATCATTTTCATTGGGTTGAGCACCATTTTCAACATCTTCATAGGTGAAACTACCTGAGCTCGAAGGACCTAAATAGATGCAGTTATTGGAATTTGCCACAAATATCTTAATATTTTTAGATAAGGTTGAAGAATTTGATTTATTAACTTTCAAGGGGATAGGTTTTTGTAGACCTAATTCATTTAGTAAATGGCTTAATTTTTTCAGGATGACATGGTTAGTTTCTAATTTTATGAGTTCTTTAGCTTGCTTTTTGTTAACGGACTTTGACCTTGTTCTATTGGATGCTAATTTCAAGTCTATGGGAGATTTTGATTTTGCTTTATTAATGGAATGGGAGCTCGAATTTGACATCAAACTTAGCGATCTTGCTCTGTTTCTTAGGTTTCTAATACTGCCATCTTCATCGTTTATGATAATGGAAGGGGATAGTGGATCTATAGACGTATCTGATTGTCGCCTATTTCTGAATATCTTATCCAAACCCATGCTTCTGTACTTTCTCTATAACCGCCTTATCAAGCAACTGAAAAAATTCAAGTCAAAAAAAAACAAAAAACTTGAGGAAACGGGTGATTTAGAATGCTTATGGCTTAGTACCAAATAAATAAAATGTTTCCTGGACTTCCTGTGGGATATATCACAAGGGAAGGGTGCTGTTAAAAAAAATCTGTACTCCAGACAGCGTCTAAAAAAATAATTTGGATAGTGACTAAATGAGATTTTCGTTGATTCGAGGGAGCTTACTATCAACCGAGAACAATGAAACAATAAAATGGTTGAGAGTTTGGTGCCTGATAGTTGCAGCGTAGAGTAGTACTACAGCCTGACTATCAGTATTGCTTACTAGAGGCTGATACAGGGTCCTAAAGGTTAAGGGTATTTTCAAGTTGGTTTAGGTCAAGTGATCTCACCTCATATTATCAATAGGGAAAAATTAAAGAGATAAGCCAAATGAGTGTCGATTGAAAAATAAAAAAAGTTCAAGAATAAAAGTTTCGAGTTTAATTATATATGACTCTACGAGATTGTGAAGCTACAAGAGTTTCCAAGTAAACTGCATGAAATATCTCCTTTTTTTTTTCTTTTGCTATTTACAATAATACTGCTCTTTACAATAGCAACTGAGACATATGAGAAACTATACAACTAAAATTTTGATATGATGGATCTTAAAATATTTTTCTTAATGATGATTAATTAAAGTATATCAGTCCAATTAATACGAAAATTAGCTCTCCAATTCGGTAAGACTCCACTTCGTATTATTAGCCCCTAAGCTGAACAAGAATCGTAGTAAATCATTGCTTTCATTTATCGCGTAAAATCTGGGGAAGCAAAGATAACGAGATTTATGTGCATTCATTTTCTCTACTTACTAACTAAACTCTTTTCAGTTAAGTAATTCAAATGTTATTAGATGTTCAGGGTTATAATTGGCTGAGAAATTCGTTGTTACCCGTTCATCTAATGTTACAGATTTTATAGATCCTTTGAAATTGGAGTAGATCATTACGATCGGTTTCATAAAGTGCTTGTCCACTAAAAACTTTACCTGATGTATGGGCCCATCCGTTATTACCCAAGTCTTTACATTCCATGTTTCTGTATTTATAACCCCTATTTTCGATATAAGGTCATTGAAAAATACCAAATGTCGATATTTCTGTAACTTTATTGCAAATTGTGAAATCTTTTGTTTCCATTCTAGTTTCATATCTTTATATACTAAAATATCTCCAAATTGGGATCCTAAAATCACTAATTTTTCTTGAAATTCAATACTACTGATCCATTGATTTTCATAGATCTCATCTACTGTCTTATATATCTCTTTGTGAATCAAGTTATTTAACCTATTTAATGATATCCCATTGGTTTTATTTACACTAACTTGATATTCACAATTATTCCCTTCTAATTTCGTTTCAAATACTTTAAACCTATTATCTTTGCCTGCAAAGCCAATTCTGAAAGTCTTTTTATTTTTATCGTATTCTACTTGTAAACATCCAATTGGTCCTTCAAGTTTAAAATCTCTATAAGAGTTATTCCTATCATCATTAATTATGTCTCGAATAATAAAACATCCTTTTATAGAACAACTAACTAAAAACTGGTTTTCTATAACTTTACATTCAATTATCTCGTCATTCAGTCCAATCAAGTTATTTCTCCATTGTTTTAGCAATTTATATTCTCCTTTTCTCTTGTAGAGCTTGATTATTCCTCCATTATTTACTACAACTAGAAATTTACCTTGTCTGAATTTAACCAACTTTAAAATAGGCCCTTGGATATTTATTGGTGTCAATTTCGTGGTCTTAGAAATGGTTAGCACTATCTGTTAGTATTGACCTATTTCCAATGGCAATTCCATACATACATTGCAAATTACCCTTGGAATTGGTTAATAAAATGTTCATCTTAAGGTGATTTTATTTATGGTGTGAGGTCATTCTGATTTATTTGTGGGGACCGCCATCTTTACCGCGATGTCTCCCTAACTCTCCCACTGCGTCGCCCTAATTCTCCCAGCAGCATCACCAAAATTCTCCTAACCTCGTCCTGAACCCTTAATTCGTAAACATCTATTATCTTTTATGTTTACCTACTTTTTTACTTATATATTCAAGAGGTAGACAACAGAATCGATTCTCTTAGCAATTTCCTAAAGTATAGAGTAAAAAAAATTCCAGTTAATTATTCATTTTACTACTTACACATGTCCGTTTTGTTTTTAAAATTTTTTTTTTTATTACCAGGAACACAAAACAGAAGAACTACAATCTTTTGCTGTGTTCCCTCCTAGTACTATATCATCTCCTCGAAAGGAATATCTGTAACGTTATTCACAAAGGAAAAATCAGCATAACTCTCATCTTCATCAGTTGGCTGACATCCAGTGGCATCGTACAATGAGCTATGAATATATTGTAAATTGATTGATTGCGATCTACTATTCTCAACTATCATTTGGAATAGATTGATCTTTAGAATATATAAAAAATATAATATCTTCATTGTCCTATCATCCTTCTACCACCCTTTTACTATTATACAATTGTTTATTTGGATGATCCTTTTATAATAAAACGTTTTAGGTTAACTAATTGAATCGCATTATAATTACTCATTTAGGTGGTCGTGGATGTGTGACTGGTAGTGCGAACACCGATGTCTTTATACATTCAATACTATAGTACATACTTGGAAGAGAATTATTATTGATATAAATGACTGGAGATTCGTTGAAGAAAGTATATAACAAATTATTTATAAGGATTCTATTTACATTTAGTTTATTAATTTATCAAAAGCTGGGATTAAAGATTGAGCTAAAGCGAAACTGAAAACTAATTTTGGTCCAGTAGTTAAGATTTTTGGAGTCAAACCTTTAAAGAAGGATGAAATACCTTCATTCTTTAACATGTTTTTCAAAATGGTAACACCTGATTCTGGATTATCAAAGTTTTTATTTTGGATTCTGGTTTTAATAACATCTAAAGGTGCACTAACAATTAATGATGAACAAGCACCGAAAATTGATGTAACGAAATTTTGTGACCAAGTTGCAGAAGAATAATCAGATAATCCGAAAATGTATTCTTTTGCAAATGAGTTACCTCCAAATAATGCAAATGAACCTGGTGCATTTCTAGCTGCAGTCCATCCCCAACCTCTATATAATCCAAAACCTTCATCTTTCAAAATTTTTAAGAAACCTCTACCTTTGAAAGATTCAGGATTTGTTTGACGTTTAATTTTTAAAACATCTAATGGTAATAAAACAACTTCACCAATACCAATTAATGAACCTGCGGTAGCTGATAATAAGGCTTTACCATTTTTTTCACCAAAAAGTGAATTATAATTATCTTTAAAATTTTTAGTTAAAAATTCATTAACAAATGGTTGACCACCATATTTATAAACTCTTTGTAAGATTTTATAAGCTGCAGCATATCCTAAACCTGGGAATAAAGTGAATAATCTTGGTGCGAGAGCTTTTGAGGCATGTTCTCTGAAAATAACTGAGTTTAATTGGGTTAAATTAGTGATTTTTCCTTGATTTGACATTAATCTTTTGGAAATTGTATCAACTGGATGGAAAACCCCAATTTCACAGATACCAGCTGACGCTGATCCTAAAACTCTGGCAATTCCTGATTGTTTTTTATCATTAACTGGACTCATTATAGTTGAAAATTTTTCATTTCATCGCGGTTAATTTGATAAGATTATAACATGTGATCGAGGCCCAATCTGAATGTGTAATTCAGATCTAATCTTCATTTCTTACTTTAGGTCTACTTTGAGGTTTGTTACTAACGAGTATATCGTTCCAAAAGGTCAAAATGGTATATAATAGTATAATTTGGGCTTAAGTATAGAAAAATACTCTTTATCTCATAATTTTTCAATGACTCAAATAATTAATCTTTTACGATCTGGGTCAAGTTTTGCTCAATTCAAGCCCAGTTTTTTCCTGTAGACTACTGAATGATACTGTATTAAGATTCAGGTCTTGAAAACTCTAAATTATATCTCAGAAGTTCACTTGGTTGAATTGTATTCAAAGTATTGAAGCTTAAACACAAATGACAGTGCGAAAAAAAAAAAAATCTTCCACCATGTTAGAAGAATATAAGCAGAGTTTAGGAGAGTTGACATTCAACTCTAGACCTATCATCGAAAAGCTCACCAATCTCGCCAAAGAGAACACTGAGGAAGCAGATGGGATATTGGATTTGATCACTGAAAGAATCTATAATGTCAACCCTAACCAGAAATTATTCACCTTATATTTACTAGACTCCATTTGTAAAACTGTTGGGAATCCATACAATATCCTCATTGGTGATGAAATCTCCAAGATTTTCCTTCATGTATTCCAATTAAGTGATGAAAAAGTCAGAATCAAGCTCATAAACCTTTTACAAACCTGGAAAATCACGAAAACTAGAGATAATATGGCATTATTCCCAAAATCTGAATTGGACAAAATTCAAGGAATATTGAATAAACTTTCAGATTCAAATTCTGAATTGTCTAAATTAATCGGTTATTGTAATGAACTTATTCCAATTTTTGAAAAGAAAATCAATAATGGCAATAATGATGCAAAATTATCTGAAAGATTTAAAGCTTTGAATCAATTAAAAAGCCTTTTAGTAAATGGTAAAGTATCACCACAACAATTCAAAGCAGTGGAATCCCAATTAAATAATATTAAACAACAGGAATTAGGTAGTCCATTAATAAAAAATTCAAATATAACTAAAGTCAAAAAACCTGCCTCCTTACCCTCATTACCATCATCTTTACCTTCAATCCCAAAACAATCAACTCCTGAAATTACTAATGCTAACTTAAACAATAATAATAACTTTAATGATAATAATAATAATATGGAAGTTGATATGAATGATGATTATATTAATGAGCAAAATGAAATGGTAGTAAATAATGGTATGGAAATTGATAATAATGTAAATAGTTTTAATTCATCTCTTAGTATAAATCAAATATTTGATAACTTAATAAATGTGGGGATTATAACATTTGAACAAGATTTCAATGGTCCAAGAATCTATGATATAAATTATCCAAAGAATGTTGACACAAATGAGAATAATTTATTAGAAACTATGTTAAGTAACCAAATCACAAGATCAGAATATGAAAAATCTAAATTCAATGAATTAACTAAACTTCAAATTAATTTTGATAATAATTTGAAAGAAGAATCATTAAATTCATCATCATCGAAATTACAAGATTTTATAAATTCCAATAATCTTTCAATCCAATGTAAAAAACTATTATATGATACAAAAGAACTTAAATGTTCAAATTGTGGTAAAAGATTCAATAAAGGTGAACATGTTAAAAAACAATTACACTTGGATTGGCATTTCCGTATAAATAAAAAGTTCAAAACAGGAAGTAATGTTCAATCGAGAAATTGGTACATGGATGATATTGATTGGGTTAAATTTAAAGATGAAAACTTATTAGAATTTCAAGTTACAACTACGATGTTACCACCAATTGATTATAATAATAAAAATGCAGAAAAATCTATTCCATATGTTGTTATTCCATCGAATGAGACTAATATGAATAATAAATGTTTAATTTGTAGGGAAATTGTTAAAGGTACTTTCAATGATGATTTAGGAGAGTGGTGTTGGATGGATTGTATTATTCAACCAGGAGAGCAAGATCCAAGGAAAATTGTTCATGTAAGTTGTTTTAATGAAACTAAAAAGAGATCAGGTGATGAGATGAATGGAAATATTAAAAGAGAAAAAATAAGTAATATATAGCTTTAGTACTTTTATTAAATACAAGAGTTTTGTGATATGTGATATCTTCTCTGACAAATGAGTCTTCTCTGAAATAACTCTAATTTATGAAGTGATAGTGATGAAATTATTTTTGACCTAAACATTTTAAGATATCATCCCAAACTTTAGTTGGTTTTTGAGAAGCATCAATACCAGACCAAATACCTGATTTTTTATAATAGTCAACAATTGGTTCAGTTTGTTTGTGGTAAGTTACCAATCTCTTTTTCAAAGCATCTTCATTATCATCAGATCTTTGAACTAAAGGTTCACCAGTGATGTCATCGGTCATTTCTCTTTTTGGAGGGTTAAAGAGTTTATGATAAGATCTACCAGAAGAAGGATGAACTAATCTACCGGTGATTCTAGCGACTAATAATTCATCATCAATTTTCAATTCAACGGCATTTTCTAAAGGAGTTTTTCTTTGGTTTAACATAGTATCTAATTTTTCAGCTTGAGGGATAGTTCTTGGGAAACCATCCAAGATAAAACCTGATTTACATTCTTTATTATTTTCTAATTCAGATTTAATCATGTTAACCATAATTTCATCACTAACTAAACCACCTTGATCCATGATTTTTTTAGCTTCTAAACCTAAAGAAGTTTTAGCAGAAACTTGAGCTCTTAACATATCACCAGTAGCTAAATGACAAGCACAAAATTTTTCTTTTAAATTTGGTGCTTGAGTACCTTTACCAGCACCTGGAGGTCCAATTAAGACCATTCTAATTGATTTTGGTACATTTGGAATAATTCCTGTTTTACTTTCTAATTTTTGAATTCTTTCTTGTAATTTTTCAACTGTAGCTTTCAATTCTTCAACTGACATTTTCGTTATATTTTAATTTTTCACCGTTGGTTTCCAACAAATTTTTCAGTGCGATCCCCAGACTATCAGCCAATAGTAATGAGAATTATGAACCTAATGAAATTATTGATCTACTAGAGTTGATTTTTATTCTTAGACTATTATACACTTATTTTGCTTATTATATTTATGAGAACTCTATCATACTTATGAGAATCTTTTAGTACTTTTTATGAGATTTTTTGGCTCTTTTTTAGAAGTTATTACTGAATAAAAAGTATTTGTAGAGTATCTATCTGTTCTATTATAGTTTCTAAGGCTATTTATAGAGAGAATTATATAGATGTGAGGATGAACTTTATAAAGAAAGTTATAGACAACTATATAGAGTATTACATAGAGAACTATATAGAGAATATAGAAAGAATTATAGAACTATATAGAGAACTATATAGAGAATTATATAGAGAATTGTATACATATATATATATATATATATATGTGTGTGTGTGTGTGTGTGTGTGTGTGTGTGTGTGTGTGTGTGTGTGTGTGTGTGTGTGTGTGTGTGTGTGTGTGTGTTTTTGTTAGAGAGTGTGTTTTGTATATTTTTTTTTTTTTTTATCTCTTTATACTTTTTTTCTCAATATTTTATTTTTATCACATATGAATACCTCTCATATACAGAAAAAATTACAAAAGATTTCTCTTCATAATACATGAATTACTTCAAGCCTACTACTAAATCTCCAAAATTCCACTACTAATCCACTGTTATAATTTTACAACTATTAAAATTACTAATAAAGAACTAATTGATTTTTCATATCATGTCGATAAAAGGTGCTTTGAAGCTTGCCCAAATCCCAATTACTGCGTTGCTTGCACTAATTCAATACTTTCTAGGAATTAAACATGCTAGAAAATATGCAAAAAGATTGAAATTTTGTGTCAAACTTGCAATATATAGAAGTGCTTTAGGTTTAGGTATTAAAGAATCAAAGATTATTTCGGGTATTTCTAATGACACCTTATTCAAAGCTTTAAGATTAAGATATCCAAGTCTTATTTCAACCTTTCCTCATTTCGGTCAAAGATATGGTAATTATGGTATCTGGTTTGCAAAATCCCCAAATGCAACTCCAAATGATCCTATCATAATCTATGCCCATGGTGGTGGTTATTTCTTACAAACTCAATTGGAACAATTGAAATCCCTTGCTACCATATACTATAATCTTGAAAATTCCAAAAATTATTCAATCTTACTCTTAGATTACGATCTAGTTTGCTTTGACAGAAAATTCCCAAGACAAATTAGACAATTGGATCTGACCTATTCTAAGTTGGTTGAACAAGGTTGTAATAACATCATCTTGATGGGTGATTCTGCTGGTGGCCATTTATCAATTAGTTATACCCAATTCATTTATTATCAAAAACCTTACTTACCTTATCCTAAGCAATTGATTTTAATATCTCCTTGGGTTAAGTTAAATTTCGATATAAATGAGGTTAATCAACCTGGAAAGTCTTATCATGATAATAAAGACAAGGATCTTATTAGTATAGACCTTTTCAGACCTGAATATAATGAATTTTTCATGGATCTGGATAATTACCACAACCATAGATATTTCCATTGGTCTGCTGAAGCTGAATCCAACTGGAAACAAATTCCCTTTTATTCTGATCCAAAATCAAAAATCCTTTTGATTTATGGTGAAGATGAAAGCTTTAGAGATCATATAATTGAATGGGTTAATGAAATTTATGGTAAAAATACAATTAATCTCAAACCAACTAATAATAAAGTAACTCCAGAACTGCAAACTATTATCAAAGATAATGGTGCTCAATTGTCTTCTTATATGGAACCTTGGGGTCTTCATGATGCCCTTTTCTTTATGGAATATGAAGCAATTAATGATATTAATAATTTTAACAAAATCAAAAATGAATATTTTGCAATGCCTAAAGTGATTGACTTTTTAAATAAAGAGATTTAGATGTATAAACTTTAATTTATAAATGTATTAGTCTATATATGCTCTATTAGTAACTCTGAATATATTGGAATTTATGAAAAAGATCTAAATATATCTTATTTAAATCTTTTTCATATTTTAAATTAAATTGACCCTTAAATAATAATTGCCGATTAACAATCTTGCATAGCGTGAAGTAAAAAAAAAAAATTAGTGTTGGAATGTATGAATTTCAGGGACATGTTCAACTTTAATTAATGGTCTGTAAATTGGTTTCCACATTTGACTTTGGACCCATTTTAAACATTTTTTGAAATCTCTTGGAACTTCAACAAATCCACCATTTGGAGTTTCTTCACTTTCAACGGTTGCAGTTCCTTCTTTAAGACTCTGTAAAATAACAGCAGTTGCAACGTATGCACTAACTTCATCAATTTCTTCTAATCTTGGTAATAAACCATTCTTTGGGTTTTCCATTTTTGGTGATAAAGAAGCTAATTGATCAACAGCTGCTGAGATCATAGTATCAGTAATGGTAGTACATCTTGATAAAACGGCACCTAACCCAATACCTGGGAAAGTGAAACAATTGTTATTTTCAGAAATGTAGAAACCATCAACTGGTTCGAAAGGTGATCCAGTTGCAATCAAAGCATTATTATCAGTCCATTTCATAATATCAACTGGGAATGCTTCATGTAATCTAGTTGGGTTTGATAATGGGAAGACAATTGGTTTATCATTGAATTGATACATAGTTTTAATGACGTCTTCAGTGAAAGCACCAGCTTGAGTTGAACAACCAACTAAGACAGTTGGTTTAACGTGTTTAATACATTCGACTAAACTCTTTGTATCAACACCTTCCCAATGTTTATCATCATCAGCATAAATTTTTTGACCTTCAGATGAATCAGGATAACTCTTTAAAATTAAACCTCTTCTGTCCATACAATGGATTTTTTTCAATACCTCTTCTTCTGGGATACCACTGACTAACATATGGTTTTTGATTTGATCAGCAATACCTAAACCAGCAGAACCGGCACCATAAATTAAGATTTCACAATCATTTAAGGTTTTTTGAGAAAATTTCAAAGCAGCGATCATGGAGGCCATAACGACAGCACCAGTACCTTGAATATCATCATTGAATGAAGGTAAGAATTCTCTATATTTGTGTAACATAGTTCTACCAGTTGAAACCCCGAAATCTTCATAATGCAAAACAGCAGAAGGGAATCTCTTTTTAACAGCGTGAATGAATTTATCAACGAAATCCCAATATTGTTCACCTCTGACTCTTGGGAATTTATTACCCATGTAAATATCATCATTCTTTAAATTTTCGTTATTAGTACCGACATCAAGGACTACTGGTAAGACTCTACCAGGGTGAATACCGGCACATAAAGTCATTAAACCTAATTTTGCAATTGCTATTCTGACACCCCCTACACCTTGATCACCAATTCCTAAAATACCTTCACCATCACTTACAACGATATAATCAATATCTTTATCTTCTCCATAGACAGCCAATCTATCATCAATAGAATCAGGATCACTAATGTCTAAAAAGCAACCTTCAGGTTTTCTGAATCTGTGAGAATAGTTTGCAATTGCGTCCCCTTCAGTAGGAGTATAAATGATTGGTAACATTTCTCTGATATGTCTTCTGACTAATTCATAATAAAGAACCTTATTTTGAATTCTCATGGAAGTACAGAAATCATTTTTAGCCAAAGGAGTTTTCAAATAAGAAAATTGTTTATAAGCTCTTTCGACTTGCTCATCCAAAGTATTTACTTGACTTGGTAATAAACCAGTTAATTTAAAAGCTTTTCTTTCAGCTAAAGTGAAAGCAGAACCTTTATTATAAATAGGACTGTTTAATAATTGGAAACCTGTTAAATCACATTCGATTGGACCATCAATGGATAATCTAGTGACTTTAGGTTTCAATGAAGCAATAGCAGCTTTAATATCAACTGGTGTCTTTATGGTATGTGTATGTACAGATTTTGTAGCATAATTTCTTGAAATTCTAATCATCTTGTATTAATTTCTTTCTATCTTAGTCTCTTGACATAAGCTTCTGACCTTTATCCTAATTTGAAACGAAACGTAGAAACCAAATATAGAAAATATTGAGAATTGGTTTCCTTTATATATATTCCTTTAGAAAAATATGAAGGGCTTTATTCCGACTTTTACCTAAAGGGGGGGATGAACTTTATTAATGTTGGGGGACCTGGATATACGTTTATACCAACTAAGTTTGACACTAATATACTTATATAGGCTTTTTTAATGGTATATGGTGATGTTTTATACCTATTGAAGTTTTTCAAATTTTTCAACCTTATTATTACGGACTTGAGGAACAATATTGGCTGCAAAACTAATTGGTGCACCAAGCTAGTTTTTATAAGAGGAGACTACTAAAGGAGGAGATATATGGAAAAGAGGAAATAGCACTTAAACCATGAGGATTTTATTGATGTTTAAAGTTGGATATTAAGGTGTTGGTTTGATATTTAATTGATTCTGAAGGCAGATTAAATTCTAAAGCTTCATCAAGAGATTTCAGATGCTTGATCCGAAGAATTCCTCGCGTCAAATTTTTTTCATGGTGGAATTATAAGATGAGCTACGAATTCACCTGATGGCCAAAAAAAACTATCAGAAATGGTCCAAAAATGAACCTACCAAAAGGTTTGAGAGTGTGTTTTAGGTGTATTAGAGGTATGTTAAGTAATTGGTGTTTTTTAAAGCAGTCAAATTGTGAGTATGTGATACTTGTTATGAGAGTGGAGTGACGATGTGTCAAATATTTCCGAGACTCTCCAATTTGCAGCCACTATATAAAAAAATTATCAGTATGCGCATATATAGACCTTAATTCTTTAAGGCTATCATATTTCGTTACTCTATAATACTGATTCTTATATCCTAATATCTTAATATCCTTCTCCCGTATCAATTCTTTTATCGTGCTAGGTATCTCTTTTTCAGTGTCTGAGATCGGTGAATCTGATATTTTCTCTTCTACGAGCTTGTCCTGGATCGGAGTAGCACCAATATACAACTCGTCAACTGAAATATCCTCCATGTCCTTCACAGATAAATATTCGTTGTTCAATACGAGTACCTTGAAATGCTTTATGGGTAGCTTCTTCAAGAACATCATATCGTATCCATAATTGGGGTTCGGCAAAAACTCCAAATATTGCAAATTCTTCCAATTGTTCTCGGAGAATTTTGCATTGGCTGCTTGAATTGATAACTTCTCTATAGTGGCCAAGTTAAACAATTTTTCCGGTATATTTACTCTTGTTTTACTATTCACCTTCAACTCTTTTACTTCAAATTTAATTAAATGGCTCTTAAAGATATGAAACGTCTTGCCATCTCCTGTTACATCCAAGCTACACAAATTCCTAAATATATCATTCATTCTAGGATTGAATTCCCCCAACTTATTAATGATTATTTTACTTACCTGACAGTCAGGTAGTATTAGATTATCATTAATTTCAACCTCTATATCGGTGTCTTTCCTACATTCAGGCAATCTTTCAAGTTTATCTGCTATTTTTAATTTCATCCCCTTATTCTGCTCTTGCATCTGCCACATTCTCTCATATAAGACATTGCTTATATTGCATTTGTAGAAGTAAACTCTTCTTATCAACTCCGGCTCGAATAAGTAACCGTTTATCATCTTAACAAAATTTTTGATATTCACAACTGTACCAATATGAGCTTTATTGAACCGCTTATGCGTTTTGGGATTGTACACAATAACATCACGATACAATAATGGCTTTGCTAATTTGTATAATTTAACACTCAAGCAAAAGTTTAATAGTTCCCATTGATTCAACTGCTCTAGAATCTCAACCAATAACTCATCAGGTAGCTCACTAAAATCAACATTTCTGCGGTTGTTTATATATTTGAATTTGGGTCTGACAAACAACTTATTGTAGTCCATGATTTCAAACCCTAGTGAAAAAGTCTTCAACTGATGACAGTTTTATACTCCTTTTAAGGGCTATGAAATCAATGTCTATTTAAGCAACTAGTTTGTACTCCTCATTTTTTGCAACCCACTTTTTGCAACCAAATGACACTAACTCGAGACTAGATTCTTATTTCCTATTATTAATCATAATCTATATACAAAACAAATCTAAAAAGAAATATGTTTACTTATTTGGTCATTAACCAATTAACCATTCACAGAGAGGTAAAATCAAATCATTCTTATCTTCATTATCGCTACTTTTACTATTCTCATTATATATAAATATCTTTTTCATTTTAAGTTTTCTAGTCATCAATGCTTATATTTTTTCTGGAACTTAGGGATATAACAGCTGGTCCTACCACCAACTGTTTTGAATTTGACCAACTCTCCTTGAACTCGTGTTTCCTCTTTTCGTCTCTTTCCCCATCTATATAACATTAGCCAATTTTCTGGGAATTTCTTCACATCTCCCTGCACATGCACTGCAGTGGTCGTAACATAAATTATGGACTTATATAATTTGTATACAATATCATCTTCGTTTGGTTCAGATTCATCACCTTCGGGTAATGGATACTTGAAGAAGTTACTCTCAGGGTCAATTCCTGAATGAAAGAGTATTTCATCCCCAACCCAGTTTCCAATACCAGCAAAAAAAGCTTGATCTAATAATAAACTCTTTATTGGCTTGTTCTTTGAGATAATTAGTTCTCTAAATTGATCAAAGCTCAATGTAGGTTTATAAATTACAGGATCAGGGTCACCTTCATTCTCATTAATCTCTTTTTTAATTGTTTCTTGAATTGTTATTTTAGAATAATCTGGTCCTTGTCTAACTAAAGGTTCAATTTCAAACATCTCTTTCTCAAACACTTGCAAGAATCTTATTCTACCTAATCTTCTTGCGTCAACAAAAGACAAACTATGATCATTAAATTCAATTTCCATTTTTGAAAATTTCGGTGGCCAAACTTCAGTTTCTCTTTTGATTTCTTTTCCTTCAATCTTCATTCTTTTTGTCTTTGTTCCATCTTCAATCTCTTTGAGTACCTTCTTATCGTCCTTCTCCATGAAAATTACATGGTTATTAACTCCTTTCAACTGTATCATACCTGTCATACCGAAATGCATTAGCATTATACAATCCCCAAAGTTAATCCAAAAGTACTTTCCATGTCTACCTACTTTTTCAACTTTCTTTCCGGTGACTAATTTTTCAACCTTGTTAATGTCCAGTTCTGGTTCATTTGATTCTGCTATAAAGGGGAATAGCAATCGATCATTGGGTATTTTTATTTTATTCACAATTGAACCCAATATATTTCTCTTTAGCAAAGACACAACATGTGCAACCTACGATTAGTAACTGTTCTGTATTCTATTCCTTCTGTATTACATACTTCTGCAACTTCTGGCATTATTACGCACTATATAAAAAGATCAAAACTTTATATAAATCAGAAGGATTGTTTTTTTGAATTTTGGATTTATCAAATACTGCGAATTAATAATTCCTGCCTTTAAAGTGTATCAGATTAGTAGTCTCTTTATATGGAACGTTTCTAAGATCTGCTTGAATTACACTTGCTTCAATGTTCAAATACCAGTTGTGTCGGCCAGATGTCCGAATTGCTTTAGTAGCTCAGTTGGTTAGAGCGTCAGTCTCATAGTTGTATACAGTTGTGAGTTATCTGGAGGTCGACAGTTCGAACCTGCCCTGAAGCACATTCTTTTTTTTTTGTTAATTTATTTTTATAATTGAATCATAATTGCAAGACCAATGAGAAGTAAGTAATTAATCATAGGGAAGGTATTTTTACTCTATTTTAAATATATTATGCTATAAATCAGATCTTGTGAATTTTCTAATATCATTTGGTTCATTATTAAGTAAGACTTTTGCACCACTAAATGGTTCACAGCTATCTCTTCCACTAACAGGACCGGCTTTTAAGGATTCTAAGTCTTTACCAGCTTGTAAAGATTTCAAGATTTCCACTGTTTTTTCACCGGTTAAGTCTTCGAAATAGTCATCATTAATACCCATCATTGGTGCATTAACACAAGCACCTAAACATTCAACTTCTTGGAAAGTAAATAATTGGTCTTCAGTTGTTTCACCTGGTTTGATATTTAAGTGAGCTTTGATGCTTTCCATTATTTCATCACTACCACATAATTGACATGGAGTGGTTGTACAGACTTGTAAGTTATATTTACCCATAGGTTTTCTATTATACATGGTATAGAAGGTTGCAACTTCATAAACTCTCATTGGTGGCATATCTAATAATTTAGCAACATAATTCATAACGGATATGGAAGTGAAACCATGTTGTCTTTGACCTAAATCTAATAAAGGCATACATGCACCTTTTTTATATTGAGGTGGATATTTTTTAATTATTTCTTCAGCTCTTTTCAAGTTATCAGGACTGAATTTGAATGGTAAGTTTGGATTATCCAATTCATTATTTCTGTGGACTGAAATAATACTTGAATTTCTGATGAATGTTCTGTTATTTGAATATTTAATTAGATTCTTAAACATGTTGATTGATTTTATCAAGATATTATATTTAAAATTTTCAATGCGTAAAATATTTGAAATAATTCTCATTGGATCAATTTTCCAATTTTATTAAAATGGCTCTGGCTGGTTTTTTATATAAGCAACATACACTTTAAACTACTTAGATATATTAATTGTACTCCTTATATTATTTAGGAACTTTTTGGGTTGCTTTCACTGTAATTTCAAGGAGATATGATCTAACTACTTCTACGGTATACATATTTTAACCAAAATAACATCAATAAAATATTCAGACTTATTTAAATCGATTTATGTATCTTAAATGTGTTTATACTTGAATAATAAGGTGTCAAGGGTGGATATCAAAAAAAAAATTCAATTTTATTTTTCATGTAAAAATCACTCTGCGTATACTAATAAGAACAATTAAATAAAAATATTTCTACCATATCCAATAATAACAAAAAAAATCTTTAACAGTAGAATAAAGAGATAAGGATAATCAATTGATACGAAATATGATTCTGGGAATTTTTGGGAGTATTTTAATACAAACTGTAAGAGATAATGGAGAAATAGTTTGAAATTAGTTCACTTAATAAGTATAACCCTTGAGAAGAAATCGATAAAAACATCTCTAAAAATGAACAGAAAATACTGAAAATTTCCACATATACATGAAAGACACATTGGAATCTATAAAACCCATCTAGAAGACTTGAAAGTGAGTCTTTAAGTGGTTAATAGATGAATTCTTATCGGTTAAATTTGACTGCGATTAATCGTAATTTCTCAACCACAAAGGAGAAAAATTCAACGATCAAAGAATAAGGGGAATAGTTTCACCAAATAAATTAACACGGTATAGTAGAACTATAACAACACAATAAATTGATATAGTAATAGAATAGTAGATATATCAGTGAAGTTCAAAAATGAATTCTAGAGATATTTTTCAAACTCCCAATTCACCTTCAAGATCGACTAGGAGTATAAACCCTCCAAATCCTCAGGACAATCAAATGAATAATCTATCATCATCACCAAGGCGAAGGAATCAGAAATCCATCTTCAGTGATAGGTATATCCCCAATAGAACTGGTATAGACTTACAAGCAGCATTTAGTTTGAATAATAAAGAAATTATCCCCGATTTAAGAAATCTGGATAAAGATAATGAAATTGAAATTCAAAGAGAGGAAGAGGCAAATAGAACATTTTCAACAGTTCTAAAAAATGAATTATTCGGTGATAATGTTCCTATCTCTAATATAACTAATCAAAATCCAAACATAAATAAAAAACTTTCAAAATCAAGACCAAATAGTACTGGAAATTTCCATTTAAATTCTTCAAATTCAATTATGATGAATCCAATTGCATCAAGGTCAACTGATTCTTTCCCAAATAATAATATTAGTAATAATAATACTATCAATAATAATAATAATAATGTAATCAATAATAGTGGTAGGATAACCCCTCCAAGATCAACCATTTCTAATGATAATTTAATGAATACCCCATCACAATCAAATAATTCTAATTCTCAAATTAATAATTCAAATTTAGCCATAAATCAAAATAACAACAGTAATGACGATATAACGAATACCCCAAGACAGAAGACAAACTTATTTACTTATCAATCTCCTAGTAAAAATAGACCAATCTCAAGAGATTTACAAAATGAAATTTATTCACTTTCTCCTGTTAGACAAGAAAGTCAAAAACTTTTACTATCACCTCAAAAGAAACCAAGGAATATAAGCAAAGTACCTTATAGAGTATTGGATGCTCCAGAACTAATGGATGACTATTACTTGAATTTACTTGATTGGGGTGCCCAAGATATTTTAGCTGTTGGTTTAGGTGATAGTGTTTATCTTTGGGATGGTTCCACTCAATCAGTCGATAGATTATGCCAACTCAATAATAAGGAAAAGATCACAAGCTTGAACTGGATAGGTTCTGGTACCCATTTAGCATTAGGTACTTCAAAAGGTTTAGTTGAAATTTGGGATGCAACAAAAATGAAATGTATTAGAACAATGTCAGGTCATAGTTTAAGAGTAAGTTCATTAGCATGGAATGAACATATATTATCAAGTGGATCAAGAGATAGAACAATTTTAAATCGTGATGTTAGAATCGAAAGCCATTATGTAAATAAGTTTGAAAACCATAAGCAAGAAATTTGTGGATTAAAATGGAATGTCGAAGAAAATAAATTAGCCAGTGGTGGTAATGATAATAAGTTAATCATCTGGGATGGGTTAAATACAAAACCCTTGTATGAATTTCAAAATCACACAGCTGCTGTAAAGGCAATTAGTTGGTCACCACATCAAAGAGGAGTTCTAGCATCAGGAGGAGGAACTGCTGATAAGACGATCAAGACCTGGAATGTAATAACTGGTAACTTGATGAACGATGTTAATACAGGCTCACAAGTGTGTAATCTAGTCTGGTCAAAGAATTCTAATGAGATTGTTTCAACTCATGGTTATTCAAGAAATCAAATAATCGTTTGGAAATATCCAAGCATGCAACAAATTGCCCAATTAACAGGCCATACATATAGAGTATTATATTTGAGTTTGAGTCCTGACGGTGAGACTATCGTTACAGGAGCAGGAGATGAAACATTGAGGTTTTGGAATGTGTTTGAAAAAAATAAATCAGATGAACCACCATCGTCAGTCTTATTAGATGCATTCCTGCAATTACGTTGATCCGACATACGATATATAAATATTATGAATCATTCATTCATTTGTAAACGTTCAATAACGTATAAATGTAAAATATAGAAGTTATAGCTTATCTCTCGGAATATAGACGTACTATTTCCAGATCATGACTCATGTAATTCTAGTTTTAACTCACCTAATATCCAATATAATGATAAAATAACATCAAAGCGATCAACAGCGATTCGTGTAACCCAATTACAGAAGCTTAGTGAAGTTTCCCAAATTTGTTAACGGTTATTGAAGGATTCTGAAAATTCCTTTATCTATTAATTCCTTTTTGAGATTACTCATTCTCAATTTTTCAGTTGAAGACTATATAATATAGAGAGATTATACAGATCAACGAAAACAGTACTACAGCATGACTCAATCTAAAGATCTTTCACACTTATTATCAGTTGAAGCAAAATCAAGAAAAGCTTCCCCATTGAAGTCCGCTTTCGTCTATTACAACCAACCAGGTATGACTTTCTTAGGAGGTGGTTTACCATTATCTGAATACTTTCCTATTGAGAAAATCGTCACCACTATCCCAAAAGCACCTTTTGAACAAGGTATTGGGTCCCATATCAAGACCGCAGATGGCTATACTGACGTTGAAGTCACTAAAGCTAAGAGCACCGAACATGGTGAACATATTGAATTAGCTAGATCATTACAATATGGTTACACTGAAGGACATACGGAATTGATGAAATTCTGTAGAGATCATACAGACATGGTTCACAAGGTTCCTTATGATGATTGGGATGTCCTTGCCACTGCTGGTAATACCGAAGCATGGGATTCAATCTTGAGAACCTTCACTAATAGAGGTGATACCGTCTTGGTTGAAGAACACTCATTTAGTTCAGCTTTAGAAACTTGTAATGGGTTAGGTGTTAATACCTTCCCTGTCGCTATGGATACAGAAGGTATTTTACCAGATAAATTAGAAGAATTATTAGACAATTGGGTTGGACCAAAACCAAAATTATTATATACAATTCCTACAGGTCAAAATCCGACCGGTTCCTCATTAAGTGGTGAAAGAAGAAAGAAAGTTTATGAAATCGCCTGTAAACATGATTTCATCATTATTGAGGATGAACCATACTACTTCTTACAAATGGAAACTTATACTACAGATGTTGATGCTAGAGCTGGAAAAACAATTCAAGATCATTCAGAATTCTTAAAAGCTTTGATTCCTTCATTTATTTCAATGGATACTGAAGGTAGAGTCATTAGATTGGATTCATTCTCCAAAGTTCTTGCACCAGGTATTAGATTTGGTTGGTTTGTTGGACAAAAGAGATTATTAGAAAGATTGACTAGATTACATGAAGTCTCAATCCAAAATCCATCAGGTTTAACTCAATCCATTACCAATGCTTTATTAAACGATTGGAAACAATCAGGTTATCTCGAATGGTTAATCAAAATCAGACAAGAATATACTCATAAGAGAGATGTTACTATTGATTCAATTATCAAATATATTCCAAAAGAATTGGTTACTTTTGTACCACCAGTCGCAGGTATGTTCTTCACAGTTTACTTTGATGCTTCAAAACATCCTAAATTCAAAGAACTCAATGAAGAGCCATTGAAAATCGAAGCTGAAATCTATAACCAAGCCATCAAACAAGGTTGTCTTATGATTCCAGGATCATGGTTCAAGGTCGAAGGTAACTCAGTTCCTCCACAAACTGAAATCTTACCAAATCCAGCTACTAAAAACTTGATCTTCTTCAGAGGTACTTATGCTGCTGTCCCATTAGAAGACTTAGTCTTAGGTATTGAAAAATTCGGTAAAGCTGTTAAAGTCGAATATGGTGTCTAAGAACACTTTCGGAAATTTGACTTTTGAGATCCCAATAGAAGTGTTTTTTTAGATCCTAATAAAAGTTGTTGTATTTATTCTACCAAAATATACATCACAACATATCCCAGTCTCTCATCTCTATCACACCCTTTAAAATTCCACCAAATTCATCTATCTTCAACATCTACAACTTAATGTTAATTTCGCGAGATGAAAAATCAACATTCATGCATATCTTAAAACTACCCTGGCTTGCACATAGAGGTACGTATAGTCTTGTATTTAGAGTGTAGGGAGACCATACTAACAATTATAGCTGAAGGGAAACTGGTTGAGTGCTATTCAGTGACCATCAATTCAGATGGTACGAGACTAGCGTCCGGAGGTCTTGATGGAAATATCAAGATCTGGGACACTCATACTATTCTACAATTCAAAAGTGTTGAAGGTTTGACTTCTACCGACTTCGATAGACTATTACCTCCCCAATCACAGAGAAGACCTCTCTGTTCAATGAGCAGACACAATGGGGTGGTGACAAGTGTCAAATTTTCACCCGATGGTAGATTCTTAGCTAGTGGTTCCGATGACAAGATTGTTCTCATTTGGGCTAAAGATGACCTGATGGTAAACAGACCAAAGCAATTCGGTGACTTGGAGGCAGATCTAGAGCATTGGACCGTGAGAAAGAGATTGGTGGCTCATGATAACGATATTCAAGATATTTGTTGGTCCCCAGATGGCTCTTTATTGGTCACCGTAGGGTTGGATAGACTGATTATGATCTGGAGTGGTACAACCTTCGAGAGAATCAAGAGATATGACGTACATCAATCAATGGTCAAAGGAATTGTTTTTGATCCTGCCAATAAATTTTTTGCAACTGCCTCCGATGATAGAACTGTAAGAATTTTCAGGTATTCGAAAAAAGCACACGAGCTGGTAAACAGTTATGAATTCCAAATCGAGCATATTGTATTTGACCCCTTCAAAAAGTCCCCTTTGACGTCTTACTTCAGAAGAATGAGTTGGAGTCCTGATGGTCAAAATATAGCAGTACCAAATGCTACAAATGGTCCTGTACCCAGTGTAGCTGTGATAAAGAGAGGTAATTGGAGCTCAGAAATCTCATTAATTGGTCATGAAGCGCCTTGTGAGGTTTGTTCATTTTCACCTACTTTATTCGAAATGGAAGATGCTAAAGCTGATGCAAAGAAAAAAGACGAAGATAATTTCTGTACTGTTTTAGCTACAGGTGGACAAGATAGAACTTTGGCAATATGGAGCACTAAACAGAGTAAACCTTTGGTGGTTGCATCTGAAATATCAGGCGGGTCAATCACCGATATTTGTTGGGATCCTACTGGTGAATCTATGTTTTTCAGTTGTGTAGATGGTACTATTACATGCATCAGTTTCGATAAGAATGAACTCGGTAAGTCAGTCGACAAGGAATTGATCAATTCACAATTATATAAATATGGAAGAGATAATGAATCAAATGTCTTTCCTGAAAGTATCGAGCAATTAATTTTAGAAGACAAGGCTAACCAATTATTGAATCTTGATGATAAGAAGGAGAAAGAGAAGTCAAAGGAAAGTAAAGAAGGAAGCAAAGAACCTCAAACCCCAAAGCTTTCGCCAGTAGTTAGACTACAAAGCCCTGATATTGAAATGAAGAGTCCGACTAAAATACAGAGTCAAAAAATCACAATGAAGAATGGTAAAAAGAGAGTTGCACCACTTTTGGTATCTGGTATGCAAACAAAAGCTCTTCCAGAGCTCACGACAACTAAGAAACTCAAACCAAATTCCAATATCTCACACACAAATTACTTACTACCAAGGACTGGACTTGCAACAGCTGTCAGGGGAACCAAAAAAAGAATATCAGATTTGAACGTATCAAACATAAACAATGAAGATCAAGATAATGATAACGAGGATATGAATTTTGAAATGAATGAGAGCAACGGCAATTTGTCTATTGCAACCTTGAAAAATCAAAAGAAAAAGATAAAGAGACAACTCATGGAGGCCAGGTACCCAAATCACTTCAAAGTGATTTCGAATTTATCAGAATCGTTGTTCAACCATAGTTTATTCATGCGTCATGAAATGAGTAAATTGATAAACTCACATGATTTCGAAAATAACGAAGACTTATTTAGTGGGACAAGTGCAACAGCTGATACGAACGATGAAGACATCGTTTTTGCGGTATTGGTAAATGGTATCACTCATAACATCAACCCAATGTACTCACTCGAGACTGTACAAGCAACAAAATGTAAATCTATTATAGAGGTCAGAAATGGACCACCATGGAAAATGGATGAAGAAGATATTGATATCGAATATGACGATAAAATTGATTTTCAAGATCCTACTACTGTGATAATATCTAATGAGATTATTTCAGATTCAGAAAAAACATTCAAGAAACAATTCCTTTATTTTCCTTATAAAGTACAACATGTATTACCTATAGTGATAGACGGGTATTTGATATATTATGTATTAGTTTCTTTCACAGGGGTGATGCAAATATTTTTAGCTGAATCAGGTACATTTGTGACTCCATGTATAGAGCTTGGATCAAATCTAATTTGTTTGAAGCATTGTAATAAGTATTTAATGGGTATCACAAGTAGTGGGTTGATTAATGTTTGGAAATTACCTACATTCCCAGGTGAAAAATACTTGAAAGCCATTATAAGAGGGGTTTCATTAGCACCTATAATGAATATCAATTTAAATGTTGAGCAGGACTCACAAATTATTTCACCAAACGTAAAGATAATTGAAATTGACAAGGAGGGGATACCATATGTTTTACTAAGCGATAGTAACAATGTATATAAATACTCGGTTGAATTGATGAGTTGGATCAAGGTTATAGATTGCTGGTACTTCAATGCGGTTAGTACTTTTAGTTCAAAAGATGAGATTATGAAGTATTTCCATCATATGAGTATTGAAAATTTTGAAAATGAGGTTAAGAAGTTGAAGATAGGTAAGTATATTTTCGATTCAGGAAATTCTGAATTGAAAAAAGTAATGGAAGAGAGATTTAATGAATTAATGCATTGTTAATATACATATTAATATTTCTATGGACGAAGACGAAGATCAATTTTTTTCATCAACTACCTCTATCTTTTCTTTTTTAATGGGTTTTTCAACTTTAGGTTCAAATGGGAATTTCAAGATAAAGATAATGGAAGAAATGACATTGTTCAATGAAAAAGTCCATACAGTCAAACCAACACTTCCAGCATCATAAAAAGGTAAGGAGAATAATCTTTCTAAAGGATAAGGAAAAACTCCAGCAGGTAAATAGAGAAGGACTCTTTTTCTGTACCAAATTCTAGAAAACCAAATTGGCAAGGCAGTAATAAGCGTAATTAAAAACCCCAAATATTTCACAATTTTAGCTTTATCAGAAGATAACTCTTCGTTCAACTTATTAATTTCAGCAGTTAATTTATCAAATTGACGATTCAATTTGGTCCATCTAGCATAATGATCCTGAGCACTTATGTGTTTCCTTTCTTTATTAATATTTCTAGCTTGTGTAGTTTTTTCATTGATTTCATGTAACTTTGAATTACCTAAAGATCCAGCAATTTTACAATAAACAACCCATGAAAATTCTTCTAAATTTTTCCTACCAATAGCGTCAATAGCATGTTTTATAACCAATACTATTGAGATCGCCACCAATAAGTTGAATGTTCTTAGATCCAACAAATCCATCTTTTCCTCTGTGTTAACTATGGACAGATTTCTCAATTGTCTGCTTCATTAAAACTCGCGAAAAATTCTCAATATATAAAACTTCTCAACGCTTATCAAGGATTTCCACAGAGTTTTAACGGGCATATACATTGCAAGCAAGTCAGTCATCCCTACGGTTCATAATATAATCGCATAGAGCCATATTAGAGGATACTTTTGAAATTTTATTCAGTCCAAAATCGTTATTTTTACCCCGATTATTTTTAATTTTTTTAAACATCTTCAAATTTGAAGGTTCATTGATTTAAGTTATCGCTAAATACTAGTCATTATCTAAGGGAATATGTCAGAAAGAGAGGAGGAATATATTCCTTGGATCCAACAATTTTGTGATTTGTTTGGTCATGATTATTTTGTACCAGTTGCCCTGGAATTTATCGAAGATGATTTCAATTTAACTGGATTATCACTGCAAGTACCATATTATAGAGAAGCATTATATACCATATTAGACTATCAGGTAGATACCATAGAAGATGTAGCTAGTAGCTCAAATATCAATGATAGTAAGAATAAACAAGATTTACCAAACAAATCATTATTAGCACACTCAGCTGAATTATTATATGGCTTAATTCATGCTAGATATATCATTTCAAAACCTGGATTAACCGCAATGGCATCAAAATTTGAAAGAAATGATTTTGGTTCATGTCCTAGATACTATTGTGATGGTATGCATTTAATACCATGTGGTGCCACTGATGTACCCGGTCAAGAAACTGTAAGATTATATTGCCCATGTTGTAATGATATTTATTTACCATCAAGTTCAAGATACTTAAACATAGATGGATCCTTTTTTGGAACCACATTCCCAGGCTTATTAATAAAGATGTTCCCAGAAATTGAAAATCAATGTAAAATAAGAATAAATAAAGTAAATCAAGACGAATTAGGCTTAAAATTATTTGGATTCAAAATTAATGAAAAGAGTGTAAGTGGACCAAGAATGAAATGGTTAAGAATGCATCCAAAAACCGAAGAGCAAACCAAAGAATTTGAGAACTGTCAATTATCGATACCAAGCGACGACGAAGACGATGAAATGTATGACGATTCAAATGATGAAATTGATGAAGAGGAAGAGGATGATGATAAAACTATGGCAAGTGAAGGATCTTAACATTCTTTTTGAAATTCATGTATCATAATATATAATAACATAATATAAAATTCAAAGTATTTACAGTTATTTTCTTTCTTTTCTTTTCTCTTGATATGTTTTAATGAGTTAAATGAACTGGTTTACCTGGTTCCCATTCTTTAATAGCATTTTCAATATTGACCCAGTATTTTAATCTAATTGCTTCAAGCATTATTTTTTGCCAGTTCAATGTAGTTTCCGATAATAATTGATCCAAGACCTGTTCAGTTTCTTCGATTCTCTTAGAGTTCTCATCTGATAAAGGATCCAAATCTTCTTCACTTGAAGCAAATTCTAAGGATTCATGGGCATCTAAAACTGTCATTAACAATTCCTTGTATTCCAAGGAACTTTCTTCAGATTCCGATTGGTATTTGGCAATCAAAGCCTTTGAGACTTCGTCAGAGGAAATATCCAAATGCTCAGGATGGTATAATTCAATAAAGTGACAGATTCTATTGTATGGATTAGAAATGGTGGTATAGGCCTTATTCAAGATCGATGAAAAATTGGCATTGACAGGCTTTTCAGAATTGGATAATGTAGATGATCCAATCAATATATCAGGATGGTTTTCACTTTGTAAGGTTCTGAATTCCTTCCTCAATTGTCTTGCTGGAATTATAAAAGATTCATGAGGTGGTCCTCCCTTAGGGAATGTCTTTGGAAACAAATCAAAAAAAGACTTAACGGTCGAATTATAGCGATAGAACGTTCTAGCAACGGCTGGTCCTCTGAACAGCCCTTTCAACATACTTTATGTGGAAAGCTTCTCTGTTAAGAATGCTCAATGGATTTGATGATATCTGGGGGAAGTTCGCATTAACTGATTTAATAATTAAAGAGTGATAACCACAATATTAACAGCAAACCACATCTGAAGCTTATAAGAAATATCTTCCACAGGGACCGAAAAGAAGAAGAAGAAGAAGAAGAAGGTTCTGGCAATTTATATTCAAGAAATTATAAAAACCCGATTTATATTGGTTAAGTAGAGGACTCAAATATCACATCACATATCTCATCTCAATGTTTAAGAAGAGAAATATCAAGGATTCCAACAGTCTGAAGAGGAAGCTTGTGGACGAAACTCTAGATAATGATACCACACTATTGAAGGATGTTAGTCTTAAATTGAAGAGATCAAAAACTTCAGAGCCCAAGAAATCAGTGCAGAAAGAGACTGAAGAAAAGAAGGAGAGTAATACTGAATTGTCTAATGAAGATACTGCCACCATGAGTATCAAGAAAGGACCTTTAACAGCGATCCCAGTTAACGTCAGAACTACCACCATCACAGACTTCCAGCCTGATGTTTGTAAAGATTTCCAGCAGACTGGTTATTGTGGGTACGGTGACACTTGTAAGTTCCTTCATATCAGAGGCGAGTCGAAAAATAAGAAACCAGTGGTGAAAGAGTGGGAAACAGTGACACAGAAAGAAAGTAAAGACCAAGATACTAACACAATTCCATTCAAATGTGTGTTATGCAAAGAGGATTATAAAGTACCTGTCAAGACTATTTGTAATCATTATTTTTGTAAAGATTGTTTTTTGGCGAGAATCAAAGCTAAAAAGACAAAATGCTTTATATGTAATACAGAAACCAATGGAACTTGTTCAATAATCCCCCAAAAGGACTTTGAAAAATTGATAAAATAGTGATTTTAAAGGTATTAATTGGAGCCTCGCAAAATCGCATACAATAAAAGTCATTATATAAACTTTCAGGAAATCAACTTTTATCAAACAAAAAAGTCAAGCTTCGTGATAGGCTTGTTATATCAATAGGGAAGAACTTACCAAAGATTAGATAATCCTAGATTTCCAACATCAGAGATAACTAACATGTCACAAATCCAGGAACAATTAGAAGGATTGCCAGGTTATGATATTCTTATGGGATACTGGGATGATTGGGCTGGTGACCATTTGAATTCAATGGACCCATTTGAAGATGAAGAAGGGAATAGACGTAGGCTACCGAAAGAATATTCAACCAACAATGAACAGAAATTGTGGAAAAGGGTTCAACTGAAGGCATGGACTCATGACAAATGCTTTTTGGGCTCATGTGGAGTAGGATTAGATTGTGGAATTGGGTTAGCACCATTTGTGACATTATTTTTTCCAATTCTTGGTCCTATAGTGATGTACTCAGTACATGCGAGATTAATCAATATAGTAACTAAAGAAATGCATTTACCCAATGATTTAGTCTCAAAAATGCAAGGACAAATAGCATTTGATCTATTGATAACATTCCCACCTTTAATTGGAAGTTTCTTTGGTTACTTACATGGATGTCTGACCAGAAATGCCACCATGATTTACAAGTACTTTATATTTCTTGCAGATCAAAGGAAAAAGAACAATCTGCCAACATACATTGGTAGGGGACCAATAGGTAACGAAATGAATGAAAATCCAAGACTGATGAATTACTCGAATCCTGAGCCCCAGAAAAAGAGACAAAAACAGAAACAAAGACCGCAACAACCAAATGAGAACACAATTGTAGTTGGAAGCCAACAGCAACAGGGATTCGTCTAAATTGGTGTGTTGGTATCATGAAAATTGATCTCTAAAAATACTCATTATCGTACATAGTCAATAAAAATTATCGCGAGTTTCAAGGTACCATGTTCTCAAGACCAGAAGGAATCGAAGAGTGTAGAATTTGGGTCGATGGGTGTTTTGACTTCACTCATCACGGTCATGCAGGAGCCATGATGCAAGCACGTCAATTAGGTAAAGAATTATACGTAGGAGTACATTCAGATGAAGAGATCTTGAGGAATAAAGGTCCAGTTGTAATGAAATTAGATGAAAGAATGAAAAGTGTTGAAGGATGTAAATGGGCCACCAAGGCCATTGCAAGTGCCCCATATGTCACTGATCCTAAAGTAATGGAAGAGTATGATTGTAAATATGTTGTTCATGGGGATGATATTACAACTGATGCCAATGGAGAAGATTGTTATAAAGTGGTTAAAGATTTAGGAAAATTTGTAGTCGTTAAGAGAACCCCAAATATTTCAACCACAGATTTGGTTGGTCGTATGTTATTGAGAAATAAGGCACACCACCTCCCAAAAATCACTTCTATGGATCATGAACTTTTCAGCCAGGACAACATGACTAGATTCAAAAATTATGCTACAGACCAAACCGGATTAAAGCCACACTCTGGGGTTTATGTTAACATTGAAAATCAAAAATTGAATACAATTGTTGAACCTTCAGCATCCGTTTCAGATGGCTATAAAAGGCTTGTTTATATTGATGGAGGATTTGATTTGTTTCATCCTGGACATATTGAAGTGTTAAGGTTAACAAAGGAATTTGCAGAGTCTGAAGGTGCATTGGTAATGGTTGGAATCCATGATGATAAAACCGTTAACGAAAATGGTGAATTAAATTATCCAATCATGACATTATTTGAGAGATCGCTTTGTGTCTTGCAATGCAGATATGTTGATGGGATCGTTTTAGGAGCACCATACGAGCCAACCAAGGAATTCTTAGGAAAATTGCCTGGCAAAGTTGTTAGTATTGTTCATGGCCCTACACCAGTTCCTGATGTTTACAAGGTGGCAGAACAAGAAGGAATCTTCAAGAAGTTCGAAGACCATAAGTATGCACATATAAATACTAAGTTTATTGTTACAAGGGTTTTGAGTAACGTTGAAGCATATGAAGAAAGACAAAGGAAAAAGGGATGGAAAGCGGAAAATGAATCTAAATTAAAACAAGAAGAATTAGATAAACATAAATAAAGACCCAGGATAAGAAACATCAACAAGAAAGAAAATAACAAACTTTATACCCAACGTTAAGATATCTTTATAGATAAATAGAGATTGAAAGAAAGTTTCTAAAATATTTATTCGTAAATCATTCCTATATATGGAAAATCAAATCAGCAAAAAATGATTTATTCTCTGTTGAAATGATCTTCAATCAATTGGTTTCTAGCTTTAATGAATTGTTCATGGGATTGATGATTTGAGTTTCTTCTCTTAGATTGACCGAACATATTGAAGTCGTTATCTTCATCTAATAATTCATCACCAGGTCTTCCCCAGTTACCTTTACCACTACCATTCTTCTTAACTTTAGTTGGATCGGACTCATAGTTTCCATTATGAGTAAACCATTTTGGTTCACTAGCTGATTCATGAACGGTCCATTTATCAGTTCTACTCATAATTGTGTTTAAATCTGTTTAATCTGTGTTTATATATGCAATAAGATTTTTTATTTACTATTAGATATTTAAAAAATACTTACTATAAGAGAATAAGGTAGGATTTCTATGGTATTTATAGTCTATCCAATTGTGGAAACACTACTTAAGGTTTCCCTTCTATCGGTTTCTTTATTGTGGAGTGATAGTGTGAGCTGCAAATCGATTTGATAACGGTCACGAGTTTCATCGACCCAGCCCAACGAAGATTCTACGTCCAACTTCGCATGAGGGACACTCGCAGGAGGGGATTGCCTTACGTCCAGTATTCTTTATATATTGTATTACCATTATAAGATACTTTAAAGAGTTGTAATTATTTACATTTGTTTATAGATCGTAACAAGTGGCAGTCAATTGTGGCAATGGTCTTTTCTAGATTCGATTTCATGGAATCTCCTTATCTTATCAGAGCAACATTTATTCGCTACTTTAAATCTTTGTAATGACACAACTCATTTAATGACAAGCCATCCCTATTTGAAAGTTGTCAACTTCCTTTTAGGGGTTCTTTATGGTTCCATTTGTGGTACAATTTCTGGTATAATTTGTATTTGTGGCTCCATACATGATGTCTTAGTCTTATTGTATGAGTCTTATGTCATGAATGATTATGTCATGTTTCATCTTCTCACAATGTTTCATATAATAAGGTTTCCCCTATACTTTTTTTTGCAACAATTCAGAGGGAAAGATGTAGTTCCTTTACCTAAACCATAATAATGATTCTAGGTATTCTTTCAATCCCATATAATCTCATACAATTAAACACTACCACTTTATCAGAATTCACAAGCTTATTAAAAGTATTTCTCTTTATTGCTCCTGTTCTCATATTAAAAATTGTTACTGGTATAGTGTCAATGTATGTAGTTTGAAACAAATTATATAATTGTCTTAATGGAATTAATCCTGGAACAACCACCGGAAATTTATCATTGTCTAGTTTAACAAATTCACTTAATTTCTCTTTATAATAATTGGCATCTTTTACCGTCGTTTCATTATAAGCTTGTTCAATGATATTTATTTTATCACTATCATCGGTGTTTGGATCCTTATCTTTTATCTCAATTTCACCCTTTTGATCTTTTTGGCCCATTATAAATAATCTAGATTTCTGAATCATTGGTTTAACTTTACTTAATGGATAATATGCTTCGTTACATAAATCCAATAACTCTCCTCCAAATTTCCCTTTATAGATCATCTTATCACAATCTTCAATATAGTATCCTAAATAGTAATATTTTAACCCCAATTGTTCTACCATCAACATCTCTCTGATACCTGATAATGTACCCAAGGATAAATGGGCATAATCTGGGTCCCACACAAAGTACACTGATGAAATTCCACTTGGTAAAAAATCCATAACTGAAAATGCAATCAATTTATCTTCATAATAATAACATTCATGTGTAGGTCCAATTCTAACATTTTCAGGTTTATAATTTTTGGTCCAGTTATTTATGGTTGCCCATTCTTGTGGATTCCCAGAATGTTCTTCTTCAAATGGATTTTCACATAGAAATCTTTCAAATTGTTGTTCACTAACATCTTCTGGATCATCATTATGGACTTTTACTTGATATTTCTTATATAACTCAAATTTTTCTTTAGTGAAATCTGACGTCTCAAATCTAGTATAGAACTTAGATGACTTGATTTCAGCTTCAACTAAATCTTTCAAGTTGAATTCTTTTACATGTTTAGGTTTGGTGGCAGTTTCATCTTCAATGGCCCTTATAAACCTATTAACAACTTGCCTGTGTTTTTTTTCAACTTTCATGAATTCCAACTTGGTACGTATGGTATAGTACCTGCAACAGTTTCTCAACATATCTGTCTTATATAAGAAGATTCCAGATCTTCTGAATCCTTTATTAATGAAATCATCATAATCTTTACAACTCATGGTTTGAACTGTTGATCCCATAGTTACTGATTCTGATTGCGGCAATTGTCCCTTCATATACTCATTAGCGAATCTTTCTTGCTTCTTACCGTGACAGTACCCACAATCTCTACCTGAAACATATATTGGACTAGTCAATGCTATCATCTTTTCTTAAATGAATATAGAATGAGAATGTTTTAGTCTCTCAAGGGAAAGAGAAGAAGAAAAGGATCATATTGAGGTCAAATTCAGAGCAGAAAAAGATAAATACAACATCTTACATAATTTCTTTAGATAGACAAACAATTGAGTTCATTTGAGTAGAAGTACTATGATTCTGAAGGTTAATTATTGAGATATTCTCTATTATAATGATGATAGTTTGAGAGTGCGAACTATTCTTATTCTTCATCATGAGTATCAAACAAGAATCAAATGAGCCAGAGTTACTTTCAGACCCAGAGGATTATCTCGAGCAAGGTGAAAGCTTGGATATGAATCTCACCAACGGGAATCAGAAAGTCTGGTTGGTCAAATTGCCAAAGTACCTTGCTGATAAATGGATGGATCAGTCATTAATGGGAAAACAATTAGGTACAGTTAAAATAAAAAGGAATAACCCTAATGGTAATAATAATGGTAATGGATCAAGTAATGGCTATGGCAATAATAAAAATCAAATAAGGTTAGCATTGAATCAAGAGTTCCATACTAACGAAATCCCTAATGAATATGATTTATCAGTTATAAATAATCAAGTACGTAATTCTTATATTTTCAGTGAAGAGAATTTGAAGAAGTTTAAAGCTGAAAATACTGAATTAAGTACAGACAGACCTGCTGAAAAAGAAGTAGAACAACCACCTCCAAGAAGAGATTTTTATAATAATAATAACAATGGTATGAATACAAATGAAGAAGATGACGGAATGCCATTCATTAAAACTATTCCTAAGAAGACCGCTTTGTTTGGTAAAATCGTTCATGATTGTCAAATAAGACCCGCTAGAACAGATAACAAGTATAAAGAATATTTATCCAAAAGACAAACCATCCAACCTCTTAAAGAAAGACCAAAAGTTACATTTTTAGATGAAATTCCTGGAGTTATTCATTCAAATGCAGGTCCTTCAATTAAGGGTAAAAGTACTTCAGTATTTTTGAAATCAACTCATAAAAGAGATAAATCGGAAGGTAGAGCCATCAGAATGCCAAAGAAAGATTTGTTGGATTTATTATTCAGATTATTCGATGAATATGAATATTGGTCAATTAAGGGTTTAAGGGAAAGAACTAGACAACCAGAATCGTATTTAAAAGAATCATTAGAATCAATTGCCAATTTAATTAAGAAGGGACCTTATACCTCGAAATATAATCTTAAGCCTGAATATAGAAAATTAAGAGATGCTGAAAAAGCAGTAAAGGTAGAGAATCAAAAAGTTGAAGATGATGATGACGATATGGAAGATGTTGTATAAAATCAAATAAATAATCTGAACTTAATATACAAGTAATCAGAATCTCTTTGAATAATATGGGAATTATCAACATTTCTTCAATATTCTTCGATTAGAAAAAAAAAGTGGGAAAAATTTCAAAATTTTGTTCTTTATTAACTATATGATCCTAATTTTACAAAAACTAATTAACTTATAAATTAGTAATTTCTAAATTTGGTGGTAATGATTGTTGTAATTTTTTGGCTTTACCAGCATCGTTAACAACTAAAGTATATTGATATCTTGAACCTCTAACTTTGAATTTGGTTTGTTTGAATTTTTTACCGTTAGCGTTGATCTTTGAGTTGACTTTGACAACTGCTGATTTGATGTCTGATCTTCTTGCTAATTCAACGAATTCTTTAATATCTTTAATTTCTCTAGCCATCTTTAATAGTATATGATATAAATTTTTCACTATATGAGATTTTTTTACAAAAAAAATTCTATCGAGGAAAATGTCGCACGTCCTCAATACCGCGTCATTAATTGACAGTCAAGGGCAGAAGCCCTCTAAGTCACATGATGTAATTGTTTTTGCAACCGTATATAATTATATTAAAGAATAAGTTAAAGTAGGTGATGAAGACAAAAAGGAAAGGGAAAAAGTATAAGAAAGAGAAAAAGAATAAGAAAGAGAAAAAGAATAAGAAAAAGAGAATGACAAAAGAGATTTTTTTGAGTTTCTATTGTTTATTAATAAATATGTTACATATGTTACAGTCTTTCCTTGAAATTAATTAATCTTTTAATACCTACAATCCATCTCCTGGTTTTATCATCAATCATTATGTTTGCAGTATTCTTTTCCCCTGTAATCTTATCATCTGCTGATCTGGCATGGATTCCAACCCCAATAAGACCAATGGGCCATGCAACATTACCAATGCTTAGTTTCATATAACTTTCGTTAGCTTTCCTGAAATCACTATTTTGTACATAATAAAAAATAGTGGAAATCGAGATAATCATATCTGAATTAAGCCCATAAGATCTTAATTTGTACAAGAAAGGTACTAGATCTATTTTTGTTTCCAATAACAAACTTGAATTATCCTTAAGTTCCCATTCTTTAATGATCTCTTTAACATATTTTCTCACTTGAGTTGATAATTTTGATTCAAGGTTTGGCACAGTTATCTCTTCCAATACAATCTCGTTGGGAACTTTAGACTCCTTTTCTCTTTGATTCCTATACCTTTCCTGTTTATCTTTCTGTTTCTTGAGCTTATTGAGCTTTTTGATATTTTCCAATTTTGTCAACTTTTTATCAAATGCATTAAACTCTTCCAATTGCAATTTCAAGTCTTCATCAGTGATTGAATCCAATATTTTCAATTGTTCCCCTGTAAGACCAGATCCAGAATGATCTTTCTTTGTATCTGTTGGTTCTGGAAGGACTTCTTGTGAATTTGTCTGGGGTAAGTTGGATGTTTTCAACTTCTTAGAACGTTCATTTTTCAGCTTATTTTTCCGTTTTTTGATCTCTTTTGACAATAAACTTAATCCCATACTCCACTACCTCATAAAACTCTCTGAATAGGATGAATTTCCTTGACTGATGTGTGGATTGGAGAGCAGTTTGTGATCACACAATAATTATGATTATATTATGATCTCGAAAAATGAGAACGTTTTAGATGAGATTGATTTTAAGATGTCCTTTGAAGATGTTATAACTAGAGGAGAGGAATTCTTGAGTGAATATCCAAGGGACTACAAGTTATGGAACGTAGCGTCTCATCTTACATGTTTTGGGATGATTGCTGGTTCGAAGTTGTTGTTAAATTTGTTATATAAACCTCATGTACATAATATAGAAAATCTAGATAATGCTATGCAACAAGCTAGAAGGGAGAATAGAGGTTTGTTAACAGTGATGAATCATATGTCTGTGGTGGATGATCCAACATTTTTTGCTGCTTTACCGTGGAGATTCCATTTGAGCGTGGATAATATCAGATGGGGGTTTGGTGCAGATAATATCTGTTTTAGTAACAGAGTTAGTTCATATTTTTTTAATTTGGGGAAGATATTGGGATGTAAGAGGTTTGGAGGTGGACCATTCCAACCAAGTGTGGATGCAGCCATTAGAATCCTTTCCCCTGATGACACTTTGGACTTGGAGTTACCTACTCCTGGTAAGAATTCAAATTCTGGCTTTTTCACAAATTTATTTTCAAGATCTACAGGTTCAAATTATAAGTCTATAGCACTTCAAGAGGTAAATGCCGGCGCATTATCAGACATAGCTAAACCAAGCACACCAGCCTTAATGAGACACTCGCCGTTTATAAGAAATAAAACTTCATGGTTTCATGTTTTCCCAGAAGGTTATGTTCTTCAATTAGAAGAACCTCACAATAACTCCATGAGATACTTTAAATGGGGGACTGCAAGGTTGATTTTGGAACCAACAAGAGCACCAATAGTGGTACCTGTTTTCAGTTTTGGTTTTGAAAAAATAGCACCAGAATCAACTGCTGAAGAGGGTATTAACAGATACTTACCCAACAAAATGGGTTCAGAGGTACACATTTGTATTGGAAAACAAATCGAGGAGTCAAAAATAGAATGTTATAGAGAAAAATGGAGAAACTTGTGTAAAAAGTACATTGATCCAAAGAATCCAAATGATTTGTCCCAGGAATTAAGAACTGGTAAGAAAGCTCAAGCCTTAAGATCAGAAGTAGCGGCCATGTTGAGACAATCTGTTCTTGACATAAGAGAAGGCTTGGGCTGGTTCAATCCAGAGGATAAAAGATTTAAAGACCCTTCTTTCTGGAAGAAATATACCTTAACAGAAGGTGAATCAGCTCCAGATGTCAAATTCATTGGTAAAAATTGGGCTATCAGGAGATTTCAAAAACATTTACCTGAATATGATGGTGAAGAATCAGATTAGATGATTGTATATTTATTCTTGTATCATTATTTACCTTCTACCTTCTCTGAAACCTCATATCTGCTTCCTCTACTATTCTCTTATAATGATAGTGTCTCACTTTTTGCAACTAGAAAAAAAAATAGTTCAAACGATGAGAGTATCATTAATACGAAGGATACCCACGGGGCCGTTGAGGAGTGGGAGTAGCTCCTACCAGTATCAGAGCTATAGGAATATCTGGAAGCTGTTTAAGAAGAAGCCGAAAAACTCGATAATAATTGAAGAACCTAAGGAATATGGGGATCCTAAACTTGAAGAAATAAGGTACTTAATGAAAGAGACCATGCCTCCAAAGATCAGAAAGCAAGTTTTGGTTGATAAATTGACCACATTAACCAATGATATGGATGTATCAAATGAATCTTTACCTATTTTGAATGGGGTATTTCTTGAATTATACAAAATCAATCAATATCAAATAGACCAGGATATGAAAGATAAAGATTTGTTTTACCTTGTTGATAAGACTGTGGACTTCCTTATGTTGTCAGAATCCGTTAAAATGCCTGAATTCTTGTCTATACTCATCATGTACATATTAAAATCCAAACCTGTGGACGATGAATTCTTGGTCAAATTAACATTACTTGGTGCAAAAATTGATAACTCAAATTTATCCGATACGTTGACCTTGATTGTTAAATCAAGAACTGTTGAACCCAGTTTCATTAATCTTTTACTTGAGAATCTACAGATCCAAAAGAAGTTGAATTTGAATGTGTTTGAGACCATTTCAGCTGTCTGCAAAGGTCATGTAAAATTAGATTCAGTCTTTTATAATTCTTACATTGCATACATGGAGAAATTATTCTCAACAACTCCAAATGTCCATGAATACAAAGACTTGGAGAAAAGTTTGCTAAAAGTCCAACATGTCACTAATATACTTATAAGAGAAAGTCACTCCCTTGATATTGAAACCAATTTGCATTTATTAAAACTATTACATGACTTAAATCTTGCTAACTTTAATTCAGATACAGAGAACTTGATAGAAAGATTTGTGGGCTACCTAGAATCATTGGATCATAATGAATTATGTGGCACATTCCTCAGACAAGAATTGAATGAAGACTTGATAGAATCCATCTTGTGTATCTTATGGTCCCAGGAGAATAAACTAGCAGATACACTTTGCCAATCTATTGTGAATGATTCTATGTTTTATTCAACAGAGTTGGTAATCCAAGCAAGAACATATTTAAATAACGAATTAGCTGATTTGAATGAGATGAAAGATACAGATCTAACAAATATGTATTTGAAATTAGTTCAATTATACACCACCGTTACATCAGAAAATTTGGATAGCATTACAAGAGCCTTTATGAAAGAAGGTATGGAGGTCCCTTTAATGGCCTATAAACTAAGGTTGGATTCTGCAATCAGAAAAAAAGATTTAGATTCAGCCATGAAAATATTCGATGAAAGTGTTAATGAGTTTATTCAATGGTCAGATGAAAACAACCCTCAAGTTTTGAAAACTTTGAATGACATTGTTATCTTAGCATGTAAAAAAATGGAAAATATCAGTGATGTTTTTGCTTTATTCACAAACGTTAAGCAGCAAATGGTAAATTTTCAAATCAATATTCATACTATAAATGCATTGACTGAAAGGATGTTGGAATTAGAATATGTAGGTGATTTGATTGAAATGTTAAAGAGAGAATTACCATCAATAAACAAAGATGACATAATAAAATTACCAATAAATGAACCATTTGGGTTACCTTACAAACAATTGTTTGACAAGTTACATGATTTTGTCATATCCTATACCAACGAAGAAACTTATGAAACTAATTGGGTGCTTTATGGAGAATTACATAAATATTTCCATGTTCCTTACGAAACCTATCTTCCTGCTATGAAATTTTTTACTGAACATAATAGAATGAACGCATCACTCATTATTTTCAGACAAATAAAGAAATTGAATGAATTGCATGGCGATCACAACCATCTTGCTCCTTCAAGAGATATGTACTTGTATCTATTTAAAGAGTTTGGAAATAGACTTTATGAAGAAGGAGTGGAAGAGATCCATGAATACTTGAAGGTGGATGTCAATTTACCTAAACAAGATATCGCTTTACAAAATGCATTGTTGAACGCTTATTCAAATTTACAAGATGTTGGTAAGACTAGAGATTTATTCTCAACTATGTTGCCTCTAAGAAAATTGAATAGCGGCGGTATAAATGAAGAAACTGTACAAATCATGATCAAAACATATACGTATAGTGATCTTAATTATGTGAAGTCATTTTGGAATAATTTATCTACTTTTGATATTTTACCAAATTATGACATTTTCAAGCAGTATTTAATCGCTCATGTATATCATGGATTTGCAGATGAAGCTATGGAATTGACAAAGGAAATGGATGATTATGGACTTGAATTTTCCAAAGATACCCTAGTTGCCATGTATAACTTCTGTTTGAATTCATCAAAGCAGGACGATATTCAAGAATGGGCAAAAGAAAATCATAAAAATTTCTGGGATGAAGCAGTTGCAGAGAATCTTTTGAAAAGATCTGATGACTACATGCCAGAAAACAATTTATTAACTTCTAACACAGAAGTGATATAGATATTTACTGTATATAATTATTATTTATAGACTATTTCATATTTATTCCTTGCTTTGTATTACTAACCTTTGTTGCAAACCTAAATGAATTCAATGATTCGTTGAAGTTAGCTAATAACGGCGAAATGTTGACAAACATCAACGTCTTTGAATCACCACCCAAACTGTGTTTCAACAAGTATGTGAGCTTAGAATTTCTGTAAGGGATATGGTGATTATTGTTCGTTTTCGAAGCTTCGCCCAAAGAATGGATAACATCCCCTAGAGATGCCAAAGATTTATTGATATGTTGGGTCTCTTTAAGCCTATCCCCTCTAACTTGGGAGTTGTTGATCCTTTCTGAACCTGCCAAATCAACTAAATTCAAATTTCCTTGACATGTTTTTCCAGTTTTAGAATTTATACCGTTAATTTTCAAGATGAAAATCGAATGGGACCTAGAAGATCTTTCATTTGAATTTGTCATTGCGGTTGATCTTTTTGAAGAGCATTTATTAAATAAATTCAATGCTTGTTGTGTGTTATCCAATTGAACTGTGTTTAAATTGACATCCGTTGTACCAGCAACATCATCATGTTTGATTTCTATTTTATCACAGTTCGTAGTAGATGAGGGGATAAGATCAATTATTGTATCATTATAGATTTCAAGGAATTGACTTTTGATAGTATATTCCCAACCACTTTGTTTCAAGTCATTAATATCGTCAAAGATTTTATTTATTGTCAATGGAATCATACCGTCATGAGGATGTGACATGGTCCATGTTTTACCTGACCCAGTCTGACCGTAAGCAAAAACACAGACATTATAGCCATCCAAGGAAGATTGAACTAACTGAGAGATTTCCTCGAAGATTTCTCTATTATCTTGACTTGGAGTGAATACTTTATCAAATTTGAAGTTGTATTGCTTATGTTGAGTATCATCAGAATCTTTTGTAAGTAAGATCAGTTGACTAACATCCTCTGTTTCAGGATATTCAATTGTAGATAATTTTGAATCAGATGAAGGTGGTCTTATACGACAGTAGACCCTAATGTTACCCTTCAATTGTTGAACTTTATTATGTAACCATCTTCTTTGTTGTTCCAGAATCTCCAACTCTTTATTTTTTTGAACTATTTCAGACTTTTTATTCGAGATCAAAGATTTTTTGGAGTCAATAGATTTTTCTGTATGAAGGATGGAAGATTCAAGCTTCAAGATTTTAGAATTCAAAAAGTCAATTTCTTCTTCTTTACCTTTGAATTTGCTTTTAACCGACTCAAGGTTATTTTGCAAATCCTTCGACCTTGAAATAAGAGGTTGAAATTCATCATCTCTAAGACGTTGATTGGATATTTCTTGGGCTTGAATTTTATCATTTATGGATACTAAATTCTGAGATAAGGATTTCAATTTGAGGTCGAGATCAGATTCTAGTTTATTCAATCTCTTATCACCGTCATGCCTTATATTAGCTATGGTTGATTCAGTTCCATGGAAGTTTTGTTTAATTTTGGCCATCAACTCTTCACATTCAGACGCCAATTGTTGTTTTAGATCGATGTTTTTCCTTTGAACGGAATCGATAATGGTTTCGATTTGGTTTGTTATGGATTCCTTTTCTTGATGGATCTTGTCGTCGTACTGTAAACGCAATTCCTTGACGGTGATATCGAATTTCTGATCGATCTGCTTGAGGGATTCTTTTTGGTGGTGCAATAGTTCCTCGATTTGGTCTTCGATTAATTTAAGTTGTTGTTTTGCCTGGACAAGCTCGTCATCGAGCTTATAGTTCTCCAATTCGATATTCTGTTTCTGGGTCTTGAAGGTCATGATATCAGAATTCATGGACGACAATTTGGCTTCCTTATCGTTGACCAGTTTCTTCAATTGGGACAAATGATCTAGTTTATTATTTCTTCCAGGAACGTATGTTTTGTGATAAGCATCATGAGTAAATTCAGGAAATTCGATTTTCCTTCTTTTATGAGGCGACCCACCCTCCTGGATATTTAGCAGCAGCTCTGATGTGTCTCCCAATACTCCCATACTTGCCAGTTGTGTGTTTGGAAATCAAATCGTGTGTATTATGGTGTTTGTTTTGAGATTTATAAACAGTGCGTGGATTGAAAATTGAGATGAGAATTTAATACTGTACTGAAAAATAACTACCCTAAAGAAACTACGTTAGAAGGATAGAAGGAACAGGAGTGAAGAACTTGTATTGGAAACACATATAGAAGTACGATTAGAGCATATTTAGAGAGAAATCAGAATGGGAAAAGTCGTCAAGAAGCAAAAGTTAGCTAAAGGTAAAGTCAATACTCAGAGCGATGAGATGGCAGATATAAGGAAGAATAAACCTACACAAAATATACAGAGTGATAGTGAAGGAGATATAAATGAAAATTCTGTTAGCGAGAGTAATGAAAGTGAGTTGAATGAAAGTGATGGTAGTGAAAGTGAAATTGAAAACGATAGTGAAAAAGAAATAGAGAGCGATGAGCAAAGTTCTGAAGAAGATAGTGAAGAAGATAGTGAAGAAGATAGTGATGATGAAGATATACCTACTAAACAAAAAAAGCCAAAGAATCGTGAAGATGGGTCCGAATCCTTTGCAAATGCATTCAATAGTATTATTGGATCCAAATTAAAAGCATACGATAGAAAGGCCCCAATTATGGCCAGAAATAAAACCGTTTTAAAAAAATTGGAATCAGATAAATTAGAAGCTAAAGCCAAAAGAGCATTATTAGCAGAAAAGAAACAAACAAACGATAGATTTAGAGTTAAAGATTTACTCCCCAAGGATGAACTGAATGTCAGACAATTGATTGATAACGAAAAGAAATTGAAAAAAACTGCTCAAAGAGGTGTAGTTAAATTATTCAATGCTATATTGGCCAGTCAAACTAAAACCACTCAAGCTTTAAAGACTGAGAAAGTTGGTCAAGTAAAGAAAGAAGAATTATTCAATGAAATGTCAAAAGAAAAATTCTTAGATCTTGTCCAATCTGCTGGAAAGAATTAATCTTTTTTATTAAGTTTAATAAGTTATTTTAGGATTATTTTACTTTGGGTATACTTAAATTTTAGGTTTATGTTAATTAGGTGATTGCTCTAGGTCGTAAATCCGGAAAAAATGTATGGGGAATCAAATTTACCTAAGCATACAGACACCACCACAAAGTACTCGGTGTTTACAGTTAATAGTTACGTATATATCCTTAACCAATGATCATTGACTTCTCATCAGATCTTAAACCTTATTATAGTTGAGTGCGAAATTTGTTCCTGAAGAGTATCAAGACTACTTGCAAGTGACTAATTGCAAACAGTTCCAAGTATCGACCAGTCTTGATGAAAATTAAGTAACTTAGTAAAATTCAGCTAGTTTTATTTAGTATTGAATTTATTTGCTGCAACCTATCTTAAGTGATCACTAGTCTTCTGTGATCCAGTACAGAGATCCATTAAAGCCAATATAGAGATCCAATCCAGACACTCAATAAAGTATAAGTGAATCAATTAAGTGAATAGAGAAAAGAAAAAATGACTGAAAACCCAATTAAAGTTGATCAAGCCTACCTTGCCAATAAAGGAAGGGCCAATTCCTATATGCATTTGAATAATCTCAATGGAGGTGACAGTAGAACCAGTTTTGACTCACCTCCAATGTCTAGAACTGATTCTGGTATATTTGATAATGTCCAATTACCCCAACGTCCTCGTTTGAACTTAAGATTATCCAATAATGATTTCACCAATTTGACCAATTTGAATAATAGCAGTGCTATATTGAATAATATCGCTTCACAAGCTGAAAATGGCTCCTTCCCAACCCAAAGACCGGTTGAAGAAAGACAACACATGACTTCCTCTAATCCTCCCAAAAATAAATGGAGAATCTATGCTATCTATTTATGGCAAATTACTGGTGGTTTCAGTGATGCTACACCTGGTGCCCTTTTACCTTATATGGAAGCCAGTTATGATATCTCATATACTTTGGTTTCCTTAATTTGGATGGCTAATGCAATTGGCTTTATCACTGTTGCCTGCTTCAGTCACAAAATTCAAAGTGTCTTGGGTAAACATAAATCTTTAATCATGGGTACATTATCTTCTGTTATCATGTATTCAATTATTTCCAGTGGAACAGTATTTCCTGCGATAGTTGTTTCTTTCTTTTTTGGTGGTTGTGGTTTAGCTACCGTCTTGGCCCAAGCTAATGTATTTTTAGCAAGATTAGATAAACTGTCAAAGTACTTATCCTTTTGTCATGCTTCATATGGATTAGGTGCAACCATATCTCCTTTAATTGCAACTGCAATTGTTAGTGCAGGTATTGCATGGCACTACTTTTACCTTATTTTATTGGGTATGATGTTGGTTAATACGGTTCTATTCAATTTTGCCTTTAAAGGTGCAGACCAAGATTTGGCCCCTTGGGATCACGATGATGAATTAGACCCTATTTTAGATCACCAAGAGGAAGAGCCAATAACTGACGAGCAAGGTATAGGTTTGGCTGAATTGAATGATGATGGTACTCCAAAGAAAAAGGTTAGGAAAGCCGAAAAGCCAAAACTGAATGATAATTCTGAGTTAATTGGTGCGCTTAAGAATAAAACAACTTGGATAGCAGCATTTTTTGTTTTATGTTATCAAGGTGCCGAAGTTTCATTGGCAGGTTGGATTGTTACATTCTTATTAGATTATAGAAAAGGACCATCAAGTGTTGGTTATGTTGCATCTGGTTTCTGGGGTGGTTTAACATTAGGAAGACTCTTATTAGCAAGACCAATGCATAAATGGTTTGGAGCTAGAAGAAGTGTTTTAGTGGTTTCAATTATTTCAATAGTTTTGGTTATTTTAACTTGGATTATACCACATGTTATAGTTGCAGGTATTGTTGTATCAATAGCAGGGTTCTTTATTGGACCTAATTATCCATTGATGATCACAATAGTTGCAGATTTATTACCACGTAAGATTCAAGTTGTTTCTTTAACTATTATAACTGCATTTGGTTCTAGTGGAGGAGCACTTTTCCCATTCTTAATTGGTTTAATTTCTCAGAGTGTTGGTGCGTTTGTCGTTTTACCTGCATTTATTGTTCTTTATTGTGTTATGGTAGTCCTTTGGATTCTTTTACCAAACAGAGAGAGATTATTGAAAGGCCAAACCAATTTAACCCTTTGGCAAAGAATTTGGTAATCATTTAAACTTTCGTTATAGATTGATATGTTTAGAAAAATATTGTTTGCTTAATGTTTGTTTTAATTTTATTTGGTTTACCCTTGTTTGATTTAGTTATATATATTTAGAATATATCTGTTATCTCTTTAAATATAATGAAATTATCTTAGAACTGGTGTACCGATGTAGAATTTTAAAAATTCGAGATTGATCTATTGAGTATTAAACTAATATAGTAGAGAGATACTAGTTTATAAGAATGGCAGTTGAACAGTTGATCAAACAAGGAGAGGAGTACCTTGAAGAAAAGGATTATTTGACGGCGATTTCAACATTTTCCAAAGCTTTGAAGGAGAATCCAAAAGCGTTTCAAGCATACTTGAAGAGATCCATTGCCTATCAACGTATGAAAAACTATGATAGAGCCAGAATAGATATTTCAGAGGCATTTGCTATAGCTGAAGAAAGGGGTAAAAGAACTGAGATTTCTGAGTGTTACTATAGATTGGGTATGGTTTATTATAGTGAAAAAGAAGTCAAGTTGGCTTATAAGAATTTTATTAAGGCTAGAGAATTTGATTGCAAAGAAATGGCCCTTGAAACATTAATATTGAAGTGTGAAAATGATATCAAAAAGAATGATCCAGAAATTGACCTTGGAAAGACAGCAGCAGAAGCAAAGGATACTTCCATCTCCAATGAAACACAGAAGGATAAGGAAGTACCAAAGGCTGAAAAAGAGAATAAATCTACAAGTTTGGCTGAAATTAATAAACATGCACCTTTGAAAATGAAAATAAGAGAAGATTGGTACCAAACCAATGATGAAGTAATCATAACCATATATGCCAAAGGAATAAAAAAAGATGAATTCAATATCAAATTTAGTGATAAATCGGTGAGTGTTTCATTTCCTAGTGGTCCTGGATCCGAGTATAATTATAATTTAGATCCATTATATGCTGAGATTAACCCTAATTCCTCAGAGTTTGCCATAAAGTCAACCAAAGTTGAAATTTCTCTAGCTAAAAAAGAGAAATTCCATTGGAAGACTTTAGAAGGGTCTGATACCCAAGAAGAAATTATCCACAAGCCTACCACAACCTCCAACTCCACCTTATCGTACCCAACATCATCTAAGAAATCAATCAATTGGTCAAATTTCAAGGTTGATGAAGATGAAGAAGAATCAAAGAATGAAAATGATTTCTTTGCTCAATTATATAAAGACACAGATGAAGATACCAGAAGAGCCATGATGAAGTCGTACGTGCAATCGAATGGAACCGTACTTACCACCAACTGGGATGAAGCTAAGGCAAAAGAATTCGAAATATCTCCTCCAGAAGGAATGCAAGCCAGAAAATGGTAAATAGGCTGCAAAAAAAGCAAAAAAACACTTGTACAGACCCCAAAGACTCCCAAACACTCGATAGCTCAAAGAAACTAAAAAGAAGATCCAAGGAAATGGTAGTATATAGTAGATAGCTTGAGTATATAACTTAAGTATGAATGTATGACTCAGCTAGAAATCAGTTTTAACTTTTCAAGTTCACGCAATGAATTATTATGCTTCGCTCGTTATCAAAGAATTTGTTACTGACAACAAAGTTTATAAGAAAGATGCACATTGAATCGATTCCTATGAGATGGGGCTCCGGTAATAACTATGCCTACTTATTAATTGATAAGCCAACCAACGAGGCCTGGCTAATTGACCCAGCACAACCTGATGAAGTCATTGAACATGTTACGTCTAAAGGTGTGAGCTTTAATCTAAAAGCAATTGTTAATACTCACCATCATTATGACCATTCAGATGGGAATGAAACGTTCCATTCATCATATCCTGATATACCAGTCATTGCTGGTAAAGATAGTCCTTTGGTTAACGTGGTTCCAAAGGATAAAGAGGTCTTAGAGTTGGGAGACATTAAAATTACTGCTTTGCATACTCCTTGTCATACTCAGGATTCTATATGCTATTTTGCCCATGATTCCAAAACTGACGAAAAGGCTGTTTTTACAGGTGACACCTTATTCATCAGTGGATGCGGTAGATTCTTTGAAGGGGATGGTAAACAAATGAATTATAGTTTGAATAAGGTTTTGGCCAAATTACCTTCAGATACTAGAGTTTTCCCAGGACATGAATATACCAAGTCAAACATTCAATTCTCTAGTACTATTGTTAAAAACAATGCAATGGAAATTTTAACTGCATTCACCAAAGCCCATGAACAAACCACTGGCTGTTTTACAATTGGTGACGAATTGAAATTCAATCCTTTCATGATGTTGGATGATCCAGCAATTAAAGCTGCAACTGGTAAAAGTGACCCAGATGAAGTCATGACCAAGTTGAGGGAAATGAAGAACAGAGGCTAATATAGCCATAACCATAAAAATTATTTATATGTTAGAAAACGGAAAAAAAAAAAACAGAAAAATTAATTTATGCCTTTATTTATTATATACATTCGTTAATCGTCAACATCTTAGAAATTCTGGTTTACTTTCCTTTCTATAGGACAATTCAGGTTGCCAAAGTTCGATAAACTCTAAATCGTATTCAGATTTACCTAGAGCAAACTTTTCATACTCTTCAAAGATTCCACTCATACACCAACCTTGAAATATCTTTCTCATCAAACCTACCAAAACACCTATCCTATGTTTCCCTTTATTGGAGTGGATTAGCATTGGGAAATTGTTTTTATCTAGCATCAAAGTCAATGCAACTCTTAGTGACTCTTTTGCTTGTTCATGTTGTTTATGAGAAATAAATGGTTCTTGAGAAGATTCCATGATTAGATGATGAAATTTAATATTGGTAGTAGATATCCAAGATTTATAATTTTCCATTATTTCTGCTTCACTTGATTTCTCCTTTTTCTTATTTTTCTTCTTATCTTTTTCCTTATCTTTTTCTTTATCGTCTTTCTTTGGCTTTTTTTCCTTTGCTATGTCAAGGCCCAAATCACCCAAGTAGATGATAGTCTTTAGACCAAGCTGTTCAAGAAATGGATAATTTATGGTAATGGGAAATCCCGATCGATAAATTCGATCTTCAACTAAAGCAAAATTCAATGGTGGCACAAGTTGATCTCTTCTCTTTTGTTTGCGTATATTGGATCCATTACCATCATTTGTAACATTACTATTTGCTTCAATATTACCTTCAGTTTGACCAGTTTCCATCGGTTTCCCCCCGTCTTTGTTTTCACTATTACCATCTGTATCCTTTAGAGTATTCATTGTCGGTACAACAACTCCATCCAAAGGTTGCTCTGCCATACTAGCCATATTAACTTCAACCTTTTAAGCCCTTAAAGCGTGTGATCTCTGACGATTTTCTCGAATTTCGCTACTGATGGAGAATTCAGATCTCAGCCAAAATTTCTTGAATATGTAAGTGAAATTAAGCATTGTGCAACGTTTAGCAGAAGTGATACCGAAAGATTGACCATAGAGTGAGAGAGAGCCAGTAATAAGTATATAGTGTTCTTTTTCAGATCTTTTTTACCGATATTTCCAGTTCTATATTATGCTACAAAAGAGGTTGAAATTTTGGTAATACTGGAGCAGGTGGACCATTCTTATCTGAATCTTCAAGATTCGATAAGAATTTGAAACTTGTGTTTGGGGTAGAAGATGGTTCAGAACCAGCTCTGGAACCAACACTTGAAATTGGCGGTGGTAGTATGATTTTGTCTTGACTCATTAAGGGACTAGCTGAAGTGCTATGGATTCTCTGATTGGGCACAACCAAAGATGTGATTTCATATATAGGCACAGCTTGGGATTTTTGAGTAAACACTTCTAATTCAATTGAATCTTCATTCAAAAATATCTTTTCCAAGTCAAAATCGGATTTAATTATGAATCCATACTTCAAGTTTCTTAAACCCAAAACTTGGTCTCCATACTTTGAAATATGAAATGCACTCCTAGCATTCTCTAATAATTCATCCAATGTAGGTATGGCTGAGTTAGATGGAAACTTCAAATGTATACTATATGAAGAAAAACGAATTGTAACTGCCTTTTTAGTTGGATCATTGATTTCTGGTGATTGTGATGGTGTAACACTCAAAGGTTTATCTACCAGTTGGTTTCTTTCTTGTTGATCAATTCCTAAAGCAATTGTAGCCAAAGAATTCAATTCTTCAAATGACTCTGATTTATCAAAACCACGATCATCTAGTTCTTTTTTGATACTTGGTTCAGATCCTCTGAATGGAACTGAAGTTTGTGCTATAAGAGGATATTCAATAATAATATTTGAATAAAAGATCTCACATAAGGGAGTAATTATAGTTTCAAAACCAAAATCTTTAACACAACCTCCCAAAATTGCATACAAGGTAGTAACAGCCACAGTATCATTAAATTTTAAATTTCCTGAAATATTATCGTCTAATGATCTATAAAAGTTTGCAAGATAAGTATCTTGAGTGAGTTTTCCACGAAGGTATTCCAAGGATTTTTCATTTGTAGATTGGAAACATTTTTCAAAAACATAACCAACCACAGAAATAATTATACCTTTACCCAAGAATTCTAGATTTGGGGTTGAATTTGATGTAGCGGCTTTACAAGATTTGGATCTTTCGATGAAATTTAAAAGGATTGATTTAAATTTTTTTAAATTCGTTAAAGCTTCATTATTTTCGAATTTGTTTAAAGAAGGTAATATGTTTGGTTCTGATTTCACCTTTTTACCTATTCTTGGACGAATTACAGAATTTATGGCAAGTCTTGATTTATCATAATCTGAAATATGTTTAGTTCTTGAATAATCATTATTTTCATCTTGGGAGTCAGAAGTGAATCTAGCAATTTCGGAAATGAACGAAGAATTATTTGGTTTAGATTCATATTCTTCATCAGCAAATTCATAATCTTCTTCACCAGAATTTTGAGTTTTCCTTTGTAGTTTGACTCTAAAGGTATTGGCCCTTTTAGATTTGGTGGATCTCTTTCTGTTTCTTCGAACACTTTGGATTGCAGCTCTGACCAACTTATCGAATTCATCGAAAAATTCCAGGGAAAAGTTGAATTCTATTCTCAAGGCTTCAGCGACTCTATGGATGGCAGCTTCTTGTTCTGAAGCCTTTTTTGAACTTAAATCGAGAGTATCGATTAATTCAAGTCTTCTTGCAGAAAACCGTTTCCATTGTCTTTCATCCAAGAAATTCAACTTGGCTCTAATAGCATGCGTCACACCCAGTCCTCGTATCGTTTTAGAACTACTATCTTCTGACATTAGTACTTGTTTGTGGTTGTTAATACCTTTAGTATAGGATGACTCTCAATGACTCGCATTTTTTTTTTGTTTTGTATGTTTATGAGTACACCGGTCCACCCATACATTATTGACGCCGTTTCAATATATGGAAATGAATAGAGAAAGAGATACCGTAGATAAGAAAGGAAACGAAATGAGATGAAAAGGGAAGAGAAAAAGGAAAGGAAAACATTCAGAGAGAAAAGAGAGTATAATTAAGAGGTTGATGAAATGATAGTGGAAAGATGTGGATTATAGTCCTAATAGTTTATTTTTATGAGTCAAAGTGTAATTGACTCAATAGTCAAATGATTCATAGTCATCGAGAATTTAGTCTCTATTTGCTTGTATATCCTTTGAATTTTAAGACGACGTTATATTATGTTATCAGTCTCCACAGATGTTTATTTTTGTTATTCTTTTTAATTCTATTTAATTATCTTTGTTCATCCACTCTGTGAGCAATATTATATTATATTTTATGTATTTGTATATTGATATTTATGACTATTGATTGAGTCAATTAAATCAGAACGACATTTTCGAGGACACATGTCGCTAATATTATCAATAATTTTTTATGGGCATCCGCACTACTTTAAAATATGGCGGCGACAACGTCGTGAACCTCGAACTATAATAGGCTACGACATATGACTCACTCAAAAAGGAAATTCGTCGTTACCGCGATGTAGAATCTATAAAGGGACCAAAACTCCTGAAAAATTTTTCAACTAATAAAAAAGTCATAGAATTGATAACAAGTATATCAATTGGAATTTAAAAAGTAAGTTATAATGTCAAAGGGTAAAGTTTGTTTAGCATATTCTGGTGGTTTAGATACCTCAGTTATTTTAGCATGGTTATTAGAACAAGGTTATGAAGTTGTTGCATTTTTAGCTAATATTGGTCAAGAAGAAGATTTTGAAGCTGCTGAAAAGAAAGCTTTAGCTATTGGTGCTACTAAATTCGTTTGTGTTGATGTTAGAAAACAATTCGTCACTGATGTCTGTTTCCCAGCTATTCAATCAAATGCTGTTTATGAAAATGTCTACTTATTAGGTACTTCTTTAGCTAGACCTGTTATCGCTCAAGCTCAAATTCAAGTCGCTGAAGAAAATGGCTGTTTTGCTGTTTCCCATGGTTGTACCGGTAAAGGTAATGATCAAGTCAGATTCGAATTATCCTTCTATGCCTTGAAACCTGATGTTAAAGTTATCGCTCCTTGGAGAGATCCTGAATTTTTTAACAGATTCGCTGGTAGAAAAGATTTATTAGACTATGCTACTGAAAAAGGTATCGAAGTCACTCAAACTAAAGCCAAACCTTGGTCAACCGATGAAAACTTGGCTCATATCTCTTTTGAAGCTGGTATCTTGGAAGATCCTGATACTACTCCTCCAAAAGATATGTGGAAATTAACCGTTGATCCAACTGATGCTCCAAATACCCCTGAAAATTTCGATGTTGTTTTCGAAAAAGGTTTACCTGTTAAATTAATCTTAGAAGGTGGTAAAAAGGTTATTACTGATCCTGTCGAGATTTTCTTAGAAGCTAATGCTTTAGCTAGAAGAAACGGTGTTGGTAGAATCGATATCGTCGAAAACAGATTTATTGGTATCAAATCAAGAGGTTGTTATGAAACTCCTGGTTTAACCATCTTAAGATCAACCCATATTGATATTGAAGGTTTAACTTTAGATAGAGAAGTTAGAGCTTTAAGAGATCAATTCGTCACCCCAAGTTATTCTAAAATCTTATATAACGGTATGTACTTCACTCCAGAAGGTGAATACGTTAGAGAAATGATCCAACCTTCTCAAAAAACTGTTAACGGTGTTGTTAGAGCAAGCTGTTACAAAGGTTCTTTAACTATCTTAGGTAGATCCTCAGATACTGAAAAATTATATGATGCTACTGAATCTTCAATGGATGAATTAACTGGTTTCTCTCCAGAAGATACTACCGGTTTTATTGCTATCCAAGCTATCAGAATTAAAAAATACGGTGAAGCTGCAAGAGAAAAGGGTCAAACCTTATCCTTATAAGGGTGTATATATAGAATAGATTAAATAATTAAATAACATATTATAAAACGTTTTCATTTATATTAATCTTAACTTACTCCATTTTATAATTTGGTTTTATCCCACCTTTTCTGTGTTCTAATTGTCCAAAATCTCTCGTAAATAATGTTTCATCCAAATCATACTTCTCCCCAACCAAAGACTTTATGATAACTACTAGTTCGTCAATCTTAACATAAATCATATGACATATGATCAATGCAACAACACTCAAATTACCATCATGTCCAAATAATCTGTCATAATCAAGATTTTCAATCATTGATTTATGTAAATCTTGATTACTTGAATCTGCAATGTTTCTCTCTTCCTTCAAGGTGTCCTCATCTTGATTATAGAATCTTTCATTCAATGAGAATTTTCCAATACCCCATTGTTGTCGAAGTAAATCAAAGTGTTTCAATGAAATCGTAGCCTGTGTCACTTTTGGTAATGCTGTTTTCCAACGTAGTGATCTTGCACTCATATGTATAAGCGCTAAAAGGTCTGCATTCATGTTCACATCATACCAGCCGACCCTGCTAATTATATGACTTATCCATTGTTCTGTATTTTCTACTTTATCAAAAATAAGCATCAATGACGTATACAATTGTATTGTGTCAGTTAACACCTTTTGTAAATTACTGTATTTTTGACTTGGCCAACTACCTACTAACGAGATTTCATGGTTTATTGGAAGCATTAAAGAAGCAGTTGATGCTAGTTTGATTAAGATCATTCTTAATTTTTCAATAGTAGGATCGTGTCTTGAAGTAATGTGAAAATTAGGATTATCAATTCTTCTAACCGCAAAGGATGATACTTCACAATGAATCTCACCCACTTCATCTACTATATTGGCAATGATCTTCCTTATGGCCACCTTACTACTCTTTGGTCTTGGAATAACACTGGCCAAAAAACCAATACACAAACCAACTATAACACTGACGAATCTGATCCAAGCCGGCTTAAAACCAGTCCCAACATTCACTATCTGAACAGTATTACCATCCATCCAACTAGTACCTAACACTAATGAACAAGTCACTGGATAAAGAATCTGTGGAACAAGCGAGTGATGTGATGCAAAATGCCTATAAAAACACATGTAAAGATAAAGGAAAGCAGTTACAACAGTGAAGCCGTAAGGATTACCTCTTCCATTACCAGTGGAAATATACCATGCAACCATACCCACCAAGCAACCGAAAAATGAATAGGTTAATTTGGCGAAAAATGTATAAATGGTTTCACCAGTGTATTGTGAAGTTGAAACAGCACACATAATTACAACCCAAACCAATCTATTCTTGAAGAAAAATTGTGCAGTAGGTCTGCAGAAAAATGGAACTGCACAAATAATTGTCAAACAAGCAGATCTAATCCAAAACCAAATCAAATCACTATAGAAAAGTTTGTAGATTTTAACCACTTTCATACCTACCAAGTGGAACACACTCGATGGAGCTAATGCATCAGGATCACGCAATTGAACTTTAGGACCACATTCAAATTTAGGTACATCTTCTGATGGCTCTTCAGCTTGAATTGAATGGTAAATATTTTTTGAAGAATCAAAAATACTTTTGGTGAATACTGTGAAAAATTTAGGTTTAGGTACTTTTTCATCTATTTGTAATAGAATTTCAACAATTTTTAAAGTCAGTTGGGTTTGTATTTCAAGGAAAAAAGTTATCAAAGATGCAGTGCTAATTAAACTTAACATTGTTTCTTCATCCTTACTCTTGTCTTGAAAATATTCTTCTATTGATGAAGAGTCACGTATTTTAACCAAACATTCTCTCAATTGAGTTTCACAGTATATAAGTCTTTCATTCATTTCTTTTTGCTTTTGAACATGAGATTGAGTGTTGAATATTGAATAAGCGGTGAATTTATTTGCAGCAGCTACCCAATCAGATATGTTTCCTAAACTATCAATAATGGTTTCAAAGAATGGAGTATAGAATGGCTGGACTACCTGGCAAATATAGTCTAGGTCTTGGAGCGCAATAACGGATGTTTGTTGTTGAAATCTTTTTTTAATTAAACTTAATCTCCTACCATGTTCAAACTGTCCCACAGGTTTATAGACTTCATGAATTGAACCAAACAATTTGAAGTGACCATTATTATGATTTTCATGAACCAGTTCAGAAACTGACTTGTGCTTATCATTGACGGTCTTACCTTTTGACAAGTTTTGTCTTGAATCAATCAATTGATAAAGATATTCAAAAGAAGCAAATACATTGATTAAATTCTTCAAGTTTGATCTGATCTCACCTATTCCACCTGGACCCATTCTACTATATGTGATTTCGAGTTTATTCAAACTGGCATGGAGTTCCAATGGTATCATCTGATTACGGACTTTGAGTATATCTTGATAGAAATTCTTATAATTTGAATAATTATCATCTGAAGGTTTCATACTATTGAAAAATCTTAAATTGTTCTGAGCAGTTTGTTGTAATGATTTGAAGACTTTTGTTGTACCATTGAAATACTCAGTACAGGCAGTTTCAGGGAATATGATAACTGAAACAAGAATTTTCAATGCAAAGGCAAGATACATGGTACGAATTACAGGCCATGATATCATTTTGGGTGCAAAGACGGGAATAAAGACATTATAGCAGATAGTAATAACCAAAACAATGACTGAAATAATATAAATCATTCTGAATAAAGGGTTTAAATGTCTTGCCATACCGAATGTTATGATACCAAAGAACAAAGCAAAAGCGAATACAATGGAACAGTCGGTTCTCAAGTATCTACCGGAGAAGATTTGTTCTTGAAGGCAGATTTCAATATTCGCTTGAGTACAAGTTCCTTCCATAATTAATTCCTGAGAAATCTCTTGGAGAGTAGGATAACCTCTTAGTCTATGAGCAATCAAAGAAGCAATAATTGAAAATAGCCAACCACAGGTTGCAGCAAAAGAACCCAAAACTGCAATAAAGACGTTCATTATGAGTGAATTACCCCCAGATGGGGCGATGAATCCAAAAATTTGGAATAAATAAGTAGCAGAACCAGTAAAACTAACAGCTTTGGGTATAACCAAGAAGAATACACTTCCCCAGATCTGAATCCAACTTCTCAATACAACCTTTAAAGAAGCATAATTCAAATGTTTAAGAATATAGTCTGGTTTAAACGTTCCCAAGGTGTGCCTTAGAAACGATTGTTTCGGCGCAGGGTCTTCAGTAGCATTATTCTGGGGTTTGTCTGTTTCAAAATAGCTATTGGGTGCAATGGTGGCTCTCTTGTGCACTTCTTCAGTACTAGAGCTACTATCTTCCATTGGATAAAATCAATGTCCTAATTAATTGTCTTAGAAAGCAGTCAAGGCGGCGATCTACCACTTCAATAACTTGTGATAATTGTCAAAACTTTATTGCGCTGGAAAGGTAAACATCATCGCGGAGTTTTAGTTGACATACTTTTCCCCTGGAGAAGGATCTAATACTCCACTAGAGGGCCCTATCGTTCTATCTCTACTAGAAGAGCATTTACATAAAGAGAAAGTGAGCTTGTTATTGAAAAAAGAAGGTTTTTTATGGTACACAATTTATAAACTTTAGGTGAATTCTTCTTTCCATAGTTGCAAATTCTCAAAATACTTGTCTATATCTTTACCAATGAGATTGAATGGAATTGACTTTCTTGCAACTTGGTTCTTTTTACTTAATTCATAATGGGCCTTGAGATGTTCTATCATTACATTGATTATTGTTATTGGATGATAGTCATCAATTTGTTCCTCTTCGTTTTTGATGTTAGAGTACCCTATATCTTCAATAAACTCATCTTTATGATTCAAAAAGTACCATGAAGCCAACCAAATGACTTTATTGAATTGAGGATGTCTGAATTTCATAGGCACGTTGGTTTTCTTCTCAATGGAGTATATATCCAATTGCTTTTTCATATTCATTATAGTCAAAAAGTTACCTCCAATCACTAATGAATCTTGTGGAGTATGAACTGCATGGATCCATCCACTCGGAATTATGAACACATCTCCAGGATTAAGTGTTACTTTAAATCCTCCCTGTGGCACCAATTTTCCCTTCAGATACTCCGGGAACCATAAATAGTTTTGGTTCTGCTCTAAGCACCATAATCTATACAATTCAAGATTTTCCATTGTAGGTGGGAACATCAAAAATGTTTTTGCACCTGAGCATACAGTGTAATATACCGAAGTACCACCAAAATCAATATGGAAATCGGTGAATGATCCATTCACTGACATCAAGCAATATTTAGTCACTTTGGGTCTTTCACCATCTTGCCAAATTTTATCAATCAAATCCATATTTTTTACCATAGTTGGTCTATGGAAATCTGTTCCAAATTTTTCGACCTGGCTTATTTCTAAAGATATCACATTTCTTATACGGTCTTTGGACTCGTCCACAAAGTAGTCTCTCCACTTCTTCATATCCCAACTAGGCACCCCTTGTTGAGACAATACATCCATTACTTCAACTGGAGCGTCATCTCCAACTTTTTCTAGAATGTAGTCGATGGTGATTTTTTCTCTGTGGCAGGGTAATTCCATACCCACATCGCCTTTACCTTGGGGAATAAGAATTGGACGCTTCAAATGGCCCAATCTTGCATAATCAAACGTCAATTCATCCATCATATCAACATATCCATTTTTAACACCTAAAGCATTAGCATCAACTGGAAATTCCTGGAACTTGAAAACATGCGGATGTATAGACTTATCGATGGCAAAAGAGTCCCCATCATTCAATGCAACATAATCGATGTTAACTTTTGCACGTTTCAGTCTTCTTTTCAAAACTGATGGACCCTTTGATGTTTCACATTTTTTGCAATGGTACGATAATATTTCACCTAAATCAATTTTACTCAATTTTACACAATTGGAATGGTACCACTGTCCACAACTATCACATTCTATCCATGACTTCTCGTCTCTGCTTTCACACACAGGACAGGTGTTATAGTCTTTCATCCTTCCTCCTCTTCAAAACTATTCAAACTTTAACAAAGAAGTCTTTAAATGTTATCTTAAGTTCGCACGATCAAATTTGACAGTTATGATATCATCAAGAATTCAAACCACCCATATGACGCTGATGAAACTCTGTATCAGACAGAGCAGCTTGCGGAGATCGTACCTATACCCAAGTGGAATCAGATGGTACTCGCTGAATCCAAGCTCTTCATCTCAACAGGAGTCTTTTTTGAGGGAGTATAAGATAAGATCATCTTTAGAAAGACATATTTATTATTATGCCCTGAAGCCATTATCAAAATTTTCAATTCAAAGGTTATACGAGCAGTCAGAGAAGCTATCACCTACATTCATATTACAGAATGCTGGTCAAACGGTCGAATATCTTTTAGCATATAATGCTAGACGTCTAAAAGAATTTAGAAACTTACCCTACTTGGTGGTCTTAAATCCATCCATTTCAGATTCTTATAACAGTTATTTACAAACTATGTCTTCATTGATAACTGCATCATTGAATCTCCCCACTACCCTTGAAGAGAATGAGCAATTCCAGCAAGTTTTAACTGAATTCATCGATGTTCATTCAGATACTTTACCCAATTTATCTAAGGGATTCAACGAAGTATTGCATATTCTTCCATATCCAAAAATAAAGGAATTCTTGGATGCCCACTTAAGAGAGAGAATCAGCATGAGACTTATAGCTCACCAACACATCCAATTGACCAAAGCCATCAGCACTGGTCTGTATGAAAAGGGAGGAAAATACAATGGTGTTATCAAAATGTTAGATATTTATGATGTGGTAAAGAAAAATGCAGATATCGTCAATGATATTTGCTTAATGAAATATAATGAGTCTGTAACAGTTGAAATTGATAATAACTTATATTCCAAGAATTATTGGAGTAGACTGGAACCTGATTTAGATCCAAAAGTTGATAAAATCATTTTCCCTTATATTGAATACCATTTGGACTATATATTGACTGAGTTGTTGAAGAACTCTTTCGGGGCACATATAGAGAATAAAGTCACAGATCCTGTAAAGATAACCGTTGCCGTATCGAAGAACCCTTTGTATCTCGAGCTTAGAGTAAGAGATAAAGGTAAGGGTATACCACCAGCAGCTTTAAAACACATGTTTGACTATTCATTTTCAACATATGAATCATTCGAAGGTGAAGCTTATAAGACATTGAATGTACCACCAGGTTTGGGTGGTAATACAGTTGCAGGGATGGGTTATGGATTACCTCTACTGAAAAGCTACATTGAGATCTTCAACGATACTGTGCCCCAGAGTTTAGTAGAAGATTCAGACGAAAAACAAGCAAAGGGGTCCTTGAGTGTGCAATCATATCATGGATGGGGTACCGATGTATACTTGAAAACCGTTGGCTCTTGATCCAAGCTTGATCTCAGATCTCAGACTTTTAATTAATTTATTAGATATATACAAAAAAAGGCCTTTAAAAACACTATAAATCCACTAAAAAACACCCGGAAAAAACCACAAAAAGAACAAATTTCTCTTTTAGCTTTCATTACCTTTAGTAGACATGATGACATTAACCTTTACACCGTGAAACGGCCGAACCCTCGAATATCTCTGGTGATGATTCTTTATTGTTGCAACAATTGAAAATTCGCAATCACCAGATAGGCACGAATGATTAATGGTACACAAAATCATGATTCAATTGGCAGCAATCTAGGGAGAAACACCTTCCCTGGAACCACCTTCCCCAGTGTTTCGCCCAGTCAATCATTTCCCGATAGTAATTATGGCAGCGATTCTGATCTTTCGGCGTTCCCAAACACTTCATTCCCCACGATAGAAAACATTATCGAAGACGATTTACATCTTTGCTTGATTAATAGTGATTCCTCCGAATGCAACCAGAATTTATCCACATATATGAAGTCTGTAGTCGATATAATAGGGTGTAAAGACGATTCCAATAGCAATTACCACGAGTTATCCATATACGCCATGAAGCTCTTGACCCTGAATCTTTTCATCAAAAATTATCAATTATGTATAGGTAAGCTCTTGGGGCTTATCAAAGTATTCACCAGCGTTAGGGAATATTCAAATAAAGTCTCAAATACCACTCATGCCTCAGAGATGGCGGTGGAACCAGAATCTCCTTCAGACATTAAGATGAAAGAGTTTATCTGCATTGTCCTTTACTTGTTGCTAAAAGTTAGTAATTCAACTGATGAAGATTCCGATTTTAAAGAGTTATCAGAAGGTATAGACAGAAGCGATCTATTTGAATTACTAAAAAATTTCAAATTCATTACCCTAATAGCAAACTTTGTCGTGTGTCATATAGAATCTGAAGGTACTCCCTTCATCTTATTGAAATTCTGTTGTGATATTATTTTTGAATACCTCTTCTACGTTGAATTGTTGTCCGATCAGGAATTCGAAAATCTTGTCACTAAGACTAATTTGGTTAGTCTGTTAATAAAGGACTTATTAGAAAACGATAATTTCCAACAATACGATATTGATGACGAAAATTGGGAGGACGAAGATAAATTAATAGCATACGAAGAATTCAAATTATTATTATTATTAAATGAACAATACTTAATGAAATCTTATGTATGTTCAATGAGAAATAAGGTTTTTGATGATTTAATGTGTCAGAATGTTGATGAAAGTACAGACTCAATCAATTCAAAGATTTCAGGATTTATGAATTTGTTAGTATTCCACTTGAATCGTGAAGAATCACAGATCATTAAAATTTTGATCTTGAAGTTTCTTTATCTTATTTTCACTTCCTCATATACTTCAAAACTTTATTACCTTAATGATTTGAAAATACTCGTCGATATCTTCATAAGAGAATTGAACAATCTTCCATATATGGAGGAGATACATAGAGATAACAGAATTCTCATTGTCACTTATCTAAAAGTCATGTACCCAATGATGATGTTTTCACAATTGGCAGACTTGTCTGATACTTACAGAAGGGAAGATATAGTAGAAATGTTGAGCCATTTCATAACTAATAATGTTGAAGCTTCAGGTCAACTAAAGACAATTTCAGATCTAGCAAATAGGTGTCTTTCTGTTTCATGGTTGAAGAAGAAGAAGAAGAGGGATCTTTTTGCTCAATCTAATTCATCTTCTACATCTTTGACATCGTCCCTGGCTTCTACGCCAAATGACACACCTATCGCAACACATCTGTCAATATATCAACAACCAAACGTTTCAAATGATTCTATTGCAAACTCATTTACTAGAATAGCATCTATGAAGTCGATGACTAGAAATGATTATCATTTACATACCACAGTGCACAATGTTCAAGAAGAAGCTAAAGACTCCGCCTCAGATATGATAATGAACAACAACAACAATATATTCCTACAAAATATGAACAAACTTAGTATAGATGAGAACACTGCAAAAATTCAAGAGAAACTCGAAAAACGTAAATCAAACATTTTAGATTTACCAAATGAGTACTTAAACAAAACTCCGAAACCAAATTCCAATTTAATTCAAAAAGCAATGAAGAAAAAGGCTCCTCCTCCTCCACCTTTACCTCCTAAATCGCCTACTTATGAAAGGCCGTCATCCCCACCATTGCATTCACACATTAGCACGCATTCTTTACCTTCTTCTCCTAGGTCTTCACCTTTATTGCAAAGAACCTCATTGACTCCAGTTCCGCAATCTAGATACGTACCACCACCTCCTCCACCTAGACGTAGACGTTAAAGCGTAGAGTTTAAATTGTATACTTTATAACTTAATACATTAATATATATTACATTTTGCTTCTTGCTCTTTTTGTATTTAAAATCTATTACATGGTTAAGTCGTCTTTGAAAGTTAAGATATCATCAAATCTTAAACCATTGATTTCAGTTTTCGTATATGTATCTAATTCCCTACTTGAGTAAACTGATTCTTCGTCTCCTTGAGCATCATTTGTTGCAACTAGAATTAAACCTCTTGATCTAATCAAGGGAATCAATTTAGGTACCAATCTCAATAAGTGAATTGACGTAATCAAGCCAATCAAGTTATTACTCACTGCAAAGTTAACCGCATCCTTAATTGACTTGGAAGTTTGTTCCTGATCATTTTCGATTAATTTGTCTGGATTTGTATTCCTCTCGTGGATATCTGCATCATCATCCTTTGGATTTTCCTCTGGCTCTTCGCTAGGGTCTCTTAATAAAAATCCATTGGTAGATCTGGCTTCAAACCTATTGGAATTGTTATCGAAGGAAATACCATTCATCACCAAGAAAACAGGAAAATTTGGCTGTTTCCAATTTAAAACCTTACAAATTAAAGAATTTGATGACATGAAAATAATTGATCTCCCTTTATTAATCGACCTCAAAGCTCTTAAATGATTGAAAATATCATTTAAGGTGAAATCAATAAAATTATTCAAAGAAGAAGCAACATTCACAATAAAAGGCAAGCTTCTTATTTCATATTCAGAAGGGAAGATAATTTCTAAATCCAAATTTATTTCAGGATCAATCACTTCCAACATCAAATCTAAAGGTAAATATATAATCTTCAATAACTTCTTAATGAGTGAGATATCAGCAACACCCATATTTGATAAATCACTCAATACCTTATTGTAATCAAACAAGTTGTCAGTAATAGAAGTTAATTGTTCTAATGACAAATTAGGCAAATATAAATCAATATTATCTGTAATCGATATAGACCAACTAGGACAGACAACCGGTGTACCATCATTAAGCAAGCAAACTTTAACTCGCAAATAGCTACCTGACAAAGAAGTAGCAGTAACAAATGAAGTAGAAGATGCCCCTGATATCAACTCGTTAGTTGATGAGACTGCACCACTAGGTGTAATCTGTTCTTTTTGTGGTAGACTTGACCCATTAATTGTATCTCCAATTGTATTAGATATACTTGATGGTGACAAAAATGCCTGGGGTGATTGAACCGTATTCTTTTTTATGAATGTAGTCGAAGATTTCCAATAAGTATCAAATTTATTAGTCTCTAATAATATACCACCAAATGGAAATATAACTTGACAATTCAATTTGATTTCTCCTATATTTTTCAATCTTAAATCAAATAATGGTAATCTAATGGAATTGATTTCAGGCGAAGAAGTGTCAATTGTTGCAAAAGACATTGCAGTAGTTTTGGCGATCAATCTGGTACCAAACCTTGGAAAAATTTCGAAATCAATTCTAAAGTCGTTTAAAGAATCAGTATCAGTTTGGAAAATACAACTGTCAACTCTGGTTTCATCTGCTGTTGGTAATATAATATTCCTCGGGACTATATCTGATATGTTAGAGGATAATGTTATTCTACCTGGTTTTAAATCTGTTGTTGAATTAAACAAATTGATGAAATTAGAATTCTTAGGAAAAACTAATTCGATTAAAACTTTTTGTTCTAGGAAATTATGCCCATACCTTCTCAAAGGTAATATTGGAGGTGGTAACTGTAAATCTGGTATAGTGTCTATTTTGTCTTTGACACTGCTTGAGCTGGTCCTGCTTACGCTTCCACTTCCACTAATACTGTCTTCAGATTCATTTTCATCATTAAAGATCGCCATGGATGCATCAGTATTTTTGTCTTTGGAGAATGAATTTCTTGATCTAACTGATGAAAATGATGAAGATTTGAGTTTCTTCGTAGTTGGGGCTGGTGGACCTAAACTCTCCACGCTATTAACACTCGTATTACTACCACTATTGATTTTGCTAATATCCTTATTTGTTATTTCTGAGTAAAATGTCAATAATTCATTTAAAACGTTGATATTACCTTCTACAACACAATAATACAAAACATTAAAGCCGTCCTCGTCAACGATGTCTACCTTTGCTCCATATTTCAAAAGCTCTTGCGTGGAACGTAAATTGCCTTCAGAAGCAGCATAAAATAACGGTGGCCACTTATTTAAACTATCAATTTGATTTATATTACTTCCTTTTTCAACAAGTAAGCTGATCAAGAAATGATGACCTGATCTGGCAACAACATGCAAAGGAGTTAACCCTTCAACGTCTTGATTATTGATGGAATTACTACTTGGTAAATTGATTGACAATAAATATTTAACTGTTTCAAAATCACCAATTTTACAAGCAAAATTAATTGGTAAATATTGTAATTTATCATCCTTCGTTTCAGGATATACCGTACAGCCATTTTCAACTAAAAGTTTCACAACTTCAAAATGTCTATGTTTTATAGCTAATAATAACGGTGACATGGATTCGTTATCTAAATCATCTAAATGATCTTTAGGGAATTTTAATAATAAGATATTCAACAAATCAGTCCTATTATATTGTGATGCATAATGAAGACAGTTTCTCCCATTAAAATCTTTCAAAATAAAAAGTTGATTAATATCCAATGTATTGGTATGAGGACTATTTGACAATGATATGAATGTTTCTATCAAGAACAATCTCGAATGATTTATCAAGTCAGTTGACTTGATAATCTTCACTCCGTTATTGATAGTCACATTGCTCTCTTGAGTTGAGCTGGAAGGAATTGAGCAACATGCATGAAGGATACTCTTGTTGTTATTGAAATGATCGAATGTTTGTAATACATCAATATTATTATCAATCTTTTCCAAAAAGCTTTTCAAAAAGCTATCACTGATTTTCAAATTTGACACCGACAAGAGGAAAACTCTCGAAAAGATTGACTTAATTGCTTCAGGGAATGCAGGATGTGATTCAAACTTTGGATTATCATCTTCTCCGATTGAAACCTTAGCACTATTTTTAACCTTATCGATCCATCTTGATAATAAAGAGAAATCTTTAATAGTTGCAATATTGACGAAACTTGAATACAATTCATCGATTTCAACATTTTCGATTGAAGTGGTTGAATGAAATTCAGAACTAGTGAGGTTAGATAATGAACTTTTTCTGTTATTGGGGCCCTTTGTTCTAGTAGAAGATTCATCAACGTTATTCAAAGTATCTACATTATTTGATCTGGTTGTGGACAATGACAAATCATTGGTTATCATATGATTTTTTGAATTAGGGTTTGAATATGACAATGAGTCAATCAATTGATTATTATTAGTTAATTGGAAATTTTTAATTGGGTCCAAATCACCATCAATTATGGATTCTAAATCAAATAATGAAGAAGTGACTAAATCACTTAATTCATTGATTTCATGTTTGTGGAAGACCGGTTGAACATTGACGGCAGTTGAAATGAATAATTCTTTTGTATGAGATTTTGATCTTTTATCCCATTTTTTCACCACTTTTGAAAACCCAGTTTCGTTCAATTCGATAAACTGTTGCAATCTCAAAAGGTCTTGGTGAATTTTTTTGAAATTCTGATATAAATTGAGGTAAGTGATTGAATTTTTGAAATTGTTTGAGTCTTCAAAATTTCCATCTTTCATTAATCTTTGGATATTTGTAAAGATTTCATTTCTTTGTACTAACAATAGATTTAAATTGATAGCCAAATTGGATTGTTTCTCGAGGTAGAAAGAGTTGACTTTATCCAATTCTCTTTCAACCTTGAAGAAGAAAGTTGCTTTGTTCTCTTTCAATGAATTTTGAGTATCTATTACTGATAGTGGTTTATCAGAATTTGAAGGTATAGCCAATTGTTTGATTAATTTCTTTAGGGCTTTATAATTAATGAAATGACTGGAATATTCAGGCAATTCCAATTGTCTTGAAGCAAGATATTTCCCAAACTTCATTGACAATTCTTTTTCCTCTTCTCTTTTGGAATTCTCTATGACAATACCTGTCTGTCTTTTATTCTATGTATCCTCTTCCCTTCTCTGTTATAGTAGTCAGCGCTAAACTTCTCAGGTCTCGAATGATTTGAATCTCTGTGGGTAATCCTCTTATATATCTAACACCAAACCTCAGATTAAGTCGTTGTATTATATATCTATGAAGTGAATGCTATGGGAAATTGTTCTTAGTGGAATCTTTTTTAGTGAATCTTATGTTGTGATATATGTTCAATTAACAGGTATTTTGCATCCTCAAATCTCACTATACTTTCCACGTGTGATGGTTCCAGGACGATGGGTCTGGGACAATGGTTCTAGTACGATTGTTCTGGTACGCGGTGCGGTATAAGAACAGGGACTACTAAAACCCTTGGAGATATTAGATATCTTAAAATACCTTATAATACTCTTTGTTGAATATCTTAGGATATTTTTGGAATTACTTACTTATAGTACTTTACTTATAGTACCTTACTTAGAGAGACTTGAGTAAAAATTTAAAAGAGGCTAAGAAAGAAAGATAAAATAGATTATAAATTAACTTATTTTTTGTTACTAGCTTTAGCATCATCAAAAGCTTCTTTAAATTTATCAGCATTTTCTTTGTTACCAAATCTGATGGCTAAAGTTTGAGCTTCTGGTTCACCTTCTGAAACATCAGCAGTAACATTATAAACCCATGATCTATCAGAACCGATATTTGGTTTTAATTCATAATCTGGGGAAATGAAATGGTTAGCACAAACTTTTAAAGTTTTATCTCTTCTCATCAATAATCTAACTTTTGATGTTGTTTTATGTTTTAAAAATTTAACATCTCCAGTACCTCTTTCTTTCCATTCTTTAGCATCTGCGTTAAATTTAAATAATTTAGCTCTAACTTTATATAATACTTCTTCATCTTCTTCATTAGTTTTAACATCAACTTTTTCTAATTGAACTAATGGTTCGAAATGAACATCTGCTTCTGCTTCGGCATCATCGTCATCTTTAGCTTCTTCTTTGCTGTCTTCTTTAGTTTCTTCTTTGGTTTCTTTCTTATCTTCTTCTTTAGTTTCTTCTTCCTTCTTTTCTTTTTTGGCTCCGAACATTGAGAAAACGTTTGAAGTTGGTGGTTGTGGGGCTGTTTCTTCAACCTTGTTTTCTACCTTGGCTTTTGTTTCTTCACTTGACATTATCCTTTAATATATAACTAGATCACTATATATAAAAATTTTTCTCAACTTGTTTTGACGATCGCGACCTTCTAGACTGTCACGTGACCTTTATTCCATACATTGCAATACTTTATACTTTAGAGCAGTTTATACTTTAAAACACTTTAGAGGAATACATTGGAAGAGTTCTATTATTATGTATTAAGGGTATGTATTCTTTTTAGTTTCCATTTTCTTTTTTGTTTGTCTAATCATCGATTTCTGATGGTTTAAGTAATCCACCAACTTGCATATCTCTTTCTCTCTGTAATCTTGTTTGTTCTTGTTTTTCTATTTCCTTATCTTCAGCAAACAAGTAATCAGTTGGATCACCACCAAATTGCTTGATTTGAACTAAGAAATCTCTCAAAGTAGCATTAAACTTATTGATCTCTTTATATACTTTGGTTAAGACATTCAAGAAATTAACTAATTGTTCCTTTTGTAAGTTTTCAAAAGCTGATGATAATAAATGACCCAAATATTGTTTCAAAAAATCTGAATTTGAAGTACCTTCACTTGCTTGATCTGGTGTATATAATGGTACTTTAATTACATTATCTTCAACTAAATGAATCAATTGTGCTAATAATTGTGATTGATATGTAAATCCTGATTTATGATCTGGTTGTGTAATAACATAAAATGTATCTGATAAAATTTGGAAATAGAAATTTTCATAAAATGCCTTAGTAAAAGCTGTATCTCCTAATTTTTCAACATTTTCTAATAACTCACATGTTAATGATAATCCATTTTCTTCAACTTCTCTATTATTATGTTTGAAAGCCCATAAGGCTGCATTGATTAAACTTTGGAATGCATCTCCTGATAATTGTAATAATCCTTGGAAACTATGACTATTAATTTCTTTTAATAATCTATAAAATTCAACTCTATGATCTGGATATTCAACAAAATCAGCTTTTATCATATCCAAAGTACATTCAAATACATGTTGTAAAATTAAAACAACTCCTTCTGGAATCATATGTCCAACTTTTGATACCAATGTTGATAAACAATTCAATACTTCGGCATCTCTTGCATCTGGTACATTCTTTTGATAATCTTCTAAAACTGCTGCAAATAATGGTTGTGATAAATCTCTAACAATTTCTTCTAAATTATCAGCTTTTTGAATATAAGTTTCAATCATTTTCAAAATTTCCTTTTTAATAGTTCTTAAACCTCTTACTTTTGGTGTCTTGGTTGCAATAACTCCATCTTTTGAAACTAAATCTGAAATCATTTGACTAACTGCTTTGTACAAGGATAACATATCGACATACATTAATCCCAATTGTGAATAAAATCCTGGTCCCAAGGCTTTACAAACTGAAACATTTGTTTTGATGATGTTAGCAATGATTTTGACTGTTTCAGCATTGGTTAATAATTGAGGATCTCTACCACTTTGTTGAACAATAGCGTTCCATGCCATATTTGGTAAAGCCATCAAATCACTTAATAATTGATCTCTTTGTTCTTTTATGTTTTGGGCACTAACTATAATACCACAAGCTTCATAAAATGTATGAACTTGTTGAGGTTGTAAATCTTCAGTAATTTGTTGAAGATTTCTTATGATTTCATTGATGAATGGCTCTCTCTCTTGAGGTTGAATTGCAACAAAATGTTTTTTACATTTTGAAGTAATTTTTATAAAGGTATCACAAGCCATATCTTGAACACCTTCATGAGTTTCATGCATGAATTCAAATAACTTGTTAACAACAGTCTTTAAAAATTTCCAATGAGCTTTTAAAAATCTTGGATATTGACCGACTATATACATGATATTAGATGCAACAACAGCTTTATTATCTTTACCTCTTTTCATTTCAGTTAATGATAATAAATCTTTGATAACGGAGACTAAAAATCTTTTTTCCATATCTTCATTCATTGTACCTGAGATTGAACCAATTGCCCAACATAAAGTATTTATATTTTGCCATGACCATTCACTTTCATCAATTTGTTTGGCTAATTTATCGGTCATAATTTGTTCAGTATCAACAACATCTAAATGAGTTAAATAAACTAAAACTTCTCTCATACTTTTATATAATTGGATTGTATCACTTTCTTTAACAAATTCTCTGACAATTTCACCTTCATCATTTTCAACAATTAAGACTTCTTCAGGTCTAACCATATTTTCAATTATAACTAATCTTAATTTAGATAAAATTGAAGTATATTTATGTTGTCTTAAAGGAAATTTTTGTAAAACAGAAGGATCAGGAGCACCACCACCATTAACAATACCAGTTCTTAAATTTGAAGAATAATTTAATTGCATTAAAGGACTTAATTCTTGTTGAGGTAAATTTTGAATTTCTTCATATAATTCTCTAACAAATTGAGACCAATAGTCTAAGCAAGTTTTAAATAATTCTCTTTCTTCAATTCTTGATAATTCAATTAAATAATATAAGGAGTTATTTAATAATTCATTGAATTCATTAATTTGTTCTAATAATAATAAATTATTAGATAAAAATGTACATAAAAACATTGCTAAATCTTGTAAGAAAGATTGATCATTTGAATTTGCAGTGTTATAAGATTTTTTTAAATTAGTATCAGGAGGAATGATTTGATAAATTTGTTCCATTGAATCTTTGAAAAATTCTAAACAAATTTTTTCATAATTATTACAATTCAAAGAACTAATTTCAATTAAACATTTGATTGTGATTGATCTTGTATTGATTGGATTTAAAAATTTTGAACTTAACATTTTTAATAAATTGGTTTCAAAAATATAATTTCTTGGAACCCAATGAATATATTTTAATAAACAATTTAAAGTTGAAATGATTAAAGAAGATTTAGTTGTTTTATCTAAAATTTCATAACATAATTTAAAGATTTCTTCAAATTCAGCTTTCATACTTAATTTTAAAGTTTTAATTTTAGCTTGAGTTAATTGTTCATCACTATAATCAAAGACTTCTTCATTTAATAATTTTAAAATGATCATATTATTTTCACAAACGTTAAAACTTGATCTTGAACTCAAGATTATTTCAGGAATGAATTCTGGCCAATTATGAGGCCATTCTTGTTTCAAGATTTGGACTAAAGTTAAATCAATTTTATTGATTAAGGCTTTATCTTTATCAAATATTTCATCATCATCACATAAAGAGATGATCATATTCACGATAAAGTTTCTAATACCAATTCTTTCATTTTCTGGAATTAATTTCCATCTGTATAAGATCAATTTATCTAAACAACTTAATGCAATATATTTACTTTGACTATTTCTCAGGTTTGATAATATAGTATCTGATCTTTTCCAACTATCAGGATTTTCTTGAAATTGATTTAATATTTGTTGAGCTTGTTGTTGAGTCTCACCTGTACCTCTATAGAATGAATCAACAACTTTATCAAACACTTCAACGTTCAAATCTGTTGAAAAATCTAAAATCGCTTCCATTTTCACCTATTTAGTTATCAAACAACTTCAATAAAGAATTTCAATAAATGAATTAAATTCAATTATAAATAATATCAATTAAATCTAGATCAATAATTTTTCAATTTATTCTACCTTTGAGGTTTAATTATTTGATTTGTCAACTCCTTGTTATCTGCTTTGTGCTACACCAGCTGATTAATTGACTTCTAACCTTGATTGATTTATTCTTCTTACTCTTATTTATCTTTCAAGTAACAACAAATGAGAAAATTTTTAAGGGAGTAAAATCGCGAAACTTCTCTCCTATAAGAAACATGGATGAAAGAGTGATATTTTGATATTACTAGAACTTAGAGTTATTTTGTGTGAATAGAGTTGTGGTGGTTTGATACTTGGGGAGATTCGGTATATCTCAGTGAAATTTTGATCAAATTATCTTTATTGGTTCTTGAGTTATTCATTTCTTTAGTACTTCTTTTAAACAGCAATGACTAAGTTTAAATTACAAGTTTAAACTAAAAGACTATATGAACGATATTTATGATAGTAAACGAAAGAAAGAAAGAAAAAAAGAGTGACTATACTTATATATTGTTTCTTTTGATTCAAGGTCAACGTGAATCAGATAATTCAATAAATAAACATGAATAAATATTTTATTTCTTTACGAAACTGACCCCCTTTTCAATATTCTTTGATAATTGATCAATTGCAACAGTTAATAATTTCTTTTCATCATCACTGATTTTATTTAAAAGTTCATATTTAACTTCTTTAATACCATCTTTAGATAATTCAACTGGTAATGAGAAAAATTCTAAACCGCCAACAAGTTTTTTAGCTTCTGAAGCTCCTTTAATTGATTCATCTAAATTAAGATAAGTACATTCAACAACACCAGGTTTTTCAAACGCTTCTAAAATTGATTCAGCTAATTTATAACCTGCATAAGCCATGGATAAAGTTGCTGAACCTGTACCATTTTTAGCTTCAACAACTTCATCACCACCAAATTGAACTCTATGAATTAATTTTGCCTTTTCATCACCAGATAATTTGGCATAATAATCCAGAGTTTTACCAAGGGAATATAATGGGACAATTGTTTCACCAGAATGACCACCAATAACATTAACATTAAAATCAGTTGGTTTTGTATCATTTGCAAATAATTGACTAATAAAAGTATTTGCTCTAACGATATCTAAAGTGGTGACACCGAATAATTTTTGAGGATTATAAACACCATTTTTCTTTAAAGTTTCAGCAACAATAGGAACAGTTGAATTAACAGGATTTGAGATGATCAAAACAAAAGCATTTGGACAATTTTCAGCAATACCTTGAGATAAATCACGGACAATACCAGCATTAATATTGAATAAATCATCTCTAGTCATACCAGGTTTTCTTGGAACACCAGCAGGAATAATAACTAAATTAGAATCTTTTAATGATTTAGCCAATGCGGTTTTATCTTCTCTTGATGAGGGTAAAAAGGATTGAGTTTTTGAATCAGAACAAATGTGACTCAAGTCAGCACCAACTCCTGGAACATTAACAACATCAAATAATGATAATTCACTAATTTTATTATTCAATTTTAATAATAATGATAATGGTTGTCCAATACCACCAGCTGCACCACAAACTGTTACTTTAACCATGTTTTATGCTCTTTATAGTTTTTTTAACTCTTAAATTATCGTTTTCTTTTTTACCAGAAATAACAAATATGAATTATTATAAAATCAAACTAAAACAATTGAATTCTTTACGATTTCAACCTATTTAATCCTTTTTTATATATGGGGTTTAATTATTACCTGATTATTCCCCCCTTTTATAGTGTTGAGATTTTTTAGTGAGAATTTTTTTTACCCCAGATATGCGTGTATTTACCGGCTGTGATTTTGGTTCGGGTAACAGGATTATTGAGCCTGGAGTTTTTAGTTATGCTCCGTTAAAACTCCGGTACAAACACGCGATCTCTTACCAACTCTTACCGCGAGCTTACCGCAAGCTTACTGCGAGCTTGCTGCGAGCAACTCATTCCTAGCAACTCATTCGTACTGCGAACACCACTGTGAACAAAAATTCTGTGAACAATGTGCTTGTGCTAAAGCCATCATGGTAGGGCGCGGGGGTGGCCTGGAGGCCCTGGGGGGCCTCTAGGCCACTAGGGGCCCTGCATAGGTGCACGAGGCATGCTAGTGGCGCTATAGTAGTAATATGATCCTAAATTCTCCAGGGTTCCACGGTCCCGAGACTCACACTATTCTGATATAATCACTTTATACTACTTACTCCGAGTGGTGTGTTTACTGCAAGTAGTATACTGTCTATTCAATTCTCACTGTATTACCTCTAAGGTACTACTTCTACTCTCTTCCAATGTATAAATTATCCTTTCCTCATTATGAAAAAGTTCATTTCATTTGCTATAACATTCTTTCTACTCGATATTATGTTGTGATTTTTGCAATCTAAACATATGAAAATTTATATTGCTTTTCACACATTCGGTTACTTTAACTTCTAACTCAAACTTTTCTTTCCAATGCATTCCGTAATGTTTTTTAATATTAACTTGCATATTACTACTTATTGTTAATTAAATATAATTAATAATTTATTCTAAAAACCCGTACACCCATATATAAGACAGGATGTGTGGTGGTAGGATGACGATAAACACCCGTGCACCAATACTTAATCCAAAAAAAGATGATTTCCCCCAAGTTTCGCAAAAATATTCAAACCACTATAATGAATAATCCATTCAAAAAGAGATCAGATAGTTCATCTTCATCTGATGATGATCCTTTTGACGTACCTGAAAACTACTACTCCAAAATGAAAGGAAGTAGATTCAATAGAGTTCGTACTTTTTCCGTTTTTGAAAACAATTCAAAATCAAAACTTTCATTTAATGATGATACAATTAGGGAAATGCTGGATGAATCGACTCCAAGTCAATCTCCAACTCCTGCTTTAATGTCAAAATCTTCCTCATACACTACAAATCAAACTGACAATATTCCAATCCCATTAGATGAAACTAAAAAGGAGTCGATTAATGAGGTTTTAAATAAACCTCTTGACCCTTCATCCACCACCCGTAGACCTTCAATTGTTCCAATTTATGATGAAAATACAAAACTTGATGACTTGGAAACTTCAAATTCTACCTCAGAAGTTCCTAAATTAAAAGACTTCAATAACCAGTTTTCAAACTTACAACTTAGAAGAAGTTCTTATGATGATTCTGCTTTCCACAAACCAAAGAAATTCTATATTAGTGATATTGATTTCACCTTAAATCAATTGTTAAAAAATGAAGATACTGACCATAACTGTCAAATCACAATCGAAGATACTGGTCCTAAAGTTTTGAAATTAGGTACCGCCAATTCAAATGGTTTCAATCAATTCGACATTAGAGGTACTTACATGTTATCTAACTTGTTACAAGAACTAACAATCGCTAAAAGATTGGGTCAATCTCAATTGATTCTTGATGAACAAAGATTGAATGAAAATCCTGTTTTGAGAATGAAAAGATTAATTTCAACCCAATTTTGGCCAAAATTAACTAGAAAATTAACAAAAGATAACATCATTGAAATGTCAAGAGATACAAAGATTGCTGAAGACTATACTAATGAAAATGGTGAAAATATTGTTAATCAAGAAAGTCATCGTATTTATATTCCTCATGATAGACCCGACCAATTCAAATACTTCAATTCAATAAAAGTACAAAATCCTGATATTCATTTAGACATTCAATATCTACCTGAAAAAATTGATGCCAGATTCATCAGGTCAATCAACAAAAAACCTGGATTATTGGCCTTACAAGCTTGGCCTGATCCAAAGGATCCAGATAATTTAATTAATGAACCATATGTTGTCCCTGGTGGTAGATTCAATGAATTATATGGTTGGGATTCTTATATGGAAACTTTGGGTTTATTAGTAGATGTTAAGCCAAATAATTTAACTAACTTATTCTTAGCAAAGGGGATGGCGGAAAATTTCATTTATGAAATCAAACACTATGGTAAGATTTTAAATGCTAATAGATCCTATTATTTAGGAAGATCTCAACCACCTTTTTTGACTGATATGATTTTAAGAATTTTCAATAAGTTTGTTGAAGTACAACCTGAAGAATTAACTGAAGGCTTAGAGTTCTTAAAAAGAGGTGTTAAAGCTGCAATTAAGGAATATAGAACTATTTGGTGTGCTGAACCAAGGTATGACCCAGATACTGGATTATCGTGTTACCATCCAGAAGGTTTAGGTATCCCACCAGAGACCGAATCTTCTCATTTTGATGCAGTTTTAAAACCATATGCCGAAAAATATAAAGTCAGTCATGAAGAGTTTATTGAATTATATAATTCAGATCAAATAGATGAACCTGATTTGGATGAATATTTCTTGCATGATAGAGCTGTTAGAGAAAGTGGACATGATACTAGTTATAGATTAGAAGGTAAATGTGCATATTTGGCTACTGTTGACTTGAATTCATTATTATATAAATATGAAACTGATATTGCATTTATGATTGAGTCATTTTTTGATAATAAATTTGAATTAGATGATGGTACAACCGAGACCAAAGAGACATGGATCAAATTAGCAGAAGAGAGGAAAGATAGAATAACCCAATATTTGTGGAATGAAGAGGATTCGATTTTTTATGATTATAATATTAAAACTCATGAGCAAACAGGATATGAATCAGCAACATCACTCTGGCCATTATGGTCGAAAGTTGCCACTGAAGAGCAAGCAGATAAATTAGTAGGAAACTCATTACATAAATTCGAAGAATTTGGAGGTCTTGTTGCTGGAACATTAAAATCTAGAGGAAGCGTCAGTTTAAATAGACCTTCTAGACAATGGGATTATCCATATGGCTGGGCTCCACAACAAATATTAGCATGGATTGGATTATGCAACTATGGATTTGATGGAGCAGCAAGAAGATTAATCTATCGCTGGTTATATTTGATGACAAAAGCCTTTGCTGATTATAATGGAGTTGTTGTAGAGAAGTATAATGTTGTAGAGGGAGCAGCTCCACATAAAGTCGATGCAGAGTATGGGAATCAAGGTGCAGACTTTAAAGGTGTTGCTACAGAAGGATTTGGATGGGTCAATGCTAGTTATCTCTTTGGATTAACATTTTTGAACTTACATGCTACTAGAAACTTAGGTACATTGACGCCACCAAAGGCATTCTTTGAGAACATGCACCCATCCCAAAGAGAGTTATATCAATAGACGTTCTTTTTGATTTATATATATATATCAAAGCAGAGACATGTAGATATTGAGAAGATTGTAGATGATTAAAACTCTTACAGGAGCCATAAAACAATTGAAATTTCACCAAATGAAAACTGAACTACAACAACAAATGGTTTTCAAATGCAGAATGAGCACTATCTATAGAATAAATATGTCAGCAATGTAGATTGTTTATATGCTTGTAGGAGATTTTTGTAGGAGATGCATGTAGAAGATGATTATTGTAGAAGATATCTGATGTCATAATGCGAATTTTGTTGAAGCAGAAAAAGATATTTTTTTTTCAACAGATAGTTTTTCAGCCTAAAGGTAGACAGAAATTGGGAGTTAAGAGAACCAATAGAGTCCAGAGACGTTGGGAATAGAGACTAACGTTAGCATACAGAAACCATGATACGTATTACCAGACCTAACTCAACAATTGCATTAACAAAATATGGCAGATTATTAGCAAAATTCAAGTCTAGTTCATCCAATGATACCAATACTTTCCAAACAGCGGTCGAGACAGCGGAGAAATTGGTCCAGCCTAGAAACAGTTCTTTGTTCAACGATCCTTTCTCCATTGTCAGTCATGAAATGTCAAACTTGGCCAAGTCAATTGCAAACTTGATTGGAAGTGGCCATCCAACCTTGAATAGAGTTTCATCATATTACTTCGAAGCTGAAGGTAAAAATGTAAGGCCATTGATTGTTTTGTTATTATCTAAAGCTTTACTGAAAATACCCCTCGATCAAAGAAACCGTATCAAGATTGATTTTGAAGATGTCACAACCCAAAAACCTTTCAATGGAACTCCAACAAAGACTTCAATTGCAGGTAAATCCGTTGATGATTCAATTTCTCCTTTAAATATATTATACGGAATGAATCCTAAAGTGATTTTAGATCCTTTATCAAAGCCAATGGAAAAATTACCTGAATTTGATGCCGTTAATGGAATTTTACCAAAACAAAGAAGATTAGCTGAAATTGTTGAAATGATTCATACTGCTACTCTATTACATGATGATGTTATTGATTTATCAGATTCAAGAAGAGGTAGACCAAGTGGAAATATAGCATTTACAAATAAAATGGCAATTTTAGCAGGTGATTTCTTATTGGGTAGAGCATCAGTTGCAATTGCAAGATTAAGAAACCCTGAAGTTATTGAATTATTATCTACAACTATTGCTAATTTAGTTGAAGGAGAATTCATGCAATTGAAAAATACTGTTGTTGATCAAAGTTCAGATAATTCAATAAATAATGATGGAGAAGATAAAACAATACCACAGCCAAGTGGAAAAGTACCAACTAAATTACATGAATATAGTATTAATAAACCACAAGAACTCGATCATTTGACCAATGTTAATGCAGCATTTGAGTATTATTTACATAAGACATATTTGAAGACCGCTTCATTAATGTCCAAACTGTCAAGAGCAGCAGCGGTATTAAGTGGATCACAAGATGAAATAATTGATAATTGTTATGAATTTGGTAGAAATTTAGGATTATGTTTCCAAATTGTTGATGATATGTTAGATTATACATCAAGTGAAACAGCATTTGGTAAACCAAGTCAAGCAGATTTGAAATTAGGATTAGCAACTGCACCAATTTTGTTTGCATGGAAAGAAAGACCAGAAGTTGGTGATTTAATTGCAAGAAAATTTGATGAACCAGGAGATGTTGAACTAGCAAGAAAACATGTTGAAGAATGTAATGGATTACAAAAAACAAAGGATTTGGCTATTGATTATTGTAATGCAGCTTTAAAGAACTTGAGAGTATTACCAGAATCTGATGCTAGAAGTGCTTTAGAATTTTTAACTAACTCAATAATTACTAGAACTAAATAGATACTTGTATATAATGTTTGACGTTTTTATTTTTTCTCTACCATTTACAATCAATAGTTCAGCTACTAATGTAATTACCAATAATGTAACAACAAAGTATAAGTTGAGTTGCGGTAAAGAACAGTAAGTAATAGTAATAGTAAGTAATAGTAATAGTAAGTAATAGTAATAGTAAGTAATAGTTAATAGTAAGTAATAGTAAGAGATAATTGAACTTCCACACTACCTCAAATATTTAAATGAAAATGTCAATGAGAAAGTTTTTTTTTCTTCAACACCAGAAGATCAGTTCATAGCGTATATGTTTCTTGCCTTTTACCAGAAACATCCGTGAACTGTCTTTATTAATGGTGTTCTTTTGAATTTTTGGAATCTCATCTGTATATCATGAAAATTTTTCTGATATTCAGACCTTCCGTAGACCTTTAGTTGCTTTATTCAGATGAAAAAAAAACATATGAAGAACAGTAGATATATCTCTATATTTATGTAGTGGCCAAAGAAGTGTTTGAATATCGTTAATTTTTATTCTATCTATTTACATGATTATTCTTGTCTTAATCTTAATAAAGATTTACCATAGAGTTTAACGGCATCTCTGATTTTTATAAAAGATTTGTTTGGACCAGGTATTTGGCCCTTAACAATCAATATACCTTCTTCACCGTTGGCATATAAAACTTCATTATTGAAACTTGTACAACTTCTTCCACCCATTCTACCTGCCATTTTTTTACCTGGTAAAACTCTACCTGGATCTTGGTTACCACCCATGGCACCATGGGATCTATGTGCTAAAGAAACACCATGTGTTGCTGGTAAACCTTTGAAACCATGTCTTTTCATTGGACCTTGAAATCCTTTACCTTTGGTGGTACCAATTATATCAACTAATTGCCCAACAGCAAAATAATCTGCTTTTAATTCTGTTCCTGGTGGTATTAATCCAGCTTCATCTCTTACTCTGAATTCTGCTATATTTAATTTAGGTGAAACTCCTGCTTCTTCGAATTTTTTCAAGTTTCTTGGTGAAATATTCTTTAATTTATCAATTTGTCCTAACAAGACCGACCAGTATCCATCAGTTTTCAAAGTTTTGTTCTTAACAACTTCACAACTGTCGATTTCTATAACGGTGGCTGCATGCTGTTCTCCTTTATCGGTAAACCAGGTAATCATACCTCTTTTTATTCCTAATAATCCTGGTCTTGATAATAATGACTTTCTTTCATTTGTTGACGCTACTGAATGATTGAGTTGCTTAACTCCAGTTCTAATGCTTGGAACTGCATGTATCGAAGTGAGTTGTGCCGTGAACCGTTTGAATTCAACCCTCTTGATCGAGGCCATCACGCTTGTGCTCGTTGAAAACATTGTTTTAATATTGAAAAATTTTCGTTTTGAGTTTTTTGATTTTTCTTCCAATGCGAATTGTAGTATCACCAAATGATTTGAAAATACTATGGGATAGGAAACTATGAGAGTTGAAAAGTGTTAAAGAGATAAGAATGAGAGAAAAAGTTCATTCTATCGTGATAATATCTATATACAAATAAAAATAATGAATTATGTACTATTTAATTTTCTTTTCCTTTAATTTGACGGTTTCATTATCTACAAATATACCTTTACCTTTATAACGATCAGGTTTTTTGAATTCTCTAATTCTGGCGGCAAATAACTTGACCTGTTGTTTATCGAGTCCTTCAATTAATAATCTAGCAGGGTTTGGTGAAGATACAGTTAAACCTTCAGGAATTTTTAATACTGGCGTATATGGGAACCCTAATTTTAATCCGACAGTTTTATTACCTTTTTCATCGGTTTCTAAAATAGCTCTATAACCAGTTCCGACGAATTTGACAATGGCCAAATGACCTTCAGTGGTACCAATGACATGGTTATTAATCAATGATCTGGAAGTACCCCACATAGATCTTTGTAATTTATTTTCAGGATTTTCAACTTCGACATTAATCATGTTATTTTCATTCTTGATCTTCACAAATCCTGGCAATTGTACCTTCAAAATCCCTTTAGGGCCTTTCACAATGACCTGTTGGTCCAACATTATAGTATCTTTACGTTTGGTGAAGGATTTACAAAACTCATATGGTATTTGTTCAGTGTAACATTGAACTTCGTCACTGATCCTGATTGGTTGTTTCCCAACATTCGACATCAAAACACGGCCGGTACTTATTGTGCGAACAGGCACCATAAGCTTAGGCATACCTCTGAACGTCGATATACCTTTCATCATTCTTAACGTCCTTCTTATTACTGGTGGTTTAGTGCTTTGAAAATTTTGAAAAATTTTTGAGATTGAGAATTTGGTGAGAACACTGAAAAACTTTTGATTCTCATCGAGAAGACCTTTTAGAAAGAAGACCTTTTGGAAAGAAGAATTATAAGACTTTAGTTGAGTATAAGGAGGAATATTGAAGGCATATAGAAAAAGATGGTTAGACAGTTGAAGTATCACGAGAAGAAGTTATTGAAGAAGGTCGATTTTCTCGACTGGAAACAAGACCAAGGTCATAGAGATACTCAAGTAATGAGAACTTACCATATACAGAATAGAGAAGATTATCATAAGTATAACAAGATTTGTGGTGAAATTCGTAAAATAGCAAATAGGTTATCGTTGTTGGCACCTACAGATCCTTTCAGAATCAAACAAGAACAACTCTTGTTGGAGAAATTATACAACATTGGTATATTAGCTACAAAATCAAAGATATCAGACTTGGAAAACAAAATCACCGTTTCTGCCTTGTGCCGTAGAAGAATTGGGGTTGTCATGTGTAGACTCAAAATGGCTGAAACTTTGAAAGATGCCATCACTTTTGTTGAACAAGGTCATGTAAGGGTCGGTCCTAATGTTATCACTGATCCAGCTTTCTTAGTTACTAGAAACATGGAAGATTACCTTACTTGGGTTGACAGTTCTAAGATTAAGAGAAACTTACTTAAATACAAAAATAAAATTGATGACTTTGACTTGACTTGATCTTTATTTTATTAGCATATATATATATTAATGTACAATAGGTTTTTTTTTATCGCTTCAATTATGTATATATTATACAATCTATGAACCCATACGAATTGAAATTAAATAGTCCTTATACAAGATTACCCTTCATTTAGAATATATATTTAAAAATTATTGTTCATCATCTTTCTTACATCTCCTTTGCCTTGAGGAATTAAATCCCTTGAACTTTGTTGGCTCTGTTGTTGATATATTTGTGGTGGACTCATGTTTCTTTGTTGAAATTGTTGTTGCATATACTTACCTCCATTGGCATATGCATGTGTATTTTGATGAGCACTTGGTAAAGATCCGGCAGGTTTGAATTTTCTTTGTTTGGTAATTTCAGTAACTGGATTTAACATAACAACTGATGATCTAGCTAATTGTGTAGCAGATGGTGCAGTTGGTGGAGAAATCGTTCCACTTCCATTTGGACTATTTGAATATCCTCCATCAAATGTTGGTGGGGTTGCATTGGTAGGTGTTGTCACTGGTGATGTCCAAACATTATCGTTTTCAATTGGATTGAAAGGTTGTCTCATTGGTGGTGAGGTTGGATTAGCACCTTTTGATCTTGGTTGAAAATCAGTATATGTTTGGATAGTTGATTGTCTTATATCTGAAGGATGTGGTAAATGTTGTAAAGGTGGTAAATTTTGAATATGCTGTTGATAAAATTGTTGGAAACTTTGATCTTGTAAATAATTATTATATTGTTGATATTCCAATTGTGGATCGTAATAATATTGTTGTGGTTGCTGTTGTGGTTGATACTCTGATGGTTGTGGACCATTAACTTCATTCATGTCTGTGTAAATTGATGAAGTTGTGGTTAATCTTTTATCAAAGTCAGTATTGACCTTTAAATCTTTATTTATTCTCAAATGCTCTGTATCAACTTCTGGCAATGGTTGATTCAAATCTGGTTTGAATTCATAATTGTTTTCATAATTTTCTGAATTATTATCTTTTCTTTTAACAGAATTTTCTCTATCAAAATACAATTTATAAACAGACTTCATTCTTTTCAATTCTTCTTCTTGATCTGGACTCAAGATTTGATCATCATCATCATCATTTGCGTGTTCACCTTCATCATCACTATCATTTTTTAATAAATTGAATGCTGAAATTCTTGGTGATTTTCTTTCACTTACGTTTCTTTTAACTTGTAAGTTTTCGTTTGAGAATTTATCATTAGTAAATTCATCATCATCCAAGGTATCATGTTCTCTTGAAACTTCTTCAATTGGTTGACTGAAACCATTTAATTGATTGACTTCAATATTATTATTATTGAAATCTTTATCGACATCAAGGTTTGTGGCAGAAGTATTTGCAGTTTCATGATCATGAAGCTCATTTGAAGGAGAAGTGGAACTAAGGTTTGCACTATCATTACTAAAATCGAAATCACCATCAATTTGTTCATCATTTTCAATTATTGGCATTTCAGGTTTAATTCTTGCTTCGTCATCAAATGGTGAATTGTTACGAGATAAATCTTTGATTGTAGGTTCAATGATAGATTCATCATGTTGACTAACTTTATTGTAGTTATCGCCATTGATATTATTTGAATGATGATCCATTGTGGTATCAAAAGTTTCATTAGTAGAATCATCATGATGGGCAGGTAATTTGTTATTTAAAGTATTATTTATCTTTGGATCCAGTTCATTTTCATAATTAATACCAAATTGAGGAGCCTTTGTATTTAAAATATCATTATGATCGATTGAATTTTCAGAATCACTTATACTTACCTCTTCAATTTGATTGGTAGTATCATCGTTGGTGGTATCCTGAATTTCAGTAATTGAGTGATTTGGAATATTTTTATAGTCTTTGTTTTCGTATTTCAAATTCGATTTTGTAGGAGAAACAGAATTAGCTTTTGCAGTGGAAGAAGAAGGATGAGGCATGTAATTCAAGTTACTTAAACTTGAGTTTCTGGTTCTTGGTTGAGCGTAAGCAGAAGTTCTTGGAGAATTACCATAATGGACACCATAGTCACCTAATTGCCTAGCATATTCATCGAGGGAGACCTTTGATCCGGTTTGATGTTGGTAAGGCAAGACAAAGTTAGATAAGTAAGGGTCGTTATTTCTTTGATGAGTATCGAGGGAATTTGAAGAATCATTTACATGATTAGTGCTATACCTGATTGAATTTCTGTTATCAAAAGGGTCATCCATTTCGTAACTTTTAGGTCTTGTGGAAGCTTTTGAGTTAGAATTGGAGCTATTGGCACCAAATCTATAAGGTTGAGGGAAATCAGGTAAGGCGGTAGCTTCACCATTTTCATCGAAATCTGGATCATGTTCCATATCTTCTTTCTTATTTCTTCTATAGGTTCTGAAAAGAAAGAACCCCAAGACCAATATGATGGCCAAGACAGGTAACCCAACACTCAACCCGATAGTTAAACTATCATCTGAAGTTGGTTTTTGACATTCAGCGCTGTTTTTGGCTTTACCGCTACATTTATCATCATCGTCGTCTTTACTATTTCTAACGTAAACGTGGATCAATCTGTTAAGCAAGTCAGCAGCCATGATGGGAAGCAAACGAAGGTATTATATGCCTTAGGACTGGCGACAGATTTTATGGAAAAAAAATTTTCTGTGGAAAAAGGTTCAAACTCAAATCAGTTTGTTTTGATTCGAGATCAACAAACTTAAAATAAGATGCAATAAAAAATGCAAAAAGAACCGATACTTTATACAATCAAGGAAAAACCAATGGAATCTGAATGGTTTCTCTTTGTGGTTGGTTTGGACGTGGTCAACTATGAGGACTGGTATATATTATAACGAGTGACTTGATTTATGTTATCCCCTAAGTTGATTCGAAAAATTTTTTCCGTAGTTTCGCGTTCTGAATTAAGTTAAAATATCTTTCGTGTAAACAACAGAGGAATCACGGGCTCCAGTGTAGTACCACCTGGTACCAGAGGTACCAGGTGGTACCAGACAAAAGGAACCAAGGATTGGTGATCAGGGTGATACAGAGTTATTGGTGAGAGTGAGGTTAAGTGTAGGATTGGTTGTTGGATTAGTGTTGTGAGTGTTTGCGGTATGTTATGAGGCATGTATAATATACGAGATTAGAGTGTCAGATTAGACTGTCAAGAAATCAAATTATAATTAGGCAGGTATGGGGAAGATTTAATATGTAAGTGTAGATGGACTAAGAAATATTTTACAGTGAAGGGATTTTCTTGTGAATGTCATGAGGATATCTGGAAAATACTAATATGATTATTGTATTAATGAGTATTGATACTGTGAGTATTAATATTATGAGTATTAACATGAAGTGAGAAAAGTATAATATAGTATAATATAATATAGTATAACATAATACAGTATAATATAATACAGTATAATAGAATAGTACAGTATAGTAGTAATATATTTGTATAGTAGTAAATCAGTATAGTATATTAAGTATAAATATTACCAAACTTGAATTTGATCAAATAAATCAATTCTGTGTTTGGATTTATCCAAGTTATTAGCGAATGAACGTCTGACTTCATCATCTATAGAAGCATGACAACATGTTGAAAGAGCAATAGTACCATTATTATGACTCTCTATTTCTGATACAACCATTTCATTTAAATTAGGTCTTTGTTCAATGAATTTTATATGTGCTAATTTTTGTTTCAATTCATCAATAATACTTTCAACCTTTTCATTATCTCCTTCATTTTCGAACCCTTCTTCATCATAAACATTCTTATTAGTTTCATTCTCTTCAGTCTTTTCATTACTACCACTTTCATTGGCAGTATCTGAATCTTCATACCAGAATGGTTTTACTCCCAAAGTTCCATTGGTAATGTAAATTTCAACTTCAATTCCTGGGTTTTGTAAATTAACCAATTCTTTATAAAACCATTCAATTGATTTATAATGTCTGATAATCCAAATGAATTTCATATTAACTTCAGTCTTCTTTTGAATTAAATCTTGTGCTTCTTCGTATAATCCTGGAATACCACTACCACTACTGATAAAGATTTGACTATCGTATCTACTCAATGGTAATCTCTTACCATATGGTCCTTCAACACAAATTGGAATATTGGCGGTTTGGCCTGGTTGATTTTTTAAGAATTTATATAATCCATGGGTCATACCACCTTTAACTTTTAAATAAAAGGTAATAGTATTTTGTTCAGTAACTTCATCAATAATTGTAAATGGGTGTGATTGCCAGAAGGTAGTTGGTCTAAAGAAGTAAACAAATGCATGTGCTCCTGGGAATGGTTTCCAATATGCTGGTCTCTTAACTGAAACTCTTAAGGTTTCATCTGCAATTAAATCAACTTTAGCTGTTCTAATACCAAATGCAACCATTCTTACAATTCGAATAAATCTATCAAAACACCAAATTGCAACAACACAATAATAAAATTCTTGTAATTCTGCATTAGCAACATGAATCCATGCTCCTGCAACTGCAACGGCTGCTAAAGCAATATGACTCAAAACAAAGATTTCATAATTACTCTTTCTTATTGAATTCATTGCTAAAAAGCACATTAAAAACATTGAAACAGTTGCAACAATCCCCCATTGAACATAAGGTTGAGAGTTTCTGAGTTCATATTTACCTTTACCAATACCTTTAGCATTGTAAGTCATACCAACTGCATGAATCATAGCTAATAATGCAACAATTCTAGCAATCCATTTATGGATTAAAATGAATCTTGAATAACTCCAACCAGTAATTAATTGTAAGAAGTTATTTCTACCAGGGAATAAGATTAATAATGGGAAAATAAAGATCAATTCATAACCAGTTCTATCAGCAATTTTTCTACCCATTTCAGCACCATGGTCTGTCCAAATAGTATTACCAATATTATGCTCGTAATTACAAACATTAAAGGCTAAGACCAAGACTAACCAACCACCAATCATTAAGGCTTCTAATCTTGTTGGGAATAAAGTTGGCCAGAATTTGAAGATATAGAAGTAGTCATTATGTTTCTTACCGAATAATGCAGGAGCAGTGATATGTTTTCTAAATAAGTTTGAAAATTTACCGGTAAAAGCTTTAATAAAACCTGGCATGGTAAATTTAAGTAAATTCCAAATACCACTCAAGATAATTAATAATAACCAGTAACCATCTAAGACCAAACCAAAGATTGAACCGTAGTTGTAGTTTTGATATCTGTTAACGGTACTGTGAATACCAGCATCAATTTTAGATTGAGACATCTTGACAGGTTTATAATATTGTAAAGAAGCATTGAAAGATGAATCAGTTGTGATATCAGTCAAATATTTGGTTGCATTTTTGTAAGCATCATTAAAATCTTCACTAGTGAAGTCACCAGTAAGGTCATTACAATTTTTGATAAACCAGTCAACAGCATTGGAGCTATTTGACATTTTCAAACCATGAGTTATGGTACCTAAAGCGGCTTGATTGTTTTTATTACAATAACCAAGAAGGTCAGTTTCAGGGAACAATACAGCAGTTTTTGTAATGATTTGTTCTACTCCAGTAACAACTAAAGGAGCTTTTTTGAAAATTTTCCATTTTCCTTCAGTATAATCAGCATTTACTACAGATAAAATACAAAAAATGAAAAAGGCTTTCAACATTTCTTAGGTTTACACTATAAAAGATTTCACTAAAAAAGGAGAACACAAGGTAATAAATAGATAATAAATAATTAATAAATAAGTGAAACCTGAGCCAAAGATCTTATCTGATAAATCTTTAATGGGCTTATACGATTATTTATACAATGCTAGAATTAGCCTACATATTAAGCCGACCAATAATAAGTTTTTTTTTCTTATGTTTTTTTAGTTTGGTAGCAGTAACGAATTGTAAGGAATTAGAAATGCAACCTACGAGAAAATTAACCTTTTCCCTCTAATTCAGCCAATCACTAATTGGTTTGTAAAGACTCCTGGAACAATATTGACCAATTGAAATAGTGGGTTGCGAGCCCCCTGTTTGACGTAGATTTTGACATTTTGAGTTAAACACTTTGTTCTAATTTCAAACCTAATAACTTTACTGTAATTGGTTTCTTTTATTTGGTATTTCAAATATATTTATTGGCAATGGCCAGAGATAAGACCCTGTCAAAACCTTGGTCTTAGCTTTATATGTCAATCATATCTCATCAAACAATCCTCTGAAGACTTTATTGAGGATGTATTCGTCCTTTTGTTCTCGTTCCAAGCCACCCCTGCATCCAATTTTATCAGATTAATCAGTGAAAAAAATTTTCACTAATTTGTTGTATTGCACATTTTTTTGTGCCAGTTTTTCCAGGTATATTTTGCCTTTTGGGTATACTCTTCAAGTTCCCCATGTGTGGCTATTGGGTAGGCTTCTACAAGGTTGGCTTGTCAGAGGTGACTTTGATTTTTCCATGGATTGGCATGGTTCCTTTTTAATCTTTAGAGTTTCAAACTTTATTCTTCATTATTCTAGATTTTATCTTTTTCATCAGTGTATTATCTCTGCCATCTCCTAGATTTCTCCTTCTGAGGTGAAAATTTTTTTTTTGTCTGTTTTAATATACACTATTTTAAGGCAAATCACCTGTGAGGCTCCTATTTACTAACCGGGGCTAAATATATGCAAATCTGAAACGGTTTTTTGTCTTCATAAAACCGTTTCTGGTTCTGTTTTAGTTCCGATTCTTTTTTTTTTATTTTATTTTATTGCTCCTTTATTAAGTTTCACTTACTCTTGCTTCATACTTGTACTCTTTCCCAGCTCTCTAATTGTGTCGTAAATCATCAATAACCTTGCATTGGCTCCATGAAAATCCCATTCTATCCATACAATAGGAAATGTAACATGGCTGAACGCAATTTTTAAGGCGTATATCTTTTTCCCGTATTTTCTTTACACCAGCCTATTCATGCTCCTTATAATTTTAAGATTTTCATCAATGTCTCTTTATAAAGTATCGTTTTCTTCAACATTTCCATAGTAAATCATAAGTACATTTAATCCTATCAAGTCTCTTTTCCCCTGTCAATCAATTTGCTTGTCAATTTCCCCTGGAAAGTTTGCTTTCTCCTTTCAGATCCATTTTTTGTTTCATGTCCTATTCAACCAACCAGCAATCAAAAAAGAAACCTTATTCAATTTGAAGTTCTTTGAAGTATTCTTCCAACTCCCTTTCATATGCAAGTACTTCCTGCTCCTGCACGTCCTCCATTTCTCTCTCTTCCTCAATCAATTTTTCAATATCAATATCTAACTGTCTGAGCTCTTCTTCATATTTCTCTCTCTGTTCCCGTTCATGTTGTTTCTCATTGGCCTTGCTACGCTGTAAGTCAATTGTTTCTTGTCTATGTCTTTGTCTGACTTCATTGATCCTATTAAACTTATTACGTGTATTAAGTCTTGCACTTGACTTATCTGTATGGTGTTTAATATTTCTTGAATCTCTTGTTCTTTCACTACCTCCCTGGGAATGGTTCTGCTTGATCAACTCATTCAATGGATGATACTGATTCTTGATTAATTGTCTTCTTTCTTCAATAATCTGCTCGATTCCTCCTTTATGAACCATCATTTTAAATATAAAGATGACGCGAATTTTTCATTAATGTTTAATGAGGATGATGATGATTTGATGTACTCACTTTCTGATTCAATTGTCAGCGTGGTTCGAGATATATTCCCTCAGGAATTGGGTGGTGGTCATTTGGAGGTAGCCCCTTCTTATGCTATGGAACAAGAAAAGCTCATCGAATTCCGTGACTTGGTTGATCTTAATATTGGTTCATTATATTCAACTATAGAGGGCCAGAATTGGAAATTAGACAAGTTACAGGAAATGAAAACTCCAGGACTTCTATATATTTCATACAGAAATGACAGTCTCATATGTTTCATTTCAGTCATGCTTGTATTGGAAAATGATAGCAAGAAGCTCTATCTATTCGAGATTCATGTAAACCCAAGTTTTCAACATGCAAAACTAGGCTCCATCTTGATGCAATATTTCCATAAGTTATCAAAGTATTTGGACACCTTAGGAAACTCTTTGCTATCATGTACAGGTACAAGCTTAACAGTATTTTCTGCCAACACTGTTGCCTATAATTGGTATAAAAAGTTGGGTTATACTCATACAGATGATTCTCCCAAAGACAAAATGCTCCGCAGTGGTAGAGTAATTAAACCTGAATACTACATATTGACAAGAGATAATTGAATTGTATATCTAATCTTAAAATAATTAAATAAATGACTAATGAAATAAAGTTATATTCCTTTTTTCTTTTTTTTTTTCGTTTCCGATTACTTTTGTTCTAACACATTGACATATCCTCTACGTCCTCCTTTTCTACCTTTTCTACTAGTGACACTTGCAGTGGAACCTCCCATTGACAATAAATCATCTAAGCCAGCATTTGCCAAACTAGATGGTTTTGGTGTAACCGGTGCTTTAGATGGTGGACCTGATGGACCTGATGGACCTGATGGACCTGGTACAATTGGTGCACTTGATGTGTTTGGAATGGGTGGCTTAGATGGTGTTGCCATATCAGCATTTCCACCTGGCGAAGATGCAGCAATTGGTCCACTAGGTACACTTGGACTGGTGACGGACTTTCCTGGAACATTTCCTAATCCTGAGTTTGGTGCAGCAGCTGCACCCAAGTTTCCAATTGGCATTCCACTTGGTGTTCTATTTGGAACAGGTCCGCTAGGGCCTCCAGGTACCTTAGCTGGGGTAGCATCTCTTTTAGCCTTTGGTGGCGGTGGTGGTGCATTAGATTTCAATTGCTCTTCAATTGGTAATGCCCCATTAATCCACCTCTTATGTTCTTCACTATAATAAAATTTATTCTCACCTCCTAACTTAGCTCTATACACTGGCTTTTCACTATCATCTTTCTTTAACCACTTAAACCATCCTTCACCAGTTCCTGATGGTTGTTGTCTAATCGCCTTATTCTTTGTTCTTGTCTTTTTAGCTTCTTCTTTCTTCTTTTTTGCAAGTCTTTCATCATCTGAATCCTCATCTTCTTCATCGACTACCGGTATGTAGTCATGAACTGTATCATCTTGAACATCATATTGTTGATACATTGCTGACTGTTGTGATTGAGATAATCTAGAAGAAAACAATCCTCCCCCAACACCATTTACAACAGAATTAGCTCTCGTGGTCAAATCGGGGGATCCAGGAATTGGAAACTCATTGAATGTGCTATCGATTCCAAAAGCAGATGCTCTTCTAGATGAATTATTATCTCCCTGATAAGGTGCAAACATTGATTCCCTTGGATCAGGTGACTTGTCTAGTAATAATGAACCCATCCTTGGCTTTGGTGTTTCTAAGACTGAATTCATTTCCCCTTCATCGAAACTGTCATCAACATTACTAGGTTTGAATAGTTTGGGTGGCTCAAAACGTGACACTTCGTCAACCAATTGATTCAATGCTTCTGTATCTTCATTGGATTCCTTTGGTTTCATTTCTGGATATTGGACAGAATTTGGTGATGACTGAGTTTCCGGTTCTACAGGTTGCTGCTTCTGGGAAGGAGCATTAAATCCCCCATAAGAGAACATATCTTTGCTGTCAAGTTCTGGTACCACAACTGGATTACTTTCTTTGGAAGCATATTTGTTTGCAGGTGGTCCATATTTAGTACTAGTATTTCTCCTGGAAGCACCACCTGGTGCATAAGGGTTTGCTCTAGATCTTCTGCCTGCCCTAGAATTTCCTGAAGGGGGACCAGGTGGTGGTGGTGCTGTTGATGAGCGTGATTCTTCACTGGCTGGTGGACCTGATGGTGGTGGACCTGAAGGGGGAGGACCAGCTAGTTGGTTTGAAGAATCAGATTCTTTCGAGAATTTATCATCAGCAACTTTACTTGCATCTAAATTGTTTAAGTTAGGGTTAAAAGATGGAATTGATGGTGGCTTCAAAGTTGCTGGTGTATCAAGTTGTTCCTCCGGAGATTCATTAATATTGTCGACTACTGCTTTCTTTTTCTCTGATATATCAGATTTATCCGCATTGAAGTCACTATCTCTTCTAGCTTTGAATTCCAGAGGATAGTCCATACTTATGTCACTCTGAATTGATGGAGAATGATGATGTCCACCAATATGATCTTGACTGATAATGTTTTCATTAGATACAATACTCGATACCGAGTTCCTTTTAGCTGAAAGGTTATTGCCAGTGGATGCAGAGTATGGATGTTGATGATTTGCTTGATTGGTGTTTGGGTTTAGATTAGAACTTGTCATATGATGTGAATTGACAGACAGGTTCGATATGGCCCCGGTGGAATTTTGATATGGAAATTTATTGGGTAATCTTTGGGCTCCTGCACTAGGAGCATACTTGCTTCCAACTCTATTCAAATTAGGTGGTTGAATAGGTTGCTGAATTTGAGAAGCATGTGTAGCTGGTGGGTGATATTGATCATTATTTAAGACCAGCGCAGATGCATTTGACGGAGCATACTTGTTTCCGTAAGGATTAGAGTTGTGCAGTTGTGGATTTGGAGAAACTGCAAATATTGAGTTACTGTCTGGAGTTTCAGACATTGGTGTTCTCACGGATGGAGGTTGAAAACCTTTTATACCATTATTAGAAGCAGGTGCATATTTGCTATTACCTACTGGTATTGCTGATGAGATCGAATCCCTCATGTTGTCGAATCTTGCTTGTGGTGAAACTTGATTAACTAAATTGCCACTTGCCGTGACATTGTTTGGTGGAGCAGTAAAGTCCAATACTGATCCAACCCTGGATACAGAAGGACTGAATTTGCTGAAAACTCCATTTTCATTACTTTTACTACCACCAGGTCCAATATTACCATCTTCACCACCAATGAATTTATCGATCTGACCCCACATCTTATCAAGATTAACCTTACTGATTCTCGCACCAAACCATCCTGTTTCATTATTCTCCGATTCACTTAATCTGACGATCAAGTTTTGTAATTCCGTGATGGCATTTATGTCAAAAAATGGATTCTTACCACCAGTTCCTTTGATTATGGTACTTAAATTATCACAATATCTTTGCGATTCTGTGATTAAACCATAATCAGCCAACAATTGGGCATGCTTCAATTTCAAAGGTAACAAGTGTTGAAAGCCAGTTAGCATCTTTGCACTTGGTGAATTGTTGATTGCAAGTGTATTAAAGATATACTCATAAATTTCTGAATAGATTGGTGATGATGTGAAAGTACCAAGATAGGAGAAGCCTTCGTTTGGGGATGATGACACACTCAATGGAGTCCCAGAAAGTAGGTAACAAATCTCAGACCCAACAAAATTCCCTACTGACTTTAAGTATTTAGCGTACTCAAAAAAGAACTGAACAGCACCACTATTGAAATTAATCAATATTATTGCTACCAACTCCCTCCAATGCATGGAAAACCACTCACCTTCACTAGGTACGTTCGTAAAATCTTGGATAACTCCCTTAGCATTACCTGCAATAATTTTCAAGACAATTGGCATCATATGGTGAACTTTATTATTGGATTTTTGGAATGGAAAGGATACTCTGGAGTAATCGTTGGTGATTTGTTGGAATTTTTCAAGGCCAATAGAAGCTCCTAATATTAAACCTAACGCCCAATCACCTTTAGAAACCGTGAAAGCAACAGCATCTTCGATCTTACCTACTTGTATTAATTGGAACACATGATTTACTCCTGATGGATCCAATTTATAAGCATTGGGTGATACTCCCATGGATGGCATAGTCTCTGGAACAAAATTTGTATAATTAACATTAGGGTTTAGAACGGAGCAAATCTCCTCTTGTAATGTTTTGGACTTTACATCACCCTCATATTTCAAGAATACTAGTAACACTTTATTTAATAATATTTCATCTTGTTTTAAACCAGAATTCAACAGACTCAAATATTGAATAGTATTTTCTAACCATTTTTCGACATCTTTCTTCTTTCCCTTGTTTTTATTCAATGGACCTGGGAATGATGATAAGACTTCTCTATCGTTGAAAATGGTTGAAACATCTCTAGTCTGGATATTTCCAACTCCGGAATGCATCATAGTAACACCAGCTGGTATTAATAATGTAACATGGTTTGAGGTACCCCAATTAAAAATTGGGAATTGTCTTTTTAACAACGCAGCGGGATTTTGAACCTTACCAACAGACTGGGAGTGGGCTCTGCCATAGAGTCCTGTCTTTGGGTTTGAAATACCTCTAGCTCTTACGGGATGAGCCATATTAGGATGAGCTACATTTGGAGAGAGGTGTGATGATACTCCTGCCGGATTTGGTGACAACAATTGGTTTGGTTGTGGGGCTAGGCTTGCACCTGGTGGAGGTATAGGCCCAGTTGGTGGAATTGTTCCTGATGGGGGAATAGGTCCAGTTGCGGGAATAGACCCAGGTGGTGGAATATGCCCAACTGGTGGAATGGCCCCAGTTGCTAGTGGTTGTGTTTGAGCAACAGGAGGCAAAACTGGGGCGTATGGATTTACCTCCTTACCTTTACCTCCAATCAAAGAATTATTCCTAGAATGTGCCTTGTAATGATTACTTGGAGCGTAAGGACCTGAATTTGGGACATAAGGACTTGTTTGTGATGGAATACCTTTATTCAATACTGTATTAATGGAACCTGGAGATGGATTAGAAAGTCTTTTCATAGTACCCGGATTTGATGTAGGAAACATTTGATTGTTCTGAGCAGTACCTTGATTTGAGGTAGGAAATTGAAACTGTGCATCATGAGGTTGGTAAGGATTCGATGGCGGTGGTATAGCAGCTGTAGGAGGAACTGCGTAAGGGTTAACTGGTGGTTTCTGAACCCTAGGAGATTGAGTAGAAACGTTAGGTGAACTTGCAATACTATTGACATTGTTCGAGTTTTTGTTAGGAGTATAGGCGCTTGCTCTGGCAGGCTTCTTAGTGACATCCGGCATTGGCAAAGGTAACTCTTCGAAGAATGACTTCTTCGGTTGCAAAGTCTTGGGTGCATTGTTAGCTAGTTTAGGAGATTTAGAAGGTACCTTTGATAAATTATTACTAGCAATACTGGGTGAGTTCAACGAGGAACTACTTGCACTTGTAGGTCCTCCAAACTTTGGTGGAGCTGAAGCTTTTGGAGGACCAGAGACTTTACCAGCTAATGAGCTTGAGGACGAAATTTGCAGTGGTGCTTGTTGTGGTGCATACTTCTTATTAGGAGTTTGTGATCTAGCTGCTGGCTTAGTATGGGGAAGTAAATTGATTGGGAAATCGTATGCATCGTTTTTCTTCTTTGCCATTTCTAAACTTTTAGCATACTCTGCCTGACTTTTGTTTTCAGGGACTGGTGGTTTGAAATTATTGGTGACTGGTTGAGAAGAAGGGGTATATGACTTATGCTTAGGAGCTGAAACTTTACTTGTAGATTTAACTGGATTACTTTTGGTAGTATGATTTGTGTCATCCAACAAAGGATCATCAAGTAATAAGTCATCATCTTCAAGAAATGCAAGTGATTTAGCAGAAGTACTTGAATTCTCCTGCTTAAGTTCAGGTCTAGCTTCTTTCTTGAGCGCGCTGAAGTCTGGTTCATCCAAAAGATCTTCGTCTGCAAAGATATCATCAAGCTTGGATTGGTCATGACTCTTGGACTCAGTGATATTGGACATATTACTTACCTGATCCAATGGTTCTTCTTTTGCAAGTTGGGAGAAGAAATCTTCAGTTTTTGTTGTAACTGGCTCCTCTTTCTTTTTATGTTCCTCGTCTGTTGGGCTTTCTTTTGTAATGTCTTGTTTCAAGACAGTTTCATCTGCATTAGTGCCCAAGTTATTGAAGAAATTTGCGCCAGCTTCTTCGTTATTGGTAGCTTCTGACTCCGCTGGAAGCTCATGGTTAGTCTCGTATGCATTGTTTTGTAGGTTCTTGAAGAAGTCTTCACCCTCTGCACTTTCAGGGGGCTGATTAGTTTCATAAATCCCCGTGGACTTCTCCTCTTGATTCTCAATGACGTCTGGTTCTTCATTGGTAGATTCAACTTCCTTGTTTTGGTGCTCTGTCAAGTGTGCTTGAGACAGATTTGCCAAATTGTTGAAAAAGTCTTCACCAGCGTCTAAATTCTCTTCAATTGGGGCGTTATGTAGAGTTGATGTTTCCTCTGCAGCTGGATTGTTTTCAAACTTTTCTTTCCAACCAAAATCTTTGGCCGGGGAAGTTTCTTCCCAAGCAAAATGGCCGGTAGTATCGTTATGAACTGGTAGTTCCTGAGTTGGAGGTTCCTGAGCAGGTTCATGTTTTGGTTCTTCCCAAGGCAAGGTATCAGTAGCAGTATTTGAAGGGTTTTCCCAAGGCAATGAAGATTGTTTTGGTTCTTCTGATAATATAGGCTGCAATTGTTCTTGATCTGGGGTGAACAAATCACCTCTTTGATTAGGATCGAAACCTAAACCGAATTCGTCTCTGACTTGTTGTGCAGACTTGCTTCCAATCAAAGTAGGAACATCACTTTGTTCAGGAGCACTTTTGGAAGCGTCGTCGATTGATATCGTTTTAGTTTCGTTGGCGATTGAGCTGGAGGTGGCATCATTTGATTCGCCATTTTGGTATTGTGCAGCACCAGTGGAGTTCTGTTCATCAGGATTGGAGTCTTCACGTAACACTTCATGCAGAGGGTCTGTAACAGGTTCTCCTTCTATGAGGTTCTGTGGAGAATCATTGTCTATGTGTAAATTTTCCATATCTTTATGTAAGTCATTACCGTTCCCTTGGACGGGTTGAGCATTGGGATTGTCCATTGTCGAATGATCTAATGATTCAAAATCTGCCAATCAAGTGGATGCTGCCAACTAATAAGCTCTCAGTGTAGTATTGGCAATTGATTCTGTGGACTCTAAGTCTTGCTGAAGTCAATTAACTAGATCAATCAATTGCTAATTTCTAATAGATCGAAACAAAAACAACTTTCGATATTGACAGTGAGAAAGTGAAAAATAGGTGATACACGAAATCTTTGTCCCAGATTCTTTTAACTTTGACGTGTTAGTATCTTCAGGATTTGGAGAGAAGTAAAGATGGCTCAATTCACGTTGGTATTGTGATGTAACTTCTACGATAGTTAATTTTATTGTTATTTTTAGAAGGTTTTTTAGCTCTTTATTTATCATTTTATTCATTATTATACACATTCTCACTATATTTCGAAAATAAACGTATCTCTTACCGTTATAAATATGCTTATTGATCTAAAAAATATCATTTTCATAAGGACAATTAACACTACTATGTCCGTCTCTTTCACATAACCCACACCAATTCTCCTTACCGTCACTGGGATCTAAATCCACTGCTGGCTTGTATATTGGTAAATCACTATGCATCGACATGGTTTCATGACTTGTATTGTCACTTAATCTATGATTAAGTATAGACCCTTCTAATGCCCTTTCCAACCTTGTTTGGAGCTTGGTGTTTTCGCTTATTAATTTTTGCATTTCTTCATCCTTGAAGTATATTTCATTATTATGCAATCTGACCATTTCATCTATATTATCTTGCAATTCAGTTAATTCTTCAATGGTCGGTCTGGCTTCTATCTCATGCTTCAACTTTTCAATTTCTTTCATAAATGACATCTCGTTGATCACTGCTACGTCATTAATGTTTAATGAATCCATTTCATTAGTAATTGACTCTTGTAATTTTCTCTCAAGTTCCTTGATAATATCAGACTTCTCTTCAACCTGCTTTTGAAGTATTTTCAAGTCTTCGTTATTACCACTGTCACCCGATGAACCTCCAGACTTATCGGAGCTCTCTAGTTCCTTAATTTTTTGTTTTTGTGTGTTCAAGTTACCACTCAATTTATCTAGTTGTTGTTGCAATGCCTTTATTTCCTGGTCTTTAAAGAAAAGGTCTTCCTCTAATTCTTTTTGCTTAGAGCCGGTATCATTGGTATCATCTTTACTTTCTAATTTTACAGTTAAATCAGAAATTTCTTTAACCTTTATGTCTAAATTATCTTCCAAGGTTTCAATCTCCTTATCCTTGGAATTTAATTTCTCCTCTAAAATAAGTATTTTATCTTGTAACTTATTTATTTCAGTATTCTTATCCTCTAATTTTTCAAAAGAGTGTCTTCTTTCCAAATCTCTCTTCAAACTTTCGTTTTCTTCTGTCAATTTAAAAATCTTATCCTTCAAGTCATTTACTTGACCTGAAACTTCTTGCAGAGGGCTTGAATTGGAATAATTGTTGTCTGATGGGAATTTCGAGAGTTCTACCAATTGTTTGGATAAAGTCTCAATTTCAGCTTGTTGATCAGAAATTTTCAAATTCAATTCTTGTACTTGCTTGTCATCGCCTGTATCCACTTCTACTTGTTTAGTGTTCTGTAATTCATTAGACAAAGTTTCAATTTGTTCTTTTTGCTCGGCGATCTTTGACTCTAAAACTTCGGTTGATGCGTTATTGGTTATTGATGCTAGTTCTGAGGATAATCTTTCTATTTCAGCTTGCTGCTCAGATAATCTGGAATTCAAGACTTTGACCTGTTGAACATCATCATTGGTTTCTAATTGTTTAATCTTGGAGTTCAATGCAACTTCTAACTCATCTCTTGATTTGACGAGATCATCAAACTTAGCTTTCAAATCAAGATATTCAGGAGACTCAGATAAATTCTGATCCTTGATTTTAACTTGAAGTTCTTTGATTTTGCTTTCATAAAAATTTTCATTGGCCTCGTAGGTGTTTACCATGATATCCAAGTTTTGTCTCCAGTCTTCTCTTGCAGACTCAAATTCATTTTTGATTTTATAGATTTTTTTATCTTTTTCATTCAATTCATTTTCATATTGCTTCAATATAGGTTGAAGTTCTTGTACCGTCTCTCTTAATTCATTAAGGATTGACATTTTATCCAGCATTTCTCTTTCACTTTTCTCGTATTTGGACCTTAAATCGAATAATTCTTGTTCTAGGTACCCTACGTTTGGCATGTTTAGGTTACCGTTTGCAATGTTTAGACTTGAAGGACTATTGATGGAAGGGGAGCCATTATAGATTTTGTATAATGGGCCCTGGTATCTTGGGTCTTGGTTCAAAGAATGGCTTCGATAGGCCGAATTCAAAATTGGAGATTTAGAGAAAGAGCTTACTGATGAAGCTCTGGATCTCTCTTCGTTACGTGTTTTCTGGATGAGTAGGTTCGAGGAAGATACAGGGGAGTTGGAATATCTTGTTCTGGAAATGTCAGCCGAGTAGGGTCTTGGGATATTACTGGAAGTGGCATCGGTTGGAGTAGGCGAGTATAATAAATTTCCAGACGGTAAAACCGTTACGTTTGAATTTTCAAAAGAATCGTTAGCATCGGTGGAGGAAGGCACCAAAGAGACTTCATTGATCATATCTCTTGTGAATTCGATTTGAGGATTGACGGTTTTCAATCTTTCGAAAGGTAAGAATAATCCAGTCATAGGTTGTTGTACATCAAAGTATTTAATACCATCGACATCACCATTATTCTTACCTCTAGTTAATGCAATTGGCCCTAATAATTCTATACCAGCAAACACACCATTCTTACCATGTATAGTACCATAATACCTTAGAATACCTTTACCTCTAGTGCCTGGAACATTGACTTGAGTACCAATATACTCTACCATCTGATCTCAATTTTCAAATTATAAACACTCGGTGGAAAAGTACCAATTGTATGCAAAAAAAAAGAATCCAGTTGTTGGTATATGCCAGAAATAAACTGAACAAGTGATACTCTCTGCTGATGAAGTTGGTTTAAACCAATTAAGGGTTCTGACTTGTGATTTTTGGTAAAACTTAAAATATAAACACCTGAAAATTTTTGGAGCGTCTTAACCAAATCTGCTATTTGCAACAAGGCAATAATTTTCCTCGTCTAAAAAAGTTTCACAATATAATGAGATGGTACTAAATATGGTAGTAAATATAATGAGATGGCACTGTTTATGGTATAAACAATTCTTCTAATGCATTTGTTCATAGTGTTTTAAGAATGTATTTATGTATGTATTAGTTTATATCATTGTATTATTTGAATGAGCATTCTCGTACAGGGCTTCCTACGAGTTGTAGAGACAATATTTAAACTTTACTTTAGATAAGTATATTAATTAGGAATTTCTATTGAGAATTTCTCTTGATTTCTTTAGTTGGTAATTATATAGATGGAGAATGTGGGATGGTCCCCTGAAATTTATGTCTTTTTACCTTAATTAAGTTTAATTAAGGTATTTCACATTAATGAATTTGGAATTTTCTTCTAATTGTTCACAGATTTCCCATTTCTTTATTAATCCGTTCATGGTTGTTGTTGGCAACTCTTCTCTCTTAACAATCATTTGGGAATGTGTTTTCGTTTCTGAAATTTTCATCTGTTCTATCTTATCACTCATTTTCTTGATTTCTTCACTTTTCTTTATTATGGCTTCATTCATTTCATATAATATGTGTTGCAATTTTTCAATCGATATCTTACCATTTATCTTGGCTTTTATCGGTATCATCGCTTTTACCAATTTGTCTCTTAATTGATGGACCCTGGCTAATTTGCTTCGAATTCTCTTTTGCAACATCTCGTTACGATAATCTAATGGGAAATCGATAGGCGAGCTCATTTCCCTCAAGTATAAAGTCAACTGATACAATGCTTTTTCAATCTGATACTGTATTATAATATCATCCTCAGTCAATTTTAATAGCTCTTCGAGGTCCTTATCAAGCTTTTTTGAATCTTTCAACACTTCCAGAACTTCTGCCTTTTTGGCTCCATTTGATTCCCTTAATTCTTCAATCACTGATAACCTTAAAAGTTCAGGTGCCCAAAATACAAAGTCCAAATCTATTTCTGCTTCATGTAGTCTAATAAATTTTCTTAATTGTTTCAAGTTTTTTTCAAATACTGTTTTTTGTCCATTGACTCCATTAATTATTTGGCTTATCTTATCTTTAATTTGGTCTCCAGTGGTTCTTAAAGGAGCTGTTGGTCCATTATAATACAAAAGTTCGATATCTTCAACTGGGCGAGTCTCACGTACTTCACCACCTTCAAATTCAGATTCGTCATATTCTTCAGACACTTCTTCAGATTCTTCTTCATATTGTTCTGGTTCTTCCTCTGATTCCACCTCTGATTCAGACTTAATAGTGGATCTTGTTTCCTCTGTTGGTTTCTGAACATTGTCCTTCAAAGATGTACCAAGTTGACTTAAACCATGGTTTTTAGGACCAAAGGATTCTTTTGGCGACCCAAACGGCTTTGTTTCAGGACTCCTACCAAATGGTGGTTTGTTAGCATCATTATTGTCAAATAAGGAATTATTGTTCCCTGTACTTACAAACAATGATTTATTATCTGGTTTATCTACAGATGATGCGCTCTTTTGTGAATTTTCTCCAAAAAGTGATTTACCAGTCGAGCTTGTATTCTTATCACCAAGATTAAATGAGCCAAATGCAAGTGATGGTTCTTTTGGGGGTTCTTCCTTCTTTGTATTTGATCCAAAGATTGGAGATTCGGTCTTTTGTCCAAACAAAGGCGTTTTTACTTCAGTTGAGGCATCTTTTTTGTCATTCAAGACTGCAAATGGTGATTCTTTCTTGTCATTTTCATTCTTATTCAAAAATGCAAATGGGGATTCATTTTTGTCTTCCTTCTTATTCAAGGATGCAAATGTGGATTCTTGGTTATCCCTCTCTTTATTTAAGGACCCAAATGGTGAATCCTTCTTCTCCTCAGTCTTGCTGAACGAACTGAATGGAGATTCTTTCTTCTCGTTGTTTGACCCTAGATTGAGTGAACCGAGTGGACTGAAGGGTGAAGATTTCTCGTTTGAACCAAACAAAGAGTCCTTGCCTATTTCTTTTTGACTTGGTGGTGCTGGTGACGATTCAGCTTTTTCCTCATCATCATTCAATTTAAGTGAGCCCAATGAAGCAAATGGGGATTCAGTCTTATCGGATGATTTACCAAAAGTAGTTTTTTGTGTTTCTGATGTAGTAGATGAGAATGGATTTTCCTTGTTGCCAAAAGAATTATCTTTTTTGACATTGAAAGATGCAAAAGGAGACTCGTTCTTTTCTGAACTTTTTCCAAATGGTGTTGATTTGTCTTCACTCTTGCCGAATGATGTACTTTTACCAAAAGATCCAAAGGGACTTGGATTGTTGGTGCTACCAAATGGTGATTCTTTCTTATCTCCCAGCGAGCCAAAAGGTGACGACTTTTCTGTATTACCAAATGGTGATCCCTTTTTGTCTCCTAGCGAACTAAATGGAGAGGACTTCTCAGTGCTACCGAATGGGGATTCCTTTTTACCTGCTACTGAACCGAATGGGGATTCTTTGTTAGCTAAGGAATTTAAAGGTGAGCCTTTAGCATAACTTGAGAACGAACTAGTAATAGAAGGCTTGGAGGCGTTAGTTGAATTACCAAAGCCTGAACCACCAAAGCCTGTGCTTCCAAAGCTTGTATTGCCGAAGCTGGGTTTCCCAAATCCTGTTTGACCAAATCCTGTTGACCCAAAGGTACTCTTATTTTCTGAGGCAAAACCTGTTGATCCAAAGGTGTGTTTGTTCTCTGATGTTGATCCACCAGTTGATCCAAAAGATGGTTTGGAATCGGCTTTGGATGCGCCCAATCCTGATGAACCGAAGGCTGTTGACCCAAACCCAGGTGCCGAATTTGTTGAGGATCCAAAACCTGAAGCACCAATAGCTGGTTTAGATTCTAATGGAGCTGCTGAATCTTTCACTTTGGGTTCCTCAGCTACCTTTGGTTCTGCGGTTAAAGTGAATGATGCACTTGACAATTCACTGAGAGATTCTTTGATATTAACAACACCTTGCTTAACTTTGGAGACATCGAATATCCACCAAGATATTAAAGTACCCTCATGTGTGAGAACCCAAACTTTTGGTAAACCTGTTGCTTCCTCTAAGCTGTCGCATAAACCTTCGATCTTGACATCTTGATTTGACAAATCTACAGCTAAACCAAAAGGGGATGCATCATCATTGGTCTCATCATTAATTGGGAAAGATGCCATTAAGAAATCATCAGCGGGAGTGACAATTTCTACCTTACCATTTTCAACTATGATAGTGCTTAATTCAGTTGCAGTTCCACCTGTAATTAAACTTACAGTGGTTTGGGGAATCCAGTTGACGATACTCAGGGAATAGTAGTTGTTAGATCTTTCAACTGAGCCAAAACTTTGGGCAATTCCAAAATCTTCCAGATCACCTTCGAAATCCACTAATCTTGTTTCATACAGTTTTTCGTCGTCTTCAAAAATACAATAACCTACCAAAAGTTTCTTGGATGGGACGATCTCTATTATTGACACAACATGAGTTTCATCTTCGCTGTCAAAAGATTCGATGGTACTTTTTGTTTCATTGTTTTTATTGATCATAATAACTTGAGAATCTTTCAAACCGAGATATAAATGTATCCCATCTTTTGACCATGAGACCTCTTCTATATCTTCTTTTACTTTGTTAAGCGATGATCTGTTTGATTCTTCGACAATGTATAATTCATTGTTGCTTAAGATGGCCAATTCATTAAACTTGGGATTGACTTTGAAATTATCAACTTTCAAATCAGTGAAATCATGAATCGATAAGTCTGAGACATCTATGTACTTCAAGGAGGTATCTGATAAGACGAAAAGCTTTGATTCGGATTTGTTGAAGTGGATTTGTCTTACTTGGGATATTTCGATGGTCTTGAGGTTATCAAGATTGGCATTATTCAAATCACTTAATTTACCAAATTTGATGCAATCGATGTTGGAACAAGCAAAATTCCCAGTCAAGTTTGCTATGGAGAGCAAATCCAAGTTGTATGGGAAAGCATTGAAATCACCAAATGTTTCAAACACTTCTAAGCCATTGGACTCACCCGAAAGTGAAAATCCAAAATCTTCTGATGTTACTTCTGCCATACTGTTGATGTTCGATGAGAATAATTCGCATTAATAGATTTATATGAAAACTCATCCTCCAACTAAAATATGGTTATTTTACAGGCTAATTATACATAAACCTAGTTAAAGAGAATCAGAATTGGAAGAAGAATACAATTGTTTTACTTTCATGTTCACAAGTCTTCTGGATACTAAGATATAAATATCTCATTATTGAGGGTTGCTATTGAAATTTTAAAAAAACAAATATACTCTTATTGATAACAGTAGTTTAATTCACTGATGAAATATATATCCTCCCTAACAACTAGTGTACTTCATCCCTCCGTAAGCACCCTGGATAAATATCATGCAAAATCAACAAAACTCGCACTCTCGGAACAATTCAACAGAAGGAAAAAATTTTCTTTTGAATAGGAGTATAATATGTTTGGATCATCGTTTGTGAGAAGTAACGGTCTGAGTACCTCTACTCCACCAAGACGTTTCAAGGATTCAGCTAGAAATGAGATTTACCAACAGTTGCCTGTGATTTCTTCCGGTTCTGGGGCATCTTCCATACGATCAGCACCGTCTATTCAACAATTCAAACAAAATTCGCTGTTCAGGTCACTGAATTCAAGTGTTTTCAGTAAAAGGTCAGCTAGATCAGCACCTTCCTTATATTCAAGCTCAACGGCTACCATCCCGGAGGACAGTGAACCTATAAGTATAACCATAGAACAGTTGGTTAACGATATTCAATTACATGAAAACTATTTAAAGGAAGATTTCCAAACTAAAATTAAACAAGGACTTATTCAAGGTATTAATAGTGACGAAATAGATGAAGAATTATATAAAATATCCTTAGGGTCTGAATTAAATTATCAAAATACTGAATCTCTTTTAGATTGGAATTTAAATGTCACCAGATGTAAATTAATGCTTACTCAAATGCCTTTAGTTTCATCTATACCTGATTTCAGATATTCCCCAAATTCACTTCCTTTATTAGTTGGTGATTTATCCCATAAATGTCAACTAATTCTCATACAACCAAACATTACCGATAAAGAATTAATTCACATTTTGTATACTTCCAATATCTATCAAGAACACAATTTGGATTCAAGTTTCAAAAAATCAGTCGCTGAAGTTTCAGTTAAACAATCGAGATTATTACAGATTAATTCCACCAAAAATAATTTATCTCCAATAGTTTCGACAGATAGTCAAAGGGTCTTAGAATTCAAATATAAAGAAATTGCAATCAGAAACTATTTAATTAATTTAGCTGCTGCTGCAACTACTGCGTATGAATATAAGATTAAATCAGATGAAATGAAAAAATTGTTAAGAGTGAATGATCAAAAAGCAAAAATATCTAAAGAGAATAAAAAATTATTATGGGATCAAGTTAGACTGGATGTCTTCAGAAGAGCTGGCTTGGAAGAATGATAGACTAACAAAATTTTATAAAATAGATTTTTATAACGTAATAATTTGATGTGTCATTAACGAATATACGATTTCATAAATATGTTTCCTAAAGCTATATTTCTCTAGTTTTTTAAAGTAAATCAAGCTTAATTATTGATGGTTTTTGAAACTTTTTGTTTCTAAAACTTTTTTCTCATAGACTTTACCTTTTTGTAATGATTCTTTCCACCACTTATTTTTTGTGCTTGAATTTCTGAATAACGTCTCTTGAAATACTTTTGGGAGTCGTCATCATGTAAAATCTCATCAACCAAAGACTTACCTCTTTCACTTTTCTTCATTTTGGTGTAATATTCTGTGTTACCTTCAACGATAGTTCCCATATGGAAATACTTTGGAATGTCCCATTTTTCCTTTTTATAGTGTCTCTTTGGGTCTAATGCACTTCTATTCTTAATAATCATCATATCTCTTTTTATGGAATCGGTGATTTCTGGTTGTTTCATATTGAACCAGTCTTTTCCTGAATCTTCAACTTCTTTGGTCTTTGCCTTGACAACTATAGGGTCATTAATCTTTACCACATCTTTAGGTTTGCTTTGTAATGTAGCTTCCAAGTTGGATTCAATCTTTGGCAAATTATCAACTGTCTTCTTCAATCTTGAAAACTCGTCAGGATCTTCATTTTTTTTCACACTTTCTTGCTTCAACTCTGCAAACAAGTTGTCGAGTGACATCTCTGCTAAGTTATTCTCTGAAATCATCGACTCGGTAGTTGAGACTACTTCGTTCTCTGATACCTCTTGAATTGATTCTATACTCATTATTGAGATGAGCTTGCGACCTAAAAAAAAATGAGAAGTAATTACTACTAAACTACTACGAGGTTTATCACTAAGATTAGTGCTAGAGATTCTACTAAAGATACTACCAGTAGAGATAAAGAACACCTAATTTTACATTACCTATTTGAAATTTTCGAATAATTCTTCATCTAATTTATCTGACTTTGAAGGAATACTCAATTTAACGTTAGAATCCAATAATAATTGATTAATTAACCATAATTTTCTCTTTTCCTTGGTTAGATTGGTCAACTCTTTGGTCAAGATTTTGTTTACTTTATTGCTACTCGAAAGCTTCACCATCATATCATTGTGTAATTCATTTAATTGGTCGAAATCGTTTATGGTGTCCAAGTCTATTTCAGACTCTTTATTATATTCGTGAATATTCTTATTAACTGATTTTTCAATCCCATTATTGGCTGGTAATAAGTTTTTATTGGCATAGTAGCTCTGGTACCTTTGAATGGCTATTCTATATTGATTTGCATTTAATGGGATTCTATAGATAGTATTTATATCATTCAGATCATCACTGATTATATTTAAAAAATCATTAGAAAACCACCATGGAACCCTGTATTCATAATCTCTTTCAATCATTTTAAAGAAATCCAATTCTGAAATCTTCTCCTGATCAGTGAAATTGGCTTCCATTCTACCCTTCTTAACCCTATCTTTATTCAATGCAACCGCATCTTTCAAAATATGTAAATCATGGACCCCTTTAACGTGTTTGGCCAAAGCATCTGATCTAGTGAAATGTTTTTCACATTCTGGTATTGGACAAAAGTAAGGTTTTTCACCTGTGTGGGTTCTACAGTGTGAAATCACTGCAAATCTTGATGGTTGTTCAATTCCATATCTCTGACAACCTTTCCAGTAACACGAATATTTTTGGAAATTTGCTGAGTTCGAAGCATTCGATGCATTCAAATGTTCATCGTTTACATGGTTCACAAGGCTGGACAAGTTGGGGAATTGAGTGGTGGTACATTCATTCCATTTGCAGACCAATCCATCGTTACTTTCGAGTCTTTCTTCTTCCATTATGTTGAACGCTCGAATTGAGAAATGAAAAGTTACTGAAAAATTAAATACCATTAATCAAAACATGTGATATAGGCTTGTTTAAAGTATATAAGGGGAAATAGTAACAAAGTAACCTTTCTATCTATTTAGGAATTGTCATAATCATATACTTGTCAAAAAAAGAAAAACAAAAAGGAAAAATATTATATCTATTATTTATATATTATTATACTCACATACTCATTAAACTAAGAGTTCATCTAATCTAGCAGCAGGGTTAGTTTCAATAAAATCTAAAGAAACTTTATGACCTAATAATTCTCTGATATTTGAAACATTATATTTAATCATAGTTGGTCTTTCTAATGATAAACCCCAACCTAAAACTCTCAAATTCTTTGGTAATCCCATTGATTCTAACATTTCAGGTCTGAACATACCTGAGTTACCAATTTCAACCCATTTTTTCAATGTTCTATGATATGCAAAAAGTTCCATTGATGGTTCCGTATATGGATTATAAGCTGCTTTAAATCTTAAACCTGTAACACCCATTTTACCGAAAAAGTCTTCCATGAAACCAATTAAATCACCTAAAGTAAGATCATATCCTGCCATAACCCCTTCAACTTGATGGAATTCAGCTAAATGGGTTGCATCAACTGCTTCATTTCTGAAAACTCTATCGATTGAGAAATATCTTACAGGTTTTGGATCTTCAGCTAATTTTTTTAACATAGCAGCACTAATTGCAGTTGTATGAGTTCTTAAAACCATTCTTAAACTTTCATCTAATTTCCAAGGATATCTGTAACCGATTGAACCGTATTTACCTTCTTGATGAACTTGTTTAATATTTTCTAAATATGATTTATCTTCAGGTTGATCACCTTTAACTGGATCTTTTAAGTAGAAAGTATCTTGTAAATCTCTTGCAGGATGTTGTTGAGGAACGAATAAAGTATCGAAATTCCAGAAACCAGTATCAACATATTGATTTGAAGGCATTTCAATGAAACCCATACTGAAGAAAATTTGTCTAAATTCTTCTCTAACTTTATTTAAAGGATGTAAAGCACCACTTTGAGGATAAACCCCTTCTGAATTAAAATTATAAGATTTGAATTTCTTTTCTGACCATGAATTATTTATAATCATATCACTTGTAATATCAGTTTCTAAATTTACGATTTCAACTGAAAATTTATCAGTTTTAGTAATTTTGTAACCAACAATCTTTGTTAAAGAGATTAATTTTCTCTTTTTTAATTCGGTTAATTCTTTTTTATCAGATAATGAACCAGATTCTTTAATGAGTTTTAAGTTATCAACAACAGAATCATTTGGTAAATCTGAAACTTTTGAAATTAATTTATCATCATTTTTACCAATCCAACCATTTTTAAAAGCTTTACCTTGACCTAATTTACCAACACTACCTAATTTATTTACATCTGATAATTTCAAACCATCAATAGCTTTAATAACTTCTTGTAATAATCTAATTTCATGAGATCCATTAACTAAGAATTCTTCAGCTTCTGGAGTTAAAATCCAATATTCAGTTTCAATTTTTTCAAAATTAATTAATTCTTTAGACCATAAGGATGTTAAATTAGAATGTAATGAGTTTACATCGATATCCTTTAATTCGGGAACCTTTAATGTGTTTTCTATACCATCGTATTTCTCGACTGCTTTTAATATATTCAATTGTAAATCTGCCATCTTTGGATCGCTTCTACCTCTTAGTCAATACTTTTGATGAAAGAATTAAAGAAAAAAAAAAATTTTGAGATTTGGCGACACGCGACAAGTAGCGCGACATAGTTCTTAAAAATCAAATTTTGGATCCAAGTGTGTGTTTTTTTTAATTTTTTAATGATTTAAAGTATGGACGACTTTTATGGGGGGTGGACGACATTAACTTAGAAATTAATTAGGGAAAATGAGGTGAAAATTTACGACATTTTCTACGGTTTAACTAAATAGATCAGACTGAAATAAACTGTTATGTGCGAGTTTAGTGTATACTGGGAAAAATTACGTTATACTACAGAAAAAAAGGTTTTGCAACCAAAGCCATTTATAAATTGCTAACAAATGGTTGCAAATGGCAAAAGCCAAGTTTGCCTAAACATAAACAGACATATAATGCCCTACAGGTTAATAATTTTTTTTTTTTGGCTAATATTATGTAAATAAAGGAATTCCTTTGAGAGTAAAATATCTTATCTTGCATAGATCAGCTATAACAGCGGAGTTTTTAGCAATGTTTTAATAAGAAATGGCTGACAATTTGGGTATTTGAGCTGCTAGATACTGACGTATATGGCTATTAATCGTCTATACATTTAAATTCTCTAGCAATTGTGTCTGGTTATCCAAAAACTATATAAACGTTGTCAAAGTAGACAGAAATGTAATTTATTCAATAGTTTTAGTTTTCTTTTAAAAATGCTTGTTCTTAATTGTACAAATCTTGTTAGAATTATTTTTGCAATTATATTTCCTCCCCTTGCAGTTGCCCTGAAATATTCCTGTTCCAATGTATTGTTTATTAATATAATGCTTACTATATTAGGTTGGATTCCTGGGGTAATCCATGCATTTATGGTATTATAAGTTTTTAAAAAAAAGTATTTAGTATGTTTTGAAATGTATATCAATGAATCGATTTTTTTACTCTGTACCTTTTATTACAAATCCATGTATCTTAACTTATACTCTGTACCTTTTTTCTAGATATTATTTGTTTACTTGCTGTGTAACATACTATATACAAGAGCGATTGCTATATAATATATTTGACATTGGTTATAATCCCCAAATTGAGAAAAACATGGATTAAGGTACCAAAATTATTGTTTCCTTCGGATCGTGGTCATGGTTATTAACACCTATACATAACTGTTAATACTTATACTGCAAAATCATGCTCTTTTCCAGTTTCTAAAAAAAGACACTTCAACATTGACGATTTCTCGACAACAAGAAATTGTCAATAACAATTACTGCCTATGTCATTAATTTTTTAAAGGCTTTGCCATAGATCTAAAAACCTTAACCAAAACCTATCATTATCTTTAATTATTCAAGCTTTATTTCTTTAGTAGTGTGCTATGTCTAGATATGTGTGATCTACTCTTTATAAAGTTGGCTTGTCAAAAATTTCATCATGATGTTATTTTATTTTATTTTATCACAAACTGTTAAGTTGCTTAGCCGCATCCGACAAAAAAAAATTATATAAAAGGGACGAAATTCCATCTATTTTATATATACTGAAATACATTAAAAAATGGCACTTACTTGTTCAGATATTATTAAATTTATTGTCGCTATCTTCTTACCACCATTAGGAGTGTATGTATAATCTCATTGTCATATACAATTACCATTTCAGCTTTCATTTTACTTGGGTGTTCCCTGGAGTTTAGTCTAATCTTATTTTTCAAATTCAAATTTTAACAAATTCATTGCCTATTTGTCGAAATTGCTGGTGGCTTAACTATGTCAAAATTTCATTTGCTTGTTTCTTATACTAACTATTTTAGTTTCTTAGAAGTTGGTTGTTCAGGTGCTTTCTTCCTTAACATCATTCTTACTATCTTAGGTTATATTCCTGGTATTATTCATGCGGTTTATATTATCGTAACTAGATAGTCCCTTTTTCAACCCCCCAATAAATAACAAACACAACTAAAACAAATTCCATAAAAGCAAAAACACACCCTTGCTGAAAGAGGACTTGTGTCTGTATTCTAGTTTATAATAAATGATCAATTGAACCCTTATTTTTGCTCATCCACTCTATGTCGTCTCGTGTTCTTTAATAATTTTTATGAATATTATTATTTAAATATTAAAAAAAGATAAGAATATTGCAGTTTGATTACATCTACACATATTAGTAAGAGAGAATAAATTATTCAAAACTTCTATTTATTATTTAGAAATTGTATAAACTTAAAAGTTAATTGGTTTATCAAAAACAGCTAAAGCTGATTCTTTAACGGCTTCTGAAAGGGTTGGATGTGAGTGACAAGTTCTTGCAACATCTTCAGTTGAAGCACCATATTCAATAGCTAAAACTGATTCTGAAAGTAATTCACCTGCATTTGGACCAATAATGTGAACACCTAAAATTCTTTGGGTTTCAGCATCTGCGATAGTTTTAACAAATCCATCTGAATCATCATTAGTTTTAGCTCTTGAGTTAGCCATGAATGGGAATTTACCAACTTTATATTTGATACCTTGTTCTTTTAATTGTTCTTCATTTAAACCAGTCCATGCAACTTCTGGATGAGTGTACATAACTGATGGAATATTACCGTAGTTAACGTGACCTGATCCTGATTTAATGATTTCAGCTGCTGCAATACCTTCTTCTTCAGCTTTATGAGCTAACATAGGACCGAAAGTAACATCACCAATAACTTGAATATGTTCGTGTTTAGTTCTAAAGTTTGAGTCAATAACTAATCTACCTTTAGTATCAACTTCTAAACCAATTTTTTCAAAATTTAAACCTTTAGTATATGGTCTTCTACCAATAGCAACTAATAAAATATCAGATTCTAATTCTTCAGTTTCACCTGATTTAACATTTTCAACTTGAACTTTAACAGTTTCACCATCTCTAACAGCACTAGTAACTTTAGTACCTAATTTAAATTTAAGACCTTGTTTAGATAATAATTTTTGAGCAGTTTTAGCAACTTCAGCATCCATACCTGCACCAATTGCATTTTGGAATTCAATGACAGTAACTTCACTACCTAATCTTGACCAAACTGAAGCCATTTCTAAACCAATGATACCACCACCAATGATTGATAATTTCTTTGGGACTTCAGATAATTCTAAAATACCAGTTGAAGAGACAATTCTTTCTTCATCAATTTCAATACCTGGGAATGGAGTAACTTCAGAACCAGTTGCAACAATAATATTTTTAGCTTCAACAGAGTAATCTTCAGAACCATCGATTGGTTTAACATTTAAGTTATTAGCATCAATGAATGAACCTTCACCTTTTAAATATTCAACTTTATTCTTTTTTAATAACATTTCAACACCACCGGTTAAACCTTTAACTGCTTTAGTTTTTGCTTTTTGTAAATTTTCAACGTTAACTTTTATTTCACCAACAACATCAATACCTCTTGCTTTGGCTTCATGAGTCATTTGATGATATAAATGTGAATTGTTTAATAATGCTTTTGATGGAATACATCCAACATTAAGACATGTACCACCTAATGAACCTCTTTTTTCAATACATGCGGTTTTCATTCCTAATTGGGCTGCTTTAATTGCGGCAACATAACCACCTGGTCCTCCACCAATGACAACAACGTCAAAGCTTTTGGATGAATTAAATCTAATGAAATTTAAACTTGAATTAAATCTAGCTCTTAACATTATTAATAGCTTAAGTTTTTTGGTCAAAATACTTCAATTTAAATGGTTGATAATTGTCCGTTGTGCGAAGAGTTTGATTCTCTCCACTACCTTTTTTTGCTTTATGGACTTATAAGTACTGAGAAATAGTATGAGAGGGAGAAAGTAATGGAGGTTTAGGGGTTATATAATGGGGAATATAGTACGGTAATGGTGGAGGTCATCAAGGTGGTTTATTATTCCAGGAATTCCTTTCTTTTTGTTGTTTTTTTAATGATTTCTTTTGTTCCTATTTGCTCCAGGAAATCACCAGGAAACTTTGGTACACCAGATTTGGTACACCAGAACAAAATCAGCCAGAGATCAGTTTTTAGTAAGTTTAATACATTGGAATAGTAAAATGAATTAAGTGACTGTGAAAAAAAACAAGTAAAGAAGACTCTGAAGACTCTGAAGAATCTTTTTAAGAATACTCTATAACTCATAACAACTTTCTACATTTAATGAACATGTAAACTACTACATGTAATAAATAATGGAAATATGGGACTTTTCAATTTGATTTGAATTCTCCAAGACTTTATTTCCACGAAGAAATTCAATCAATACTAGAATACTCTTCTACGTGTTATCCAATTCTTCCTAATACATTCATTAAGGATCTTTGATTTATAATTGTACATTGAAATGTCTTTTATGGTGACATATCTCAAGTCGTACACCCGTACACCAATCAAAATATTTTTTCACTAAAGATGTATGAATGAACCTTCAAATGATAAAAAATAAGTGAATTTGAAAAGTGGACACCATCTAATGAAAACCTGCAGAACCAATTCCTTATGTGTTAAGATCAATTCTTTTTGTTAATAGGACGGATTTTTTGGTGTATAAGTCATTTTTTATGTGAAATGAAAAAGAATAAAATTTGAAAGTTTTATTAATCAGGAATTTTAAAATACCCTCTTAAAAATGGCTTAGTTTGGTTTAAATGGTAAAAAGCAGATATGCTATGAGTATATTCATGTGGCAAAGTATTGATCAATTCAAAAAGTTCAAGACTAAGTGATCTTGACACCTTTAAACACTAAACGTCTCACATTCAAAAAAACTCCTATCAAAAAAATTATATGCATTCTAAAGAAAATATGAACCAATATAGCTAGTGGCTTCAACTTTCCACTAACAATTGAACACATAACCTATAAATACATAACCTATAAATACCTAACCTATAAATACATAACTTATAAATAAATAAGTATAAACGCATCAATTACATAATTACTTGTTAGTAAAAAGAAAAATCAATGGACCAATAACAAAAAGAAAGAAAAAGTCAATTAAATCCAAAAGGTCGATAGAATGGTCTATAAAGATAAAATCCTAAAGTTAAAGTTACAGCCATGAATTTCAAATAGGGTAAATGGAACAGACTTTACGGAAAATCATTCCAACCTTATTAGACGGGCATAAAACGATATGGAGCGAGAGCAAAAAAATTCGACTAATAAATAGGATTTAATGTAATACAAACTCAATACAAAAAACTTGTATAAGAAAAAAAAAGTAATATGCATTACGTTTAACAAATCCTATAATTAATGGTCTGATCAAGATCGCCTCTAATTGACATGTAAAAGCTCGATTCAAATTTCCACGTCTTTAAATCCAAGTAAGTCCAACCAGTGAAAAGATGAGCCGCAAATTCTCAGTTAAGAGGGATGAAAAATGTTCGTAAAAAAAAACTTCGATAATTTCACCATAGTTAAGCGCATGAAAAATTCTGCAGTTAAATTGGGTGCATTTAAATTAAGTGCGTTCATAGGATAATTGATGTGGCACCATTACTGAAAAAACCCTTGGACTTTAGAGTCTTGGATATGGCATCTGGTGATCTTAGATACGGTGATTTCTAATTTATTAATGGTGGTAAAAATTGGCAATTGATCCGTAAAACTAAAATGATCTTCTTCAGTATTTTAAAGAAAGTAGTGTAACGCGTCAACAACAGTTTAATTTTTAAGGTGAGTTCATTCAAATTTATTGTTAACAGGAATGAACAAGGTATGATAATTGCTCTTGAGAAACTGACCATATTGAATAAAGTTTAGACACAATCTTAATTGAAAGTGTAACCGTATAATTAGTAGAAAACAAAGAGTTACGGTAAATAGCACATGATGTAAAGTTATTGATGTAAATTAATTGATGTAAAAGATATGTTAACATGTAAACCTAAAACATTCGTCGATTAACCAATCCCTCCTGTAAACTGAATATTCTGTGAAAACCGTTTTTATATGTAGTTTATCCCCTTGTGTGTCGTGTAGAGGTGAAGAGAGAAGGGATTCCATACGAAAAGGGATACCACAATAAAGGGAAAGGGAAAGGATCCAAACCAATGTGAGACACAAATAAAACCAGAAAACGGACAAAAAAAAAAAATTTCACGGACTTCCAAAGATCTTTCATATAATTCAAGATTCAATCTTTCAAGAAAAATTTAAGATACTCTATAGTTATACTTAATAGGGGAAAAGACATATATGATACGATTTTAGACGAAAGCTAAGTTATAATAGTTGATCTATATTATAATAGGTTAAGTATAAGTTAGGGTTAGAGAAGAATATTCCCACCCCTTTTAACTTAAAATATGATCATAACACACCAAAATATTGGATAGTTTCCGAATTAGATACTGGTTTTGGTATATGCTCAAAAAGTATGCAATCGCACAATAGTGTGTTTCAAAGATAATAGGAATCGAAATTAGTAGTATCCATAGAGCAACTTAATGTTTAACATTCAGGGTGACTTGTCAATTAGTTTTTAACAATTGAGTTTGACCAAATAAATAAAATTTGGTCCTACACTCTTATTGGTCTTGACTTTTATTGGTCTTGACTTTTATTGGTCTTGACTGGAGTTGGTCTTACACAACTTAAAAAGTTGAATGAATTGGTCTAGTGAACAATATCTTAGGTTGCTATTTTATCTATACGTAGAGAAATAAAAGTTAAATTGTAGGATGAGAGATCTAGAACAAGATAACGGACAAAACGTAGCATGAGTTAAATTTAACTCATCGACCAAAGGAACAACAGTATTAATCTCTTATAATCTTTTTTTTTTTTCAATTTGATTCCGACAGGTCAATTATTTTGCCATTGTTTGATTTCCAAAGAAATAAGGCTTTTGGGGTAATCCTCTTGGGGGCAACCCTCTTTAAGGCAAGTAGAAAAGAAAAAAATTATTATCTGCAGATAGGCAGGAATTAGGAGACCAAAAGCGAAACAAGGCTAAAATTGAAATCACTCCTAAATGATCTCTAACAGAAGTAGAATTAAGCAAATTAAACAAGAAAGAATATAAGAAAGTAAAGGGTGAATAGTTAGAAAAAGAAGAGTTAAAAAGGGAATAATGAAGAAAAAAACAAATTGAAATTTTTTTTCAAGGACAATAAAGGAAAGGAAAGAAAAAAAAAACACAAAGGAATAAACCAAATAAAAACCTAAATAGACCAGTTAAGATAAACTAAAATAGAGTTAGAAACAACGGAAAGTTAATGGACTTTGAAGGGCACTTTTTTTTTCTTTTTGGATATAGTAAGAGTTGCATGGAATTTGATATAAAAGGAAAATATGCATGAAATTAACCGCATTATCGTACACAGTAATACATTAAGGGTAGTTAGAAATAATTAAATATTACCATTTCGATACTAAACTGAAAAAACTCCACGACCTCTAAAACATTTTTGCTCTTATTAGTGGTACACACAATACTACTATAAAAGGATTTAAATATCACCATAATGAAAAGTTATACCACAAGATTGATTAAATAGTTCAATTTTTATTCATTTTTTTTTTTGTTTTTCCATTGCATTCATCAATTATACATATTCAATTCCTTTTGGTTTCTCTTTTGTGAACCATATTAACAGTTTTTTTTGTGTTACATTTTATTTTTTATTTTTTCAGAATTGATTCATAGACGTTCCAGTACTGATTCGAGATTCTGAAATTATCCTAAAAAAGTGAAATTTTTAAGACATTGACATTTAACAAAGAAGTGGGTAATTTAAACTATCAACAGAATTTTAATTTATAAACATTCGATTACTTAGACCCCTTTTATATTCCAAAAGTTCTTTAGAAAAAACAAAAATATATTTCAACCGTAAAATATCACTTTATCATTTTTTATTTTTAATTCATTTTTCATTTTCAATTCCCCCATAGACATTCACATAACTTGATTTAGTACTTATCAAGAAAATAAAAAAATAATGAATATTCAATTAACAGATTCTTTAGAGGAATTTGATTTAAGATATATCGAATCTTGTAATCAATGTTCAAAATTAACTAGAGACTTTCCGGTTTCTAAAACATTATCATCTCCCTTGTTAGATCAAGAGGAATCCCTTAATGGTAAATTCGCTAGCATAGATAATACTATAAACAACTTAAGCATCAACAAAATCAATGATTATAATTTCAATTATAATACAAATTCTGCTTCAAATCATTATAGTCCGAAAAATAATATTCCAATATTCAATGATCGCAAATTGAAACTAATAAATAAGGACGTTATGAATGAAAATTTCGAAAAATCATTCAATGTCAATTTTAAAAAACCTCCTTTGAAGCCTTCAATGTCAACTGAATCAATTAGATTACCAAAGTATAAAAAGAATCTTGGTAATCCTTATTATAAACCTCCTGTAAAACCTTGTTTGAATTATGAATCTCCAACCAAAAAGAGGAAGACTTCATTGAATAATTCGGTTTCTTCTTTTGAGAGCTTACTATCTTTGAATTATCAAAAATCTGATAAGAATCCTGATGATGTTGAATCTGATAATTAACTTTTTGTTGAATCAGATGATTAACATTTTAATGATTATGATTAATGACTTATAGACTGTAATTATACATAACAATCTTTCAAACTTCTTTCTTCTTCTAATCATTGATAATTTCTACAAAGTTTCTTTGATATGTCTATTGATTAGAGATTATTCTAGATGCTGTTTTATTTCTAAATGCTATAAACTCATATTCTTGAGCTTCTATGCCTTTTTTAGGTCCCTCTTAAATCTCCCTTGGGTCCTTCTTAGGTCCCACTTAGGTCCTACTTAGGTCCTACTTAGGTCCCACTAGGTCCCTCTTTCACCAACTATGCTTCACCAATTATGCTTCATTGACTATCTGAACTGATGCCATCATCATGCTCCATTCATTATTTACTCCAATTATACGCTTACGTCAATCGATAGTGATGTCACCTATTAATGGCTTCAATGCAATTGGTAATAATTCAGCGGCATCTCCCTTGAACCCCCAAATGTCTTTATCTTTGCCTTTAAGAATGTCTTCTTCTATATCTGTATTAAATATTGCAACTTTCCCTCCTTTGAATTTTACCCTGTCAACATAACTATTTGCAGGATATACCGTACCACTCGTACCTACAACTAAAATTAGATCAATATCTCCTTGTTCAATGAAATTATCTATCTGATTCAAGGTCTGCAAAGATAAACTTTCACCAAACCATACAACCCCTGGTCTCAATAAGTCTTTACAAACTGGACATTGTGGCAATTCTTCTTCTTTTATTTCCTTTACGGGCTTGAATTGTGGACTTTGTAATTCGTTATCAGTAATTTTCCTCTTTCTGGTATTTTCAAATTCATCCTCTGTGCCTTCTAATGATTTAGTCAATGGATGATCGAAATTATCATGATCAATATAGTTACACATAAAATTGGTACATTTTAAATCAAATAACAGTCCATGAATTTCAAATAATTTATCTTTTAAAGTTCCTGCTCTAATTGATAAACCATCGACATTTTGCGTTATAGTTATGAATTCTAGATTATCCACCTGTGACAATTTAGCCAAGGCTTTGTGTCCTTTGTTTGGTTTACTTTTAAGGGATTTATACCTTCTCCATGAATAAAATTGCCAAACTAATCCTGGATCAATATAAAATGCATCAGGCGTTGCCAAATCAATCATATTGAAATTCTTCCATAATCCTTGTGACCCTCTGAATGTAGGTAAACCTGATGATACACTTAACCCTGCTCCAACTAATGCTATTATCCGTTTACTCTTCTTTAGATGATCTTGAAATTCAATCAACAGTTTATTCATACTATACAAATTTGATTCAGTGCGAATCTACTATACACTAAAAATTCATCAAAAATATTAATATTCTCTTTGATTTTAATTTATTTTGCTTCGTTTTTCTTTCTTAATATCTGTCTTTTGTGTTTCTAGTAACATTAAGAAATGCTTTGTTGGTTTTATTTTACATCTTTTATTTTTTTTCACTTAATTTCCATTTTTTTGATTTAATTTCCATGATAAGTAAGTAGCAGAATGACCAATTTCATGATTTTCACTTACAAATTTATTTCCAACACTTGTTGGAGGTCCTCTAAACCAGATTATTTGTTGATCAGTATCAGTTTTTCTTCTCTTAGCTATATTATCACTTAAATATGCCAAATTAGTATTATCTTCCAACATATAACTCACAACACCTCCATTTAATAAAATTGAATAATTCGATGTTGTTGAATGGAAATTATTACTTCCTGATACTGGTGTTGATTGTGCTTTTTCTTTGAATTTATATGGACTTGCATATGTTTGAGGATTGGCAAAAAATCCTGAATTTTGTTCTTGAACTGGTGTATTGTTCCCAAGTGGGAATCCAACTGACTTGGATTGTGAAATTGGTGTGAAGAGATATGCTTTTCTATGATTAATATGATCATCATTTTCTGGATAAGGTACAACGTTTGGACTTGTTGAATATTGACCTAAATCATCATCTGGATCTGGGTTTCTTAAATAAACTGATCCAATAATAGGTGGACTTTGATCAGATGGATCTTCCTTAACTGGTGGTATTTTCATATTTACATGAGCATTTGCTGATAATAAATGTTTAATAGGTGAATCAAACTTGATTAATTTTCTTAATTCTTTCAATTGAATTACAGGTGGCTCAGCATTATCTCTTACTTCATCTGGTAAACAGGCTCTCCATGTTCTAATTCTATTAAACAAATGATTAGTTTCATTATATCTGAATTCACAAATAAACCATGGACAACCTTCTGGTAAAAATCCTCTTGGTAAATCTCCTCTTTGATATCTTGTTAAAAATAAAACAAAACATGGACCGAGAATTTCATTTGCAATATGATCTCTATATTGACCTGTTTTACAAACTTCATTAATGTAAAAAAGTCTATCAACTCTATGACTTGTTTGTTCAGGTCTATAATACCAACAAGCGTTGATATACTGTCTTCCATCTTTCAATGACCATAATCTGAAAATTTGTCCTACAGTTGGTTTATCAGGATTGGTTGGGTTGTTAATCAATACCCAATCACCAACTTTATAGCTGAATCCACCAACATGTAATTCATCTAATGGGAATCTTACAATTCCATCACCACCGGGTGCTGAATATGCAATAACTTCACTGTCAGATTTTTTTAATTCTATGTCGATAATCTTTTTAGCTTCATTTTCGAAAATCAATAAATCATGTAAAATTGGAGAATTGGGTTCTTCATTATGATAGTAAGCTTTATAATCGTTGAAGAATTTATTTAAATCACTTAAGAATTCATCAATTGATTTATATTTCTTGGATCTTAATTTTTGTCTTATTTCAGCAAGACTGATTGGATCGTGTAACATTTTGTAGAAAATACCATTTGATTTTTCTGGCAATTTTTCGAAAGCAGTGGTTAAACCTCTATTAATATCGTTTTCGTCTCTTAATTTTTTAAAATTTTTCAAGATTAATTTTATTCTTGTTTCGAAAGGCTTATCTACAGTTGGGGGTCTACCACGTTTGATACCGGTTTCTAATTGTTGTTGAGATAAAGCGGATCTTTTGATATCTTTACCAGGAGTAAGAGGGAATTCGTCAAAATCTTCATATTCTTCTTCCTCTTCATATCTTTCAGGACTTTGGGTGTGGGTAACTTGGGGCTTGACGATATTTCCAATTGGAATGGTTGAGTCATCGTCTATAGGACCCAAATCTGGGTAAAAGATATTTTGGGCAGCATCAATGGACTTGTCATTTCTCAATTTTGGTATTATGGTATCTTTGACATAATTTTCCAAAATGACAGCATGGTCAAAGAAAACAGACAGTCTTTCGTTGAAAAACTTAGCGTTCCAGGCCATTTGGGCCATGTCATTGATGAATTCTTGGGCACTGAGGTATGAATTGGGATTGATTGTTCCCTTATTAGTGGAAGATTTAGTTTTACCTTTAATAACGTGAAATGAAATTGGATTCTTAATAACATTATAATAAGCAGCACCACCAGTTCTTGAAGGTAACTTACGGAAAGTCTCATAAACCAAGTTTCCGTGAACATCTTTCATGAACTCACAGTTCTCTACTATTCCTTGTAGCTTGTTCAATAATCTCTTCCTACCTTTATCCATTCTTTATATTTGAAGTTGTTTTCGATCGCGAAGTTTTTTTTACTTTCAACAAAAGTCGTCGGATGTCGGAGCATATGCGTCATTTTCTTATTGCAAAAACAGAAGTAATATTAAATCCAATTATACTATAAGAATGTGGAGGAAAAATGTGGTAAATGATAAAGATAGAGGTTAGGGTAGAGTAGGATGTGTAGCATTCGATGTTGATTGGACGATAGGTAATTTTTTGGTTTTAAAGTCTCTTTTTCCCGGTTTGTAATGAGTATTATAATGTTAATTGACTAGACAAAATCTATTATGGTGAGCTTAATCAATCTATTGATAGATTGAATATTATGGAGATATGATTTGACGAAGCGGTTTCTGACCACTAGGAATGATTTGAGGGGGCGTGTGTGTATGACTACAGCCCAATAGTATAAGAGGGTTGTAAGTGACTACTATTATTTGATGTTTGTTATCTCATTATCACCATTATCAACGATGCTGGTTGTCACAACTGAAAATTCGAGATCTGGGAAACATTCCAAGATTTAAATGTTAGTCTATCCTCTTCTGATCTCTAATTCCCTAAACAGATTTAAGATATGTGGTGGACATATTATTATTCCAATTGGACTGTAATCTATTCTGTTGAAATTGTGGTTTTTGCTTTAACTTTAATTTTGACATTTTATAGAATCTTTACCGCATACAAAGCATTTAGAGAGAATGGTCTTCTAACTGCCCAAATTTTCCTGTTATACCCCAGCTTATGGCAAGTCTTAGCTGCTATCATGGGTTTGGTGTGGTATCTTAAAGAACCTTGGAAAGATGCTTGGTTTATGCTAAACATTTTTTTCGAAGTATTAGGTACTGCATTTAGTTTACTTCAATTGAATCTAATATATAACGGTTATTGCATCAAAACTGAAAGTAGACCAAGTACCTTCAGATACATTACTTATTTACTTGGGTTAGTTGGTACGATTCTATGTTTAATTGGTGTCATTCAAATCAGAACAACCTTCATTTATTATCAAGCTGGTTCAGTTATCTTAACTGCTGCAATTGTCTTATCTCAAATCATAATATTCTTATCCTGGAGTAAAAACAAATTCATTCTTCTATTATCAGTTGCTAACTTACTTGTTATTGCAAGTAGTGGTTTCTTCATTTATTTGGCATTTCAAAAAATCCTTACCTTCCAGTATGCAAATTATATCCTTTTCGTTGTCTTAGAATTTGTTGCAAAATTCTTAGTTTACGGTATCAGTCAAATTCTTTTGAATCAATTAATGTGAATTTGGCCATACAGAACCTTAAAAGAAGAAAGAGAATTATCCAGAAAAGTCGGTCCTATTTTCATTTAGCATATAGCATTTTATTAGGTATTATACAAAATAGTTCTAAGATAAACTTTTAAAAATTTTTCTTTTCTATGCAGATGGATCCCCATATATTCCCCAATATTTTTCAACTCCATACAGTCCTCCATCTTTCCAGTAATCATTATAAGTTGTGAACATTAAGACTTTTTCTCCCAATGCTTGTCCAATACTTTTAATAGCTTGTAATTGGTTTTGTAATGAAGGAACACAACTACCATAAGAATCACCTCTTGTAGGCCATCCTGACTCAGTAATCAAAACATCCTTATTATTGTTACAAACTGATTTCAAGTTGGAAATTTGTTCTTCTAACCAAGAACCAGAATTTGATGGTTGAACTCCTCCATCCCAGAATGGATGACAATTCACTGCTAAATAATCGGAAACATCACATAAGGATGGGTTATTAACAACAGCAACTAGGGTATCAACTGAAACGATATAACCATCATAACCTGATGCATTACTTTGGAACCATGATCTTGCTGTTTGAACCGCAGTAGCAATTTGTGATGCTGTAGCTGTACCAGAATTGACCAACTCATTACCGATTGAAACGGTGTGAATTGCACTCCAGCCCCTACTAGATGTTTCAACTTGATCTTTTAAACTTCCTAAATCCAGATTAATGCTGTTTGTGTCGATATTATAAATACCAACAAAAACTTTTTGGTTTGAACTAATTGCTGCTAAAACATTTTCTACACCGCTACAATCAACACCATATAACCTGATAATTTCATAATTAGATAAAACATTCATATCATATTTAACTTGGCTTGATGATTTACATTGTCCTCCTTTGGTGTATGGTGAATATGCAATTCCACCACCTAATTCAGCGTATTGAATAACGTCTAAGATAGTATCACTATCTTCACCACTTGCTGTTGGGTAGTAATTTGAGCCTGAACCTGAACCTCCAGTTTCAGTTGCGGTAGTTGTTGATGGTGTAGTTGAAGATCCACCCCAAGGTAAGCCACCTGAAACTATGACTGAAGATAAAGTTGTTGCTGCTTGACTTGAACTTGAAGTTGTGTGGGATCTACTTGGCCAAGTAAAGGGCCAATCGAAACCAGTATCAGTATCAGTATCAGTTGATGAGGTACTTGATGTAGTTGCAGCTATTGCAGAAGTGGATGGAGTGACAGTGGGAGTTGTAGTAGCAGCTGCAGGAGTACCAGCAGCTGGGGTAGTACTTGTATTGTCATCATTATCAAAAAAGTCAAACAAGTCACTAAGGAGCCCACTCAAATAACCTCTTAAACCACCAGTTGCTCTTGCAGCAAGGTGAATTTCAGCGGTTGGAACCGCACTTGGACTTGAAGTAGTACCAGCTATTTTCAAGTAATCAGAATATGCCATATCAACTGTAGTTACCAGTGTGACATATTCAAAATCTCTTCGATTTATATAATAACCAAAAATCCCATTCATTAATGAGAATAAAACCACTGTTTCAGCTTTCATTTTAAGGAGTGTTTGTAGACTTCAACTATTGAGGGTATCTAGTTGATAATGGACGAAACTATTTGATAATTTCGAGATCTTAGCTGGTTTTATGATGAACTTTAGATCACACCCATCTCTGAAACAACTGCAAAAAAAGAAGGTAGTGTTCTGTTCAAATCTATCAAAATTCCCTATTTGGGAATAGTAATTAAACAGTTTGATGACATTTCATGCAAAGCCAAAACACTGAAAGAAAGATCATTGGTTGCTTTGAACGAATAAAGTTTATAGCCTATTATGTGGAGATTATGGCCCTTTGTAGATGGCCTAATTAGGATAGAACAAAAAAACTACATTTCCTAATAAAGTAAAGTGTAAAAGTGTTTTACGATGGCCTTCGCTACAAGCATGAGATAGAACTAGACCAAATTACAGTTGTTTAGTAGTGATTCTAAAACATAAACTAGAAGAGGAAAGAGGATGTTGGCTTTATAAAGAGGAGTGGTTTTCTAGGTATTTTATTTTTTTTTTATTCTGATATTTTTCTTTGCAGTAATTTCAGCTGCAAAAAAAATTAGTTCTAGTGTATACACTTTAATTCATCTTTTTAATTTTCAGTGCTGTTGATCTATTATACATTGGATTTTATAAAGAGTTTACCATCGAAGAGTCTGATTAAAATATCTCTTCCAAGGGTAATTTCAACACTATCTGAAAAACTTTAGTATATAATAAAAGCAGACTATCATGAAGATAACACCGCCCCAAAATAACCATTTATCTTGTTTTGCCCTCCTCTCGATCGTCCTTATTGTGCCTTGACTTACCCCAAGTGTAATCAAGCTTTCTTCAAATTTGGTACCTAATTTTTGTAAAATTTCATTTTGTTCGACTATATCTTCAAATGCATGCTGCCCCATTTCTAGAATATGATCCAATTGCTGACTACCTCTTTGCAACGAGTTTTTCTCTTTGAATAAACCCTCTTGGTATGACATGTCAGACTGTTGATATTGGGAAGATGAGTTTGAAGTTTGATCATATGGATTATCAGAAATCTGATGAGTACGACGACCCAATAATTCTTGTCTATTGGATTCCTGAAGGGAACTCTCACGTTGCAACTTCAATTCTTCGAATTTCCTATTGAACTCTGAATAGTCTTGATTGAATTTTTCTAATCTCGTTTCATGTTTGGTGATATTTTGATCTTTTAAATTCTGCTTTATAAGATCATTATATTCTTTGATAGTCTTTTTGAATGCATTTAATGAAGTACTTATGGATCCTTGTAGTGATAAGGGTGATGTGGAGACGTTTTTCTCGAATGAAGATAAGTCTTTAGTGATTAATTGAGTCTGCTTGACTCCATGATTGTACAACGAATTCATTGAAATTTTCGCAGATTATTGCTGCATCAACAAATATCGACGTGTTTTGAGACTGAATGAAATTTACACAAATATTTTTAGTATATAGTAGTAGTTTAAACGAATTAAGCTGAACGTATTTTTAGAAGTAAGATAACAGGAGAGATTTGGTGTTTCTTTAGAGAAATTTAAATATTGTTTCATTATCATTAACCAAAAAATCTTACAAAAGCTAAAAACAAAGCAAAAGTACCAGAACCAACCCCAATTAACCATTGCATGACTTGTGTTTTCACCGATTTGATTTGCATTTGGATATTGGAGATCTCTTCATCTATTCTTGTATATGTATCTTCAATTTTCAGCTCGTGAATTGAACTTTCTTCTCTTATTCTACCCTTTTCTAAATTAAGATCCAATCTGACACCTGCTTGGTTCTTGGTCATCTCTTCTTTGAGTCTATTCTTCAAGTTGGTCAAATCTGTTCTGAGATTTTCTGTTTCTTTCTTCAAGTTATTGAATTCTGACTTATCCATGGTCTGCAATTCACCTTTCAATTTGGCAAAATCAACCTTCTGTTCATAAGCTGTGGACGATAAGGTTTCTTTGGTGACCAAGTTTCTGGTTATCGAATAAATTCCATCGTTGATAGCCTTGTTGACTATATTAACTGCAGTCTCTGCTTGTTGTTGACTGAACCCTCCATTATTTTGTAATGATTCAACAAACTTTTTCGTATCGAATTTGGTAATAGACGTTAATGATCTACTAAGCATCTTATTGTTGGCTATTCTCCAGTAACCTGTACTCACAGGCATAAAACCAGCTCCTCTAATCCCTGGTTTCAAAGCAGTAAACATAGTGTTAAGTATCATTATCCTCAATAATAAAACAATGCGAACTTATAGATGAAAAAAAATCTAATGATGAGACCATTAAGAGCTGTTAGACAGAACTTAAGACTAGGTCTTAGGCCTGTGGTCAGAAACAATACCGCCATAAGGTTCTATTCCAACAAATATAATAATATTGATGAATTTAATAAGAAAAAAACCGAATACAAATTCAATAAATTCGATAGAATTGAATATGAGACCAATACTAAAGATATTCATTCAAGAGTATTTGAAGCCATGGAAGAGGAACAACAATTAGATATTAACCAGATTTTGGAAAATGACCCTAGATTACAACATGTAGAACCTGGTACCCCAGAATATAAAGAATTGTTATACAAGATCAGTGAAGAATACAAGAAACAACAAGAAAAAGAATCCAAAAATTATGAAAGAAACGAAAGACTCAAAGCGGTTGGTTTGGGTCTTCTTGCAGCTCTTGGTTTAACTACCATACATCAACTTGTTTTCAATTGGGACTGGTATAAATCTTTGATCTTCAAATCCTGGTATAATGTAGACGAAGACAAGTTGAAAATCAAGAGAAACTCAAATGATTCTGAATACGTCAAAGGTAAATTAGCGGAAATTTTAACAGGGAAATTCATTCATGGGTTATTAAGTTCAGATGAAAATCTGGGTTTATATGTTTCCGGACAACAGAATGGCAAAAAATTACCAATGAGAGTCCCATTCTTCAATGATATGATCTTAAAGGATGTTAAAGTCGATGACAATTTATTAGTTGTCGTAGACGATAAAGGGAAATTATATCAAGTCCAAAAAGATCCTCAAATAATCAATTTACCATTCAAAGTTGATAAATGTGAGATCACTCCTAACTTCATTTACCTTTTATCTAATGGAGAATTATTTTTCACCCCTAGAATCGATAGAAAAATTAATTTTGAATCAAAACAATATAGAAATTGGTTAGGCTTATCAAGAACTAATCCAAGTCAAAAGGTTTCATTCTCAGTTGAAAGAATTAATTTATTAACCAGAGGTGAAAAAGTTCAAGATATGAGTGGTGGTAATAGTCATTTACTTTTATTAACTAATAATGGAAGAGTTTTCACACTTAGAACTTCTGAAGGTGAAAATAATGGACAATTTGGAGTTCCCCAATTTGCTCCAATAAATAATCCTAAAATACCTCTTAATAGACCTTTTGAATTAACCTTATTAAATAATGAGATCAGAATATCCAAAACTGGTAAAACTATTCAACCAAGATTTTTCACCAGTATTGCAGCAGGTAATTTCCATAATATTGTAGCAGATTCGCAAGGTAATATTTGGACATGGGGTAAAAATTCATATGGACAATGTGGAATTGATGTTAGTTATAAAACAGATATTCAATCTGTACCAATTAGAGTATTAGGACTCGATGATTTTTCCTATGTATGTAAGAAACAAATTGCAAAAATTAAACCAGAAAACTTTTCAATTGAAAAAGTATATGCTAATGACGAAACATCATTTATTAAGTTAACTTACAAAGCGGGAGAATCATTAAATGACGTTTTATTGAGTTTTGGAAATGGAGTAAAAGGACAATTAGGTATCAATAGATATTTACATGTTAGTCACAAACCCCAAATTATTAAATCGATTTTATTGAATGAATATAATGAAAATTCAAATGAAGTTGAAAATATTGGAATCAAAGATTTTAGTACAGGTAAAAATCATTCAATTTTGAAATTGGACAATGCAGGTGATAAGGATATTCTTGTATTTGGTGATAATGAATTTGGACAACATGGAAATGGGAAATTAGTTAAAAATGCTAAACCTAATTCAGTACCTAAATTAATTGAACCAAAAGATTTTGAAAATTATTCGAAAACAACAAGAGATGGTTTATTGACAAGATTGACAAAAAGAATATATAATGTTGATAATAGGTTACAATTAAAAGAAATGAAAATCAAAGGAGTTAATGTTGAACAAGTGATTGAAGCAAGTGGAAATAGTACAGTTATTTATTATCGTAAATTGTAAATAGAAATATATTTTTGTAAATAACAAGAGAAAGAGATATAAGACACAGTAAATTAATTAAAAGATCTATAATCAACCTACAAAAACATTAAACTATAAAATTTTATAATTTTATAATTTAAAGATTTCGTTTAAGATTTTCATGGTATCATTTGGAGATTCGACAGCATGACCAATAGTTCTTGGATCATTGTAAATTTCATAATCGTTACCCCCTTTATAAGATTTATCACCAAAAAAGTGAATGTCTTTGAAACCTTCTTGTTCAACGTGTTGTAAACAATAAGTTTTGTCCCAACCAGTTGGGAAAACATCAAAAGAAATTTGACCACCGATTGAATAAGTTAAACCGTAATCACTAAAGTTTTCTTTTAAGGCATCAACTAATTTTGATCTGATATTGTTTTTCTTATCAAAGATTTCGAATTCGGTTCTTTCTTTAGTTGAGGCGTTTCTACCGACAGGTGAGACGTTAATCATACCATTTCTGAATTCAACGAAAGTACCTCTTCTGATTGGAATATCAATATCAGATAAGTATCTTAAGATAAATTTAATTAATGTGTTGTATTTATCTTCACCTATCCAACCAATAAATGATTGAGAAGCTAATTCTTTACCTAATTTATAAGCAGTTAAACCATTTTCTGAGAAACAATAATCAAAATCATCTAAAACAGTTGCACCTAATTGTTCAACTTGTTTACTTAAATCTGATCCACCAACAAAACCAATAACAACCTTCTTTCTTAATTTAGCTAAAGTTTCTCTCATTTCGTCAGAGATTTCTAATCTAGCTGGTGTTAATGTACCATCAACATCGAATAAAACTAAAGTTTTTGGATCTTCTTTTCCTTCAAATGACATTTTTGTTTATTAATATTACCTTTATTTGGGTTCAATTCTTTTTTCAAGCGATTTTTCACCTTATATATATTTTGGTTTTTTTTTAGTATTTTTCGTCCACCGCGTTATATACAGTAATCTGCTGGTAACCAGTGATGTCGTGTTAACTATATGGAGTGTCGTGTTAACTACTGTATGTGTCGTGGATTTTTATCCTAAATTAAATTTTGTATTCGTGGTTTAAACTGAAAAAATTGTCGTAGTTTCAGGTACAGCCATTCATGAAATTATATTAAGACCAGATGCTTATAGATGAAACGAAAATTAATATATAGAGAAAGACAAAAAGAAAAAAAAAAAAGAAATAAAATGGTAATAATTTGATTCAACTATAAAACTATTTAAGCTTCAAAGTAGTCTGGGAATTCTCTTAAGTTATCTTCTAATTTACCTTTTTTGGTTAAGAATTTAACATAAGCACCATCATCTTTAACTTCACCATTTTGTTTTTTAGCAACATATTCGTCTCTGTTTAATGGAGTGAAACCCCATTTTTTAGAGATAATAATTTTTTGTTGACCTGGGAATTTATATCTAGCTCTTCTTAAACCTTCAATAGCAACATCTTTGTTGTTATCTCTAGTTCTAACTGACATTAAAATTTGACCAATATCAACTCTAGCAGCTAAACCGTGTGGTTTACCCCAAGCATTTCTCATACCTTGTTGTAATCTATCAGCACCGGCACATGACAACATTTTATTGATTCTTAAAACGTGGAATGGGTGAACTCTGATTCTTAAATGGAATGAATCTCTACCTGAGACAGTGGTAATATATTTATTAGCACAGATTCTGGCAGCTTCTAAAGCTTCTGATGATAATTGTTCCAATTCATTTGAAACTAAATGAATACATAATGGGAATTCATCAACTGATGCCTTCTTTCTACCTAAATCATAGATTCTAATTTTGGCATCTGGGACAGCTCTATTATATCTTGATTTTGGATATGGTTTGTTTTTACAGTATCTGTAACATCTTGCTGGTCTTCTAGCCATTTTCTATATTTAGTTAGTATAAATTTAATTTGATTTTTAATTTAGGGGAGAATGAGCATATAAATATATATGACTCTATGATTAATAATCACTTTTTTTTTCTCTTCACAATCCACTATTTTTTATTCTCTTCTTGTTTTCTAATCTTTTGAATTCTTTATATGTACTATTTTGACTCTACTCTTCATTCTTTATCTACTCTTGTTCATTATATACCTCCTTTACTCCCTATTATCTTCATTAAACTTAACATACGTCTCGATTGTATTAATAATACTAAAATTTTTTTTCACTTGAGACTTTTGAGATATTCCTCACGAATTGAAAAAAACACCCTTACCCGGAGTCATATCTTACCGAAAGCGGTAATGCGCAGTCACATGGAGCTTAACTATGAGAGCACAGTGGTGATCACGTGTTCAGCGGGCTCTAACCCTCGTAGATAATTCAAAAAAAAACTTATCTCATCGCATAGATTAAGATAGCTTTAAACTTATATAAGAAGAGATTTATATCTATTTCATCATCTTTATATACCTGAAAAGGACATAGAATATTTGAAAACAATAATAAGGTTTTCTAATAGATTTTATATTGCTAAAAAAGTATAAGGTATAAGTTAAAAATGGGTAGATATAGTGTTAAAAGATATAAAACTAAAAGAAGAACTAGAGATTTAGATTTGATTTATAATGATTTAGCATCAAAAGAGAGTATTCAAAAATTAAAAAATCAACCAATCGATGAAAATAAGCCAGGATTGGGTCAATACTACTGCATTGAATGTGCAAAGTACTTTGAAAGTCAAAAAGTCTTAGATCTTCATTCAAAAACCAAAATTCATAAAAGAAGAGTAAAAGAATTGAAACAAAAACCATATACCATCTTAGAAAGTGAAGCTGCAGCTGGTGTTAATATGTTGAAGTTCATGGAATCAGTCGAAAAACATAAAAACTTGGAAAACTACAAAAAAGAAAACAAACAAGACTTTGAAGATTTGATAAATCAAAAGAAACCTGAATTAGATTCTATCTTATTAGGTGAACCTGAAAAAGTTAATGATGAAAGTGAAATGACTGATGTTTAATGTATATTATGGTTGAAATACTTGCTCTCTAAACTCTTTGAAACGTTTCAATTCCAAAAGGTATCAAAAGATATCAAAACCTGCCAAAAACCATTATTCCTTTCTTCTTTAAATTAAAGTGTGATCTAAAGTTATCTACGGTATACTTTATTTATATTGAGACATTGTTCCCAAAGAACATTTTATTCAAATTAAATTTCTTACAATTTATTAATTCTACAATATTGAGATTTCGCTTATCTTAATCGTAAAAATCACAAATGAGGATTAAAGTAAAATCAACTAAAGCTACTAAAGTCTTAACAATTGAAGATGATATTACCTTTGAACAGCTTCTAGTCGAATTAAATAATGATAGAGAATTAATTGATGAGTCTAAATCTATTGAATTTATCAAAAAGGGATTTCCTGCTAAGAACATAAGTTTCGAATTAGCCACCCCAATCAAACCTTTGATATCAAATGGTGACCAGCTTATTTTAGAGACTGAAACGAAGGAATTACATCAAGATACATCCAAGGTTAAAGAGAATATCAAAGATAATGAGATTCCATCGATATTGATTCCAAAACTTGAAAAATATCTTATATTAAGAAATGTTCCTGATGATAATTCATGTATGTTTAACGCAATTGTATATGCACTTAAAGATCACACAGTGTCAGAATTAAGAAATGTTTGCAAAACAGTTGTTGCTTCAGATCCCATGAAGTATAGTGAAGCCATTTTAGGCAGAACCAACGAAGCATATAGTAATTGGATTGCTAAAAAAGATTCCTGGGGAGGTGCAATCGAGTTAGGTATATTGAGCGATTACTTGAACATTCGAATCAATTGTATTGATGTTGAACTGGGCCAGTTTATCAAATTCGAAAATGAACAAAACCTTCCATCCAAGTTCATAAATCTTATTTATTCAGGAATTCATTATGACATTTTAAGTATAAATAAGATCTTATCTGTGAACGAAAATGATAAAATGAGAGATGAATGTTTATGGGACATTAAGGACCCTAATGCTGAAATAATCACTGAATATTCTCATAAATTATGTGAATTACTCCAATCCAAAAATTTCACAACAAATACTACAAAGTTTAGAATTAGATGTTTGAATTGTTATAAAGTCTTAGTTGGTGAAATGGGTGCTTCCAAACATGCTAATGAAACCGGTCATTTCAATTTTGGTGAAGTAAATTAAGGCAAACAAAAACAAAAACATTTTTAAAATACACATAGATTATTGTTCTACACTCATATAGTTAACTTTACCTCTTAGTCAGTGAATCTTGTATCTATTAATTAAATTGGTCTTTTTTTGATGGGTCGTGGAAGATACACCCTGATTTAAATGGACGCTCTCACAAAATTTTATCAAAGCTGCAACACCATGACATTTGATACACAGTTATATTGTATGTAATAGTAGAATAAAACAGGAACAAACCAGAGGAATTGGAAGAAACAGGGACATTTTATACTAACTGAATAGGTCGTTTACCGAAATCTGTCGAATTAATACAGAATTATAAAGATTTAGAAACATTTCCAAAACCTAATGGTGAATGTAGATCAGCACTTTATTCACCAAATGGGAAGTATTTTGCTTATACTCAACCAAATGAAGTTATAATAATCGATGGGTTAAGTGGTAAAATAAATTTACAAATTGAAATTAGTGATGTTTTCGATATTGGATTTTCACCAAAAGGTACATATTTATGCTTATGGTGTAAGCCAGTTTTGCTCAATAGAGAGAGTGGTGTTTGGAGTAAAAATGTCAAAATTTTTAATATTGCAAATACTAAAATCGTAATGGAATGGTCAAATAAACATCAAAATGGTTGGAAACCACAATTTACTGGTGATGAAAAATTTTTTGTGAAAGGTACTTTTAATAATAAAGAAATTGAATTTTTCGATATTTCAAATGCTTCTGATTTAGAACAAATTGGTGCCCCAAAATTTAAATTTAAAACTGAAGTTCCTTATCAAAATTTTAAAATCAGTCCTGGTTTAAATCCTTCGATTGCAATCTTTTTACCCGAAAATTCTGGTAAACCAGCAAATGTTTCAATTTATGATTTACCAAATATTAATCAACCAATTTGTACTAAAAATTTCTTCAAAGCTGAAAAATGTCAATTAGAATGGAATTCTTTAGGTACTGCATTATTGGCTTTAGCTTCAACTGATCATGATACAACCAATCAATCTTATTATGGTGAAACTAATTTATATTTATTAGGAATTGCCGGTGCTTATAATTCAAGAATTAATTTAGATAAACCAGGTCCAATTCATGATATAACTTGGTCACCAAATGCTAGAGAATTTTCAGTAATTTATGGATATATGCCAAGTGAAACAAGTTTTTTCGATGCAAGAGGTAATTTAATTTATTCATTACCAACATTACCAAGAAACACCATATTATATTCACCTCACGGTAAATATATTCTTGTAGCAGGATTTGGTAATTTACAAGGTACAGTTGATATTTACGATAGACAAGATAAATTTAGAAAAGTTGTTAGTTTTGAAGCATCAAACACCAGTGTTTGTCAATGGTCACCAGATGGAAGATTCATTTTAACTGCAACTACTTCACCAAGATTGAGAGTTGATAATGGATTAAAGATATGGCATTTCTCTGGGAAATTAATTTATTATAAAGATTATCAAGAATTATTTGCAATTAATTGGAGACCACAAAAAGTTGAAGAATTCCCAGGAATTAAGAATGGGGAACCAGTTCCAGAAAGTGAACAAAGTGCCAAAGATTATTTATTGAAGAAGCAACAAAGTTCAGCTTCAGCAGTAAAAAAACCTGGTGCATATAGACCACCTCATGCTAGAAATGGGAATGCATCAACCACTACAACTTCATTATATCAAAGAGAATTGAATCAATCAGGTAATACAACAAATGGAAATAATGTTAATAATGCAACAAGTTCCCCAAGTGGAGGGCCAGCAAAATTTACACCAAGAGCTAGGACAGTTCCTGGAGCACCACCACCAGTTATTAAAGAATCCAAATCAGCAGCTAAAAATAGGAAGAAGAGAGAAGCTAAAGCCGCCAAAGAAGAAGGCGATTCAAATGCAACTACCACTTCAAGTCCAGTTGCAACTACAAGCAACAATAATTCAAAAGAATCTACCCCGGTTAAAGAATCAACCCCAATCAAAGAAACAACAGAAAAATTAAGTAATATGGAAGTTGGAAGTGTAATTGGAGGAGTATCATCGATTGAAGATAAGAGAATTAGATCATTATTGAAAAAATTGAGAGCGATTGAAACCCTTAAAATGAAACAAGCATATGGAGAATCATTAGAGGAAACACAAATTTCAAAAATCAATAAGGAAGATGAAATCAGAAAACAATTGAGTTCCTTAGGTTGGAATGAATAAATTGAAATTGATAAATTGAAATTGATAAATTGAAATTGATAAAATGAACTTAACAAGATTGCTTATGATTAAATACGACTAATTCATTATTGTTGATAACAAAGTAAATAGATAATCAGCAATAAAAATTTCAATCTACAACATAGAAATATCTATTTTTAGCATTCACGACATCTTGTATGACGCCTCTTTTAAGTGTAAATAATCCTATAATACTAACAGAGAGCTTTAAGGTTGAAACCAACCTAAGGTTGAAACATTGATAAAGTAAAAGATAGAAATAAGGTAAAAATTAAGCATCATAGAAAAAATAAAATTTAAACCCTTTACTTAAACAATTCCATTATTAAATTCAAACTTTTCGCGTATTAGGGGAATTCGTGTTTTTTTCACAGTAACTAGTGAACTATTAGTAAAGGTTGTAGGAGGACATAAGAGGATGTGATTCAATAGTAGATAGTATTTACATTATAGAGGAGCAAGTGAAGTTTAACATGATAAACTCAGATATAATGAAATAGATTACTTTTAACTGTTAATTATAAAATATTTGATATAATCTTGTACCTGAGATCTATATGAGCATGAAATCATTAGCCTTAGAGAATTTTCTAAATAATGAAAAAAATTGGGATTGAAAGTAAGTAAAACAGTCAACTCTTAATACTAGTAGTGATATAGTATAAGGCTCCTCTAGCGATACTCTAAAATTCAAGTATGATTGTTTATTCATGTAAATCCGATTAAATTTTTGTACCTTTGTCTCGCATTGAAAAATTTGTTTTTTTTCGTTCAGGCTGAGAATATTTCCAAGGATTGATTTAGTTATACAATTCATAGCTTTTAATTATTTTGCTAACTAATTGCTAGATTAAGGTATGTACCACTATACTAACACTATAGAATAGTTTATAATGATTCAAATATGTTATTGGGCTTTTTTCCTCCATTTTTCATGATAATTTGAAAGATTTTTATAGGGGATGAAAAATGGGTCAATTTTAAGTGAATTTTTGACAAAAGGTGAAGTAATAGCTTCATTTAAACCAGGGAATGACGAAAACATCATGGAATCACAATATCAGATTAATTCAGAGCATTTAGAATACACACATATGGTGAGTTTTTACCATATTTATTGGATCATTATTAATCAAATCAATACATTTAGTTAACCGCTGTTACGTGATTTGATTTGTTTTTTTCATGATATTTTCATGATTTTTTTTCATAAGAAATCCGTAACTTCGAACCAATCGATTATTCTATTACACAATATAAGAAGTAAAGTACTAAGAGATCCAAAAACACCCGTTTCATTATAATTAAAACGAATTTTATTCATTTAGTTGGGTCTTTCTATGCTGAATTTGAATTTTTATTACCATTAAGAAAAAGTCGTTCCCTAAAGTTCCTTTTGTCAAAAATTTCAAAGCCCCACGACATCCACCGCGACATATGTTTTTATTGCACTAAAAACTATAGGATGAAATTGTCGCGAAAAGTGGTAATGGTGTCGCGTGCGATATTTTTGACCCATTTTACAAGTTTTCCCGTTCTGTGAGGAAAGCAATTAACCAAAAATCATTTCCCGATTTGTCAAATTAATTAAGTTTTTCCTGCACGCAGCGATTTTTTTTAGGTAATAAAAGTATTGTTTTGGGATTTCAGCATAGCATTTTCCAAAGTAAGATTCGCCTTTACTGGGTTTCAAATTTTAACCATAGAAAATTTTTATCGTTCCCCTTAAGTTTTTTTAACTCATTTTATAATCAAAATTAGTATAATTTGATCGATTTTCATATTATTCAAATTGAAATTTTGAATAATTAGAAATTGATTATAAGATTGGGGACTCAGAAATTCGAATTCATTCGCTAAAAATCAAATAAAAAAAATTTTCTGAATCAGACAAATTAAAGGAAAAAAAAAGCCGAATCAACACATTTTGAATCAGTATAGATATTCTATAACCAAGTTAATAGTTGATTACTAACTGTTTAAGATGTCGTATAACGATAATAATCATAATAACTATTATGAGCCTAATCAACAGGGTCATGATGGTTATTATCAACAACAACCATATGATATGGTTAACCAACAACAAGAATATTATGATCCAAACATGCAATATCAACAACAACCTTATGACATGGATGGTTACCAAGATTCTAACTACCAACAACAACCTGGAAACTATAACCAAGATCCTGAAGCTTTCAGTGATTTCAGTTATGGTGGCCAAACTCCTGGTACTCCAGGTTATGATCAATATGGTACTCAATATACTCCAAGTCAAATGAGTTATGGTGGTCCAAGATCAAGTGGTGCTTCAACTCCAATCTATGGTGGTAATTATGATCCAACTCAATTTCAAATGTCATCAAATTTACCTTATCCAGCTTGGAGTGCTGATCCACAAGCTCCAATTAAAATTGAACATATTGAAGATATCTTTATCGATTTAACTAATAAATTCGGTTTCCAAAGAGATTCAATGAGAAATATGTTTGATTATTTTATGACCTTATTGGATTCAAGATCTTCAAGAATGTCACCAGCTCAAGCTTTATTAAGTTTACATGCTGATTATATCGGTGGTGACAATGCAAATTATAAAAAATGGTACTTTGCTTGTCAACAAGATTTAGATGATTCTATCGGTTTTGCTAATATGAATATGGGTAAAATTGGTAGAAAAGCAAGAAAAGCTTCTAAGAAATCTAAAAAAGCAAGAAAAGCTGTTCAAGAACACGGTGAAGATTTAGATGCTTTAGCTAATGAATTAGAAGGTGACTATTCATTAGAAGCTGCCGAAGTCAGATGGAAAGCCAAGATGAACAATTTATCTCCTGAAGAAAGAGTTAGAGATATCGCATTATACTTATTATTATGGGGTGAAGCAAATCAAGTTAGATTTACTCCAGAATTATTATGTTATATCTATAAAACTGCTTTCGATTATTTATTATCTCCACAATGTCAACAAAGACAAGAACCAGTCGCTGAAGGTGATTACTTGAATAGAGTTATTACCCCATTATATAGATATATTAGATCCCAAGTCTATGAAATTTATGATGGTAGATTCGTCAAGAGAGAAAAAGATCACAACAAAGTTATTGGTTATGATGATGTCAATCAATTATTCTGGTACCCTGAAGGTATTTCAAGAATTATCTTTGAAGATGGTTCAAGATTAGTTGATATTCCACAAGAAGAGAGATATTTAAGATTAGGTGAAGTTGAATGGAGAAATGTTTTCTTCAAAACTTATAAAGAAATCAGAACCTGGTTACATTTTATCACAAATTTCAACAGAATCTGGATCATCCATATTTGTGTTTATTGGATGTACTGTGCTTACAACTCACCTACTTTATATACTTTACATTATTTCCAAACTTTAAATAATCAACCCGTTGCTTCTTCAAGATGGGCTTCTGCCGCAATCGGTGGTATTATTGCTTCATTTATTCAAATTCTTGCAACCATTTGTGAATGGATGTTCGTTCCAAGAGAATGGTCAGGTGCTCAACATTTATCTCGTAGATTATTATTTTTAGTTTTAATCTTCGTTGCTAATTTAGCACCTGTTGTTTTCGTTTTCTACTGGGCTGGTTTAGCTGCTAAATCAAAGGCAGCTTTGATTGTTTCAATTGTTGGTTTCTTTATCGCAATTGCTACTATGGTTTTCTTCGCTGTTATGCCTTTAGGTGGTTTGTTCACAAGTTATATGAACAGAAGATCAAGAAGATACTTATCTTCCCAAACTTTCACTGCATCATTCTCAAAATTAAGAGGTTTAGATATGTGGTTATCATACTTCTTATGGTTCTTAGTTTTCTTAGCTAAATACTGTGAATCTTATTTCTTCTTAATTAAATCAATGATTGATCCTATTAGAATTTTATCAACCACAAGAATGAGATGTACTGGTGAAGTTTGGTTCGGTAACAAATTATGTTTACACCAAACTAAAATTGTTTTAGGTTTAATGTTCTTAGTTGATATGTTGTTGTTCTTCTTAGATTCTTATATGTGGTACATTATTTGTAACTGTGTTTTCTCCATTGGTAGATCATTCTACTTAGGTATTTCAATTTTGACCCCATGGAGAAACATTTTCACCAGATTACCAAAGAGAATTTACTCAAAGATTTTAGCAACTACTGAAATGGAAATCAAATATAAACCAAAAGTTTTGATCTCACAAATTTGGAATGCTATTGTTATTTCCATGTACAGAGAACATTTATTAGCCATTGATCACGTTCAAAAATTATTATATCATCAAGTCCCATCAGAAATTGAAGGTAAGAGAACTTTAAGAGCTCCAACTTTCTTCGTTAGTCAAGATGATAATAACTTTGATACTGAATTTTTCCCAAGAGACTCAGAAGCAGAAAGAAGAATTTCTTTCTTTGCTCAATCTTTGGCTACTCCAATTTTAGAACCATTACCAGTTGACAACATGCCAACTTTCACTGTTTTCACTCCTCATTATTCCGAAAAGATTTTGTTATCTTTGAGAGAAATTATTAGAGAAGATGATCAATTCTCAAGAGTTACTTTGTTAGAATATTTGAAACAATTACACCCAGTTGAATGGGATTGCTTCGTTAAAGATACAAAGATCTTAGCTGAAGAAACTGCCGCTTACGAAAATGGTGATGACCCAGAAAAATTAAGTGAAGATGGATTGAAATCTAAAATTGATGATTTACCTTTCTACTGTATTGGTTTCAAGTCTGCCGCACCTGAATATACTTTAAGAACTAGAATCTGGGCTTCATTGAGATCCCAAACTTTATATAGAACTGTTTCAGGTTTCATGAATTACGCAAGAGCTATCAAATTATTATATCGTGTTGAAAACCCTGAATTAGTTCAATATTTCGGTGGTGATCCAGAAGGTTTAGAATTAGCTTTGGAAAAGATGGCAAGAAGAAAATTCAGATTTGTTGTCTCAATGCAAAGATTATCCAAATTCAAAGAAGATGAAATGGAAAACGCTGAATTCTTGTTGAGAGCTTACCCAGACTTACAAATTGCTTACTTAGATGAAGAACCTGCATTATCAGAAGATGAAGAACCAAGAGTATACTCTGCTTTGATTGATGGTCATTGTGAGATGTTAGAAAATGGTAGAAGAAGACCAAAATTCAGAGTTCAATTATCTGGTAATCCAATTTTGGGTGATGGTAAATCTGATAATCAAAATCATGCAATAATTTTCCACAGAGGTGAATACATTCAATTGATTGATGCCAATCAAGATAACTATTTGGAAGAATGTCTTAAGATTAGATCTGTTTTAGCTGAATTCGAAGAATTAAATGTTGAACACGTTAACCCATATGCTCCAACCTTGAAAGATAAAGAAAAATTACAAGAATTCCCTGTTGCTATTTTAGGTGCCAGAGAATATATTTTCTCTGAAAATTCAGGTGTTTTGGGTGATGTTGCAGCTGGTAAAGAACAAACTTTCGGTACTTTGTTTGCAAGAACTTTAGCTCAAATTGGTGGTAAATTGCATTATGGTCACCCTGATTTCTTAAATGCTACATTTATGTTGACAAGAGGTGGTGTTTCTAAATCACAAAAAGGTTTACATTTGAACGAAGATATTTATGCTGGTATGACTGCTATGTTAAGAGGTGGTAGAATCAAACATTGTGAATACTACCAATGTGGTAAAGGTAGAGATATGGGTTTCGGTTCTATTTTGAATTTCACAACTAAAATTGGTGCCGGTATGGGTGAACAAATGTTGTCAAGAGAATACTATTATTTATCTACTCAATTACCATTAGATAGATTCTTATCATTCTACTTCGGTCATCCAGGTTTCCATATTAATAATCTTTTCATTCAATTATCTTTACAAACTTTCATGTTGGTCTTAGCAAACTTGAACTCATTAGCACACGAATCAATTATTTGTTCTTATAACAGAAACACACCAATTACTGATATCTTATATCCAATTGGTTGTTATAACTTGAGTCCTGTTATTGATTGGATTAGACGTTATACTTTGTCCATTTTCATTGTTTTCTTCATTTCATTCATTCCATTAACAGTTCAAGAATTGATTGAAAGAGGTGTTTGGAAAGCTGCTAAGAGATTTGCAAGACATTTAACTTCATTATCACCAATGTTCGAAGTTTTCGTTGCTCAAATCTATTCCTCATCATTATATACTGATTTAACTACCGGTGGTGCTAGATATATCTCAACTGGTAGAGGTTTTGCAACTTCAAGAATTCCATTCTCAATTTTATATTCAAGATTTGCTGATTCATCAATCTATATGGGTGCAAGATGTATTTTGATTATTTTATTCGGTTCAGTTTCACACTGGCAACCAGCTTTGTTATGGTTCTGGGCTTCATTATCATCATTAGTCTTCTCCCCATTCATTTTCAATCCACATCAATTCTCTTGGGAAGATTACTACATTGATTACCGTGATTTCATTAGATGGTTATCAAGAGGTAACACCAAATGGCACAGAAATTCATGGATTGGTTACATCCGTCTTTCAAGATCAAGAATTACTGGTTTCAAGAGAAAATTAACTGGAGATGTTTCTGAAAAAGCAGCAGGTGATGCTTCAAGAGCACATAGATCAAACATTTTATTTGCTGATTTTATTCCATGTGTTTTCTATACAGCTGGTTTATTCGTTGCTTATACATTTATCAATGCTCAAACTGGTGTTACTAAAGATGTCAAAGAAGTTAACTCTACTTTAAGAGTTGTTATTTGTGCATTAGCACCAGTTGTTATTGATGCTGGTTGTTTAGGTGTTTGTCTTGGTTTAGCTTGTTGTGCAGGTCCAATGTTGGGATTATGTTGTAAAAAGACTGGTGCAGTCTTAGCAGCTTTTGCCCATGGTGTTGCAGTTATTGTTCATTTAGTTTTCTTTATTGTTATGTGGGTCTTAGAAGGTTTCTCATTCGCAAGAATGTTATTAGGTTTAATTACTATGATCTACATTCAAAGAACTTTATTCAAATTCTTAACCTTGTGTTTCTTAACTAGAGAATTTAAGAATGATAAAGCAAATACTGCTTTCTGGACTGGTAAATGGTATAATACTGGTATGGGTTGGATGGCCTTTACTCAACCAGCAAGAGAATTCTGTGCTAAAATCATTGAAATGTCAGAATTTGCTGGTGATTTCATCTTGGCTCACTTCATTTTATTCTGTCAATTCCCAATTATCTGTATTCCATTAATTGATAGATGGCATTCAAGTATGTTGTTCTGGTTAAAACCATCTAAATTAATCAGACCACCAATTTACTCATTAAAACAAGCTAAATTAAGAAAGAGAATGGTAAGAAAATATGCAACATTATATTTCCTCATTTTGGTTATTTTCGTTGTATTAATTGCCGCTCCAGCAGTTGCAGCTTCATTCCTTCCAGACGATTTAGGATCATCACTTTCAGAAAATAAAGCTGATATAACTTATGGATTATTCCAACCAAGAAAAGTCAATAATAATGATACTAAAGATCCATCAAAAGCTTACGCAAGTTCATGGTCTTTTGCAAGTTATACTCCAAGTAAAACTGAAGCTTACACTTCAAAAGCTTAAATGGTATTATAGAAACAAAATATTTTTTCAAATTGAATGAAAATAATATTGTATAAAGAATTGAATTATTATTCTTTTCTTCTGGATAGGTTAGTTTTATAAATATTGTTTGTTTTTGTTACATAGTTTATATGTATCCACATTAAATATATGTTTTATTATACTTGTACTCTCTGATTCTATCAATAACTTTTTCCAATAGATAATTTATCTGTTAATACTTCTATCAATATTGAATAATATAATATTTGACTGATTGAAATTCGCGAGTGTCAAAAATTGGAACAGAAGAAAAAAAAAATAAAATTAACAACAGTTACATTATGGCGATATTGTTTCGTTTCCACAATTTCCCAAACTCCACCAGGGTGTTGATTGGGAGTTTGATATTGATATCAACTTTAGTGTTTCTTATTAAAGTAGGACACTATAGATCCAGTGATTCAGAAGAGATCAAATTTCATGATATTCAAGTACCATATTTACAATTAATACCAAGGTATACGATTTTCTATCCATGGGCTATAGTTACATCAATTTTTGCAGAGATCAGCGTGTTTTCATTCATAGTTTCTGGGTTTATTTTGACAGTTTCAAGTAGATACGTTGAAAGATTTTGGGGATTTAAAGAAGTGATTCAATTTGTATTCGTGATTGGATCAATCACTAATTTCTTGACAGTCTTGATTACAATTATTTCCAATATCATTAGAAAAGATCAATTAGGGATGGATAAACCTTTGGGAGGAGGAATCTCTTATTATTTTGGATTTTTAGTTGTTTTGAAACAATTAATTCCTGAACATAATATAGTACTATTTCAAGGTTTAATTAACTTTAGAGTTAAACATTTACCATTTATTTGTACTATAATAGTACTTTTATGGTCTCTCATTATAACCAGATCCTTATATCCATTCTTACCATCATTCGAAAGTTTTATTGTTTCATATAATTATTTAAGATTCTATCAAACTTTTTCGATTGATCCGATATTACCAATTTCGAATAATGATTCAGGATCTATAATAAGGGGAGATGCATCTGATTCATTCAAATTGAATGAATTCTTCCCTAATATAATGAAACCATATTTATCGATAATTTTCGATAAGATTTATGAATTCTCAGTATTTTTAGGTATCATCACACCATTCAACGATGACTCGATTGAACAAGGTAACTTGAGAGCCCAAAAGAGACTGGAACAAATAAACCAAACCCAGAAATCCATTCCATCTTCAGTGGCCGAAAGAAGAAGACAAGTAGCCCTTCAAGTCATTGAAGATAGAATCAGTAAAGAGACCAGACCTAATCAAAATTAAATCAATTAGAAATAGCTGATGCAGAAGCAAAACAAACTGAAAAACACAAGCAAAAAAACACAAGCAAAAAAAATACAAGCAAAAGCAGAAGAAACAGCTTAAGAAAGTAGATAGATGCTAAAGCTCAAACAAATAGTCAGAATAAATAAACTCAATAAGAGATCTCTCGTGTAAGAAAGGTATTGTTTAAACAATGATCTCGAAGTTGTTAACTTCAGTTTTAAGTCAAAATCACTCAAAATTTCGCGATTTTAAGTTAAAGCAACACAACAGCCCTCAGCTTACAGCTGAGGGCTGTTGTGTCGAGCTATTTAGGAGTATATTAAACAATGAAAACACAATACAAGAGACTACTCTAAGTTTAACCATAAATCTTAAAACGTAAACGCACCCCTGATGAAGCAGCGTGTCGACACCATTGTCGCACCCATAAATGAAATGAAAAATTTCAACTTGAACAACTCGACATAAGATCAGAAGGTACGTGCCTTTGAAATTTTTCAACAGTTGGATACTTCAAACAAGAAACGAAGTAAAGACAGAAGCTCACGAGGTGTATACGGAGAGAGTACCAGAAAGGAGATTGAATACGAGCCAGAAAAAAGGTGAGAAAGATCTGAAACAGACAAAGAGTGAGACCGAATAGAGAAATTTCAAGTCAAAACATACATTGGAAATATACATAGGGCATCTACATTGGAAACATAGATTGAGCACTTACATTGAGTAGATAGAAATAATAGAACAAGTATTTCAAAAAGATGATGGGTAATAAGTCATTTAAGCCAAAGGAAAAAACTAAAGGCTATTTACCACTTCCTGCAACCTTTAATCAAATCAAATCAATAAGAAGTAAAAATTCGACGATTTGGATTCTTTTTGTATTGATAATATTCATATTATTTAATCCATTGGGCATATCGATTAACATATTCCCTAAGCAACCTGTTAACCAATATCCCCCTTCACATCCATTCACAAGTCAACATGTAATAACTACCAATTCAAAATACATTTTTCCTCCTGTTGAACATGCCCCTTTATTACAAGAATTGGGTAGATCCAAATTAGTAAAGGAATCAAGAGTCAGAGATGCCCGTCATCCTGATATCGAAACCAGCTCCATTTATTCATTAAACAAATACGATGATCCAAACCCTTCAGTCCAATTAGCTAAAGAAAAAGACGAAAATGCTGCTCTGGACTTATCTAGAGCAAAAAATGCTTTCAAAAATCACGATAAAATTGTCTATAAGCCTAAAAGCAAAAGCAAATATCCAGAAGTTGTCGTCGTTTCCGCCATTGATTTCGAAAAATATAGTTTGGGTGGTTTAACAAGTATCGTCCAAAATAGAATAGATTATGCTCATGAACATAATTATGGTGTCTATATAAGATGGTATCAAGAATTCTTACCTTGGTTAAATTCTTTTGCAAATTTTGATAATGCTGAAAAACGTAAATGGATTAGAGTCTTCTGTTTAAGATCTGCAATGTTTGCTTTCCCTGAAACAAAATGGTTTTGGTACCTTGATGAAGATGGACTTATAATGGAATTAAGTGTTGATTTGAAGCAATACATATTAAATGACGAGGCTTTAAATCCAATTATGTTAAGAGAACAACCAATCAACCCTCAAAATGGTATTATCAAAACTTATAAATCTACAAAACCTGGTGCCATTAGATTAATTGTAACTCAATCAAACGAAAAAATTGAAACTGATTCTTTCATAATCAAAAATGATGATGTTGGAAAATCAATGTTAGAATTCTGGGCTTCTGATTTATTCTTTGAATATCCTAATTTCCCCTTTGGCCCAGATTCTGCCTTAACTCATATTTTACAATGGCACCCTTTCTTATTAAGTAAATCCGCAATCTTACCTGCTAGAACATTTGCTGCTAAGCATAGTAATGAACAGATCAAAAAAGATGATCATTTACATTACGTTAAAGGTGATTTGGCTGTTTCTTGGACTGGTTGCAAGAAGGAACAATGTGAAGCGGCTTTAACATTTTATACAAACATCCTCCATCCTAAAAAACAATAATAATTCCATTAATATTTTTTTATAGAAGCGTCATTACCTATATATATATACATATATACATATATATTACAATAATAAATACATAGAAATCTCATTAAATTTCGTCATTAAAATCTATCTAGATTCAATTCTTTTAATTTGTCATAAATCATTACATCAATACTTTGATCCTTTGTTTTTTGTGTTTGCATCTGTTTGATTCTATTCCAATACGAAATATGTTGTTCCATTCTGAACACTTTATTTTCCTCTTCTGTATTGACTGTAGGTATTATTTTGTCAATATTCAAGAATAAACAAAAATAAGACAATTCTCTATATGATGAATGCTCACTATAAGGTAACGAATAAATTCTTAAACTATCCTTATCACGGTTACTAGTGGATCTGAATCTCTTATTTTGCGGCAAGATATTATCTAAATAATTAAAGGCAGGAACTTCCAAACAAATATCACAAATCCTATTTAAAAATTGATTTTTAGCCATATTATCGTGCTTTGAAAATTCTAATCTATCCAACTCTTTATTTGCCATGTACTGTGGGGTATAACTCCAACCAGTTGGTCTCAAGGCAACACATCTCTCAAAATGGTCTAAATACTTATTGAATTTGATATATTTCCTGAATTCATCCATTGTATATATGATATCCATTGGCACCAAATGTATAACACATTCCGATTCTTCATTCCCCAATTCATCTTCGGTTAGAACCAGATTTAAATAATTATCACCAAATGCTTTCACTACAGTAAATTGGGAATCCCTACTTTTGATATTCAGAATATAAATAGGACAATTATTCAAATTCTTCAGTATTGCAATGGCTAATCTTTCTTTACCAATCACATATGTACCTATCACTATAAGAAACTTTTTCTTAGGACGTGCCATTGATCTTAAAAAGTCCGTAATTCTTGATTGCTTATCTAAACCAAACCATGTACTCAATAATGAAGTATCTTCATTACATAACTCTTGGAACATACAAGACACTTGATGACAAACATCCTCTTGCTTGGGAAAGTTATAATGAAACGTAAGATACGTAGTATCCAAATAAACTCTATCTAATTTCTTGTCAGCATTCGGTAAGAGAAAAGATCTTAATATTTCATTAGTCAACATTTCCTTATTGACTCTAAAATCACCGCAATGAAGATAGTATTGATATTTGAAGTCCTCACCAATAGATTGATAAAGAAAAATTGCTGAACCAGGACAATGGTTAGCGGAAATTAAAGTAACATATAAACCTGGGTCACTAGCATCATTATCAACTCTTTTTATATCACTATTAGCAAAGTTAGTATACAGTTTTATCAAGTATTTAGTTTCAAGTCCAAGAGATTGAATAAATCTTGGATCAATACCAAATTTGATGGTTAATAATTTGGCGGTGACCTCAGTGCAATAAATGATTGGTTTGTATAATGAAAGATCATCGAAATCTTCCAAGCATTCAAAAACTCTTTCATAACACCATTTCTTACTAATTCCGCCATAATGATCTTGATGGAAATGACTTAGAAAGTATTTATCAATTTCATCATCGGGACAAAAATTAAAAGCGTCCATGGAAATTTTATAATTCTTGAAAGGATTAACGTGGAACTCCAATACCTTTAATTCTGGAATTGGCTTTCTTTTAGATTTGAAAGAAAGATTTTTTGGAGGTGTTATTTTCTTGTTTGGACTCTGAAGGGAGTAATCATTCCTATACAGTGGGAGTTTAACTAAAGATGGAGTTTTTTCTTTAGGTAATTTGATAGGCGAGACCGTAAAATTGGTTTCCAAGGAGCATTCTTTGATGTGGGCATGTATGAATTGTGGAGTTAAAGCTCCAAGGAAGACATTGCATACTGGACAGCAATCTTGGGATCTATTTACCAATTCCATATGAGGAACAGCATCTATATTAATTTTATTGTTACGTTTTTCTCTTTTGGGGGGTTCACCAATGATTTTAAAGCCATATAGAGATTCATCATCTGAATGGTAGTTCAAATCGATATCGTTTTCTGGGTTGAATTCGTAATCCATATCGTTGTCATCTGAATCAAGGTCCGAATCAGAATCGTAGAATCGTAGAAGATGAGATTGCTCTTGGGGGTCAGGTTGATTAAAAAGGATACTCGGCGTCATGTCTATATCAGGAAGTTCGTTGACATTTGAAAATGGATTATCATTTTCATCATTTAAATCGTTTGTATTGTGTATGTCATTAGGTAGATCTGTAATGAGGGTATCTTGGAACTCTTTTTTTATGTATTCAGACTTGACCAGAATAACGTTTGGGTTCAGAATAGTTGGATTAGCAGCAGAATCAATGGCAGAACCAAAAGTAGTAGGATCAATAGCAGAATCAAGAATATGATTGGATATGAAATTTGGGGCAGACTCAATATCAGCGGAATCCAGAATATGATTAATAAAATCTGGGGCAGATTCGAGTAAAAATGAAGGGGGAGTCACAGCATGGGACGGCGTCACAGTATCTTGATGGCCAGCATCTTCAGGGTCCGACGTCAAGTCGACCACTTCGTCTATCACCTTCACCTTACGTTGGAACAGAAAGATAGATGATTGTTTCATAGATGAGATCAGTGGTATCGCGCTCTGATATAAGAATGGGTTTATATGAGGAGGGAAGGAGATAGGATGAGGATTAGAAGGAGTAGACGGAGTAAAGTAGAAGGAGAAGGTTGGAAGGAGTAAAGTAGAAGGAGTAAAGTAGAGGGGGTGTATAAGAGGTGTATAAGAGGTGTATAATAGGTGTATAGTACAAGTATAGTACAAGTATAGTAGTACAATATATAAATAGGATTGAGATGAGGTTCGCATTAAATATATATGGGGTTATTAACGATTATAAAGAAACAAAAGTTGAAAGATAAGGAATTAAGGGTGTTGGTATTAGGATTGGATAATGCAGGGAAGACCACAATAGTGAAACAGATGTTGGGAGAAGATATTATGAAGATTTCACCAACGATGGGGTTTCAAATCAATAGTATAATTCATAAAGGACATAGATTGAATATATGGGATATAGGAGGACAAACAAGTTTAAGGACATTTTGGGGGAATTATTTCGATAAAACAGATATAGTAGTATGGGTAATAGATGGATTAGCCTTAGAAAGACTAAATGAATCTTATCAGGAACTTAGAGATAAAGTTATTTTACAAGATCGTTTAGTTGGTATTAGATTATTAGTGATGGTAAATAAAGTCGATTTGGTGGAGGACACTAAAGAGTTGCAACAACAAGTGACAAAAGTTTTGGCTTTAGATAAAGAGTTTCTGGAAGATACATGGAAGGTGGTATTAGTTAGTGGTAGAAGTGGTTTAGGTATTGAAGAAGCATTAGAATGGATTCTGAAATAGTAATGAAATAGTACAGTACTGAAAGTACTGTACTATTTCATGGTACTATTTCATTTTCATTTTCATACTGTTACTTTTTCACTATTCCAGAAAACTAGTTTCATTTCACTTGAACTATTCCAGTACTGTTCCAGTACTGTTCCAGTCATATTCCAGTAGTCATTTAGTAGCCACTAACTAGTAGTGTGACAAGTAGTGTGATAAGTACCATCTAGTTGAGTAACGCGAAGAGAATATCGTCTGAGACAGCAGCGCGTAAAACACGTTGAACGCGATAAATGCGATGTATCAACACTCCTGCAACACCAAAAATATGCCTTAAAGGAGTTAAAAGTAAGTAAGAAAGGTTAAAGATGCATGGAATACTACAATCAAAACGAGGGAAACAAGGGATGATTAACTAAAAATGAAAACATTAATGTATTACACTATGTAAGTATTACACTATAGCCTTGGAGCAAAGCAATGCAGTCCCCTTAAATAAGAAAAGCACCATTCTTCAAAAAATAATAATTTTCGTTTATCAGATCTTAAAATAGAGCAGGGTCACCACGAGAGTTTATATTTATTCAAGTTTCCTCGAAGTTTCCTTTGGTTGAACTTTTATTGTGATTCTTTTTTTTATACTCAACTGGTATTGATTTTTTTTTCCATACTACTCATTTGAGATTGTTATATCATTTGAGATTGTTATATCATTTGAGATTCGTTTATTTATTTAATTGGTATCAGAAAACTTCATATCCTTTCCCAAAATCTATCAGGATAAAAATACCAGAGTGAAATACTAGAGTAAAATACATCAGAATAAAAAAACACCATACAAAGAAAAGAACAAAATTGTCCTAAAAGCAAGACAAACCTATTACCATTCATAGCAGCGTGTTAATATAAACAATGACTCAAATCAGTCCGATTCAAAGTTTTTCAGTAAGTCCTTTAGACTTATTAAATGACTTTTTAAACTTTGAAAATGATGAAAATAATAACCTTATCCAAATCTTAGGTGTTGTAAGACCTTTAAAGTCTTCTCAAACTTCAATTACTTCCTTAATTAGAGGTTTATTCACTAAGAATAAAAATTTACTCAAAATTCTTATTGAAAACATAAAAGGTTTCGAAGACTCAACTAATGTCAATGATGATAAACAAGTCTTGAAAAATTTCATCAACGAATTCATCTTATGGATCAATGATGATATTTTAATCCTTTTCGATAAATACAAAAATTGTCTCAAAAACTTAAACCTCAAAGATACAAACATTCATGATACAACTTATTTCAATAAACCAATCATGCATTTATCAAACTACATGACTTTCGTTGACTCTGCAATAATATTCATTAGAAATCCTTACATTTTAGAACAATTGAATAAATTCAAATCTGGTTGTGATCAAATTATGAATGATTACATAGAATTCATTGAAAATTCAAAATTAAACAATATCACTTTTAATAATGTTCAATTATTTGGTGATTCTGGTAAAAAAGATTATGGCCAAAATGTTTGTAGTTATTTTAAAATAACTCAAATCGTTGAAAGATCAAGATCTACCAGATTATCTATCGATAATTCAAGTTTGAGACAAAATATAGAACTTTTATTATTGGACTTGAATAATAATTTCGCTTCTCAACAATTTAATGCTTTAGCAATTGTTTCTATTCCAAGTGATCATTCTTCAAGATCTTTAATGTTCCCACCTTTCAGAATTAATGAATTGTCTTTAACTTACAGTAAATCAAAATGTCAAATCATTTTAACTTCATTGCATTTCACTAAATCAAAGACTTATATTAATGAAAAAATCGTCATTAATTGTCCTGATGAGGACTTTTTAGCAAATTGGGTCAAGAAATTATCCTTAATTTTCCCTTTGGAAGATCCTGAATCTCCTTTAAATTCTTCATTTTTAATAAAGTTGAGTGAAAGTGATAATGATCTCAAAATGTCTGGTTTGGGTATTGATATGTTATCTGAGTCATCTGAAGCTAATTTAAAGAACATTCTTCATCCAGATCAAAATCAACAAGAACTGCCAGTTCAACCACAACCTAAAAAACGTGAATTTAAAGAATTAATCAATTCACCAACTTTACCACCGCCTTCAATCGCTTTGTCCGTTCCTTCTTCCAGATCAAATTCAGTCACTTCAAATGATTCGTTAGAAGGCTTTGAAAATCCAAAAGGTCCAGCTTTTGATAAATCGTCAAATATATCTTCAGCTGCTTCTTTCCAATCATGTAATACCCATCAAACTCCACAATCATCTAATATTAATTCCACACCTCAAAATAAATTCAACGTTAAACAAATTCCTTCAGGAAATATTACCGTCGAAAGTCAAGAAGAATCTCCAGATAGACCAATTTCTTCTTCTGCTGAAATTGAAACCGCCTCAATTGATGATAAAGAGAACATTCATCCTGGTTTAGCGTCAATGCAAAATTATTCTGTTCCTAATTTACCTTCTAACTTAAAGGATGAAGGTTTATATAAATTATCAACAGGCTCCGAAATTAATATTTCTAACTTTGGTAAGAATCATAACCCATCATTCAGTGTTCATCGTGGTTTAAATGAAGTTATTACTAACACAAGACCAAAATCCAAATTTTTTGGTATTTTCAAGAAAAACAAAACCCAAAAATTGGCAGCTCCTCCTCCTTCTGATAATGAAGTCGCTAAACCAGTAAATAAACCAATTACCAAATCTGCAACAGCACCTCCAACTGCAAATAACATTCAAAGTGTATCGAATTCAAATCCATTTAGACCATCAAATCCTAAAGATTTAAGAATCAATACTAAAATCTCAATGGATTCAGATTCTGACACAATTCCTTTATCAGCATCTTCAGCTATGTCTGGTGTTTCAACTATTTCTCAAGCAGGTGATAAAAGTAATAAATCTTTTACTCAACATGCAAATGCTTCAGGCACTGCATTTGCATTACCATCATCAACTTCTACTTATTTTTTCAAACCTTATACAAAACCAAATGATTCAACTTCATCTGTTACCCAAGAAACAGATTTGGTTATCCCACAAGAATTAAAGGATGTTATCAATGATGAAGGATCTATTGATTTCTATATTTCTCCAACTGAATCAAAATGTTTGAAAGTTTCTAAATGGAAAGCAAAATACGGGAAGTGGGAAATGTTGACAGTCAATGATAGTGTATTCTTGAAATTAGTTGTCAACTATGATATGAATGCAGCATGGATGTTAGTATTCAAAGAAGAATTTGATGAATCATTTGGTGAAGTAATTGATAAACCAATTTTAATCATGGATATCAATCAAGATACTGAATTAACTCAATCATCAGCATTAGATGTTCAGATTTCATCAAACAATTGTATAACCAATGAAAGCTTTTTAATTATGATTAGATGTTTTTCTAATGACTTGACTCAAGCAGTTGTTTCAAACATCAAAAATATTAAAGGTGCCATCGCTCCAAAGAAATTATTACATAAATCATCAAACAGCTCACTTGGAAACTCCAGACAAACCATTTATTCTTCAATAATGGAACTGCAAGTTGGTGCAGCAAGTAAGTCATCAACTTTGACAAGTGTTAATTCGTCATTGAAGAGTAAGCCAAGTTTGCAAAAAATGGCAAATGAACCTCAATCAGCTACTCATTCAAAATCCATGCAACACCCAATGTCACAATTAACCAGAGATATTTCATTGTTATCCATTAACTCTGCAGATATCAATAACGCAACCATTTTGAATAATCCTAATAATGCAAGATTATTGTTATTGAACAATTTGACTATCAGATTGCAAAAGAAGATTGATGATTCTGAAAATTTCAACAGTCCATCATCTTGGAAGATTTTATCTATGTATTCATTATCTATTCACATTATTTCGGATACTTTCAGCGAAAAGAGTTACTATCATTTCACTTTAGCTAACAATGATCCAAATAGTGAAGAACAAGACTATGGCTGGTTAGTATGTGAAGAGGAAAAGTTTGACAGAATTGAGAGAATTGGTAAAGCTGGTTTATTGGTCAACGTCTCAGATGACGATTTATTTATGATTGAATGTAAGGGCAAAAAGGAATTCAAAGAACTATATGAGGTTTTTTAATGTGTATATAACGTGATTTTTTTAATATTTAATAGATACTATTCGTACTTTATTTGTTTGTGTACCCTATACCTCTAAAATTCAAAGTCGGAAAGCTGCAAAAAATAGTGAACGATTCTACATTTGTGAAATCCACAAACTTCAAAATTATCATCATGATTTATAAAGTGTTCGTTCAATTGTTAGTAATTACAACAGTATTATGTCTGGAATTAGTTACAACAAGTTTAAAAGAGTCTGTTCCAGTTATTAAAATTATTGGCAACCAATTTGTTGATTCTAAAGGGTTTAGGTTTTATATAAAAGGTATTGCGTACCAAAGAATGAGAGAGGAAGGGGATTCATTTCAGGATGATGGATTTGGTTATATTGATCCTTTGGCCAATCCCAAAACATGCTTAAGAGATTTGGATTATTTGCAACAGTTGGGTGTGAATGTTGTAAGAGTTTACCAACTTGATCCAAACAAGAATCATGATTCTTGTATGAATGCTTTTGCAGCCAAGGGTATATACGTTTTGGCCGACTTAGCTGAGCCAATGACTTCGATCAACAGAAACAACCCTTCATGGGATATTGAAATTTATGATAGATATAAGTCAGTGGTAGATTCAATGCACAAATATGACAATTTATTAGGGTTCTTTGCTGGAAATGAAGTTTCAAATTCAATTGCAACCATTGACGCCGCTCCCTTCGTTAAGGCTGCAATAAGAGATGTGAAGCAATACATAAAGGATAAGAAGTACAGGAAAATACCAGTTGGTTATGCTTCAAATGATGATGAAAAAATAAGAAATAATATTGCACATTATTTGACTTGCGGTGATGATAACTCTTCAACTGCTGATTTTTTTGCTTTGAACATGTATGAATGGTGTGGATATTCAACATATTCAACCTCTGGTTATAGGGATAGAACTATAGAGTTTAATGATTATCCAATTCCTGTATTTTTCAGTGAGTTCGGTTGTAATATTGTAACTCCAAGACCATTTACAGAGATTGAATCACTTTATGGTTTGACAATGTCAAAAGTTTGGTCCGGTGGTATTGCTTATGAATACTTCCAACATGGGAATAAGTATGGGGTAGTAAAAGAAAATACCGATGGTTCAATTACACCTTTAGATGATTTCAATATCTTGAGTTCAAGGTTTAATTTGAACTCACCCAAACAAATGAAGGTCCATGAATCCAATAACACTACTAAGGACATTCATTGTATCAATGATGGTAAATGGGATGTAAGTGAAAAATTACCAAGTGTTCCAGATAGAGGTAAATGTGAATGTTTGCAATCAACTTTGTCTTGCATTATGACACCTTATAAAGACTTTAAAGAAGACGAGTTGTTGAACGAAGTTTGTTCCAAGGTCAATTGTGATGAGATAAATCTGAACGGTGTTAATGGAGAGTATGGTATCTTTTCAGATTGCAGTTTGAATCAGAAAGTTTCCTTTGCACTTGACAAATTTTATAAACTGAAAGGTGGGACGGAAGAATTTTGCAATTTCGATTCAAGAGCTGTTTTAATTACAAATAATGACAAGAATGAACTCGGTAATATTATTTTGAGAGATGGAAGAAGATGTACTGAAGCATTGAAGGATTTCCAAGAATCTAATAAATCAGTTCAAAGATCAAGCAGAAAGAATCCCACAAAATTTGATGGTTCATATTCAAACACAGATACCAGGAATAGAACCGATATAATGAGGTCAATTGGATCTACAAAAGTATATGTAAAAGAGAAAATTTCAACTTTGATGATGTATGTATTATTGAAATATATATTTTAGAAATGTTAATTATTTACAGAAGATTAATCTTTTTTAGGACCCCATTTGAGTCCCAAGAAACCAGATTCGTTTCCTTTTGGAACGTAGTTTTTTGGTTGGAATTTTGGTTCGATAATATAGATTCTTTTATGACTTGGGATGTCTAATGCAATATAGGCGAATTCTGAGCTCCAGAAAGTTTGATCGATTTGCTCTAATGAGACAGTACCATGTTTACCATTGCTTGATTCAACATGGAATCTCATGACCATACGGTCTTTACCATCTTTACCTCTAGTTCTAACACTTTGAACAGGTCTATTTCTAACCCATTTACCAGCTGGACTTTCCCCATAGGCTTTCAACCTTTCACCTGCTTCGAAAAGTAATGCCTTTTGTGCTTCTTCATTTTTTTCAACTAATTTAATGGCCTTGTTGAAAGTTTTGGTATCACCTGAAGGTAAGAACAATTCTGATAAAATTAAATATACAACTAATAACGCAACACCAGCAGCACCAATGACCAAGACCGACGAAGCTGAGAAGGTTATAGCTCTTGATATTCTGTTAAGCAAGAGTCTACCTTTAGCATTTTTATCTTTTGCAGAATTTGGAGGAGGAGGAGGTGGTGGTGGTGGAGCAGTCTTGGTTGAATAACCTCTAACTGATTGAAGTATGATGCTTGATGGTTTCGATAATCTAGTAAGGGAATTTTGGTAAGGGTTGAAACCACTTTTGGAGACAATTCTTGAATAAATCAAAGGGGTTGGAGAGCCCAACTTTAAGCTTTTGGATGCGTTCTGTAATGAACTATTGATAATCTTCCAGTTATTCATTCTTAACTTCTTGAATCCTCCGCACTGAAAAATTTTTGATTCAACCTTAACTATGAGAAATTAAATATCATCATGTAACTGCTGAATTATAAGTTCAAAGAAGGGGAAACCATATTAATACTACTTAAAATCAAATATCCTATGAAATCTTTTTTTCAGGGATGATTTATCAATTTTTTTGACTTACAATGGTTGTTTTAACACAATAGAAAGTCACTATAGCTTGTGCTGCCGATATTTTAAGTAAGATTCGCCGGTCTAGTATAGTGGTTAGTACACTTCGTTGTGGCCGAAGAAACCCAAGTTCGATTCCTGGGACCGGCAGTTGATTTCAACATTTTTTTTTTTGCCAATTTGTATTATAACAAACTCAATGCCCAAAAGTCACAATTAACCAGTATACATTAGTTAGTTAGTTTTTAATTTAATCAGACGTGAAGTGATTTAGGGGTTTTAGCACTCATCAATGGACTTTACTCATTTACTAAGTGAATTTGGTCTCTGGAATCTTTTCTGAAAGCTAATCCCAATGGCACAAGAAGAGCAATGGTTCGAGTACAAACTAAACTCTAGTATAATACTTTAAAGTCTTAAAGTATATATTCAGTTCTTTAAAGTGTATCTATAGTGAATACTCTTAAAGATGCCATAAGTCATTCCTGCAACTTGTTGCTCACATAAGCCGGTCTAGTATAGTGGTTAGTACACTTCGTTGTGGCCGAAGAAACCCAAGTTCGATTCCTGGGACCGGCAGACTTATATTTTTTTTGCTTCATTGTATCCTCACACTTTAAAGGGATCAGATCTAAACTACCTATTTTTTTTAAATTCTGTGTTTTTATACCTGAAACCAAAGAATTTCGATAATTACAACAAACATGGTAGCAGAACCGGTTCATGCAACTATGGAAACCCTTCGCTACTTTTATGACACAACTTATAAGATAGTCACAGATCAAACAGAAAAGCTCAAAGATTTAGATATCAAGCAGTTTAGCCCTTTGAATGTCGGTTCTGACGAGCCTATGAAGTCCCACGAATTTACATTATTAGATTGTTTGAAGAGCCACAAAACAAAATTGACTATCTTGAGCATAGGCATAGGTATTGGAGGATTTTGTTATTATGATAGAGCAAAGAAGCCAAAATTGAAGGCAAGAAGAAGAGTTCCAAAATTACCTAATGGTGCTAGACTGGATGTTGTATTAATAGTAGGTTCACCTACCGAGCCATTAACAAGACTCATAGCGCTTGACTTTGAAAGAAGAGGGTTCATTGTTTATCTTACAATACTAGATGACAAGGATTTTAAGTATACTGAGTCGAATCCAATTACTGATGATATCAATTATCTTAACTTGACTAATAGTTATAGTTTCGAAAGTCAATTGGGTAAGTTCAATCAGCTTTTAAATACCCCAGTGGTGCCATTCCCAGGGGCCGAAGCACATACTTTGAAATTATCAGGTGTAGTATTTACACCTAATTTATATTTCCCAATTGGTCCGGTTGAAAATATCACGATTGCATCATGGAACAGAATTTTAGATAAAATGTCAGTTTATTTAAAATTGTTTGCATCAGGCTTGATTCAGCTTATAAGGAACCAGAAGTCCAAGACCATTATCATTACACCCAATATTACAAGTTCATTGAACTTGCCTTATCATGGATCAGAATCCTTATTTCAAAATGCCTTGCAGAGTTTGTTCACGACGGTATCAAGAGAGATCAATCAACATGGATTGTCGGTAACACAAGTCAGATTGGGAAACATTTCAGTAGGATCATCATCGAATTCCACAATATTGAAGACATCAAATATTATAAACTCTGAAATTAAAGGCTGGAATCAGGATATGAAATCCTTATACGAAACCAATTTCCTGAGATCTCAATTTAAAGCTAACCCCATCAAATCGACTGGAAGAGGAACAAACTTAAGGGACTTATACCATCTTTTATTTGACTTAATTTATTCAAACAAGAAAATAAACTCCCCTATAGTTTATTGTGGAACTGGTGCCAGATCCTATGACTGGTTCTCAAGTATCTTACCAATTTCCTTTATTCTGTGGGTTTTAACTTAACCTCCTAATTCCTAAGTAAATAGTTTAACTAAATAGTTTAAGTAAATAGTATCCCAGTATATATTAGTATATAAATGAGAGTACGTGCCTTTACCACGTACAATATAAATCATCTCAGCGCGAGAAGAAAAATCTTTTCTTTACGTTCATGGTCAAAGAATTGTTTTCGAAGCTTACAAAAGAACCAATTGGTTAGAGCAGCTTTGGGGAAAGTCTCCTGCCTTAAAAGCGGAAACGTAACGAATACATCAATTCGTTTAGTGATGTTAACTTGAGATTTTTGAACTTTTCAATGTTTGACATGAAGGAAAGTGGTTAAGTACTATAAGATTCTTATTTGTTCTTGATGACATCTTTTCTTCATTTAGTTGGATTGTTTATTGTTTCAGGTCATCATTAGGGTATTATCTTTCGGCAATGGGGTTGTGTATCCTAAACGATAGTTATAACAATTGATTATCTTCGATAATTAACTCAATGGAGCTCACTCTTGAGCCATGAACGTCTTTTTTTTTTGCAAGCTTGAAACTGATTTACAAGTAGGCAAATGCCTACTTGTGAATCGAGAATGCATAGTCAAATATGCCAGGCTTTGTTTGTATTTTTAAACTAGGATTAAGAGGTTTGTAGAGAATGATGAAACATCAAGCAAACATAGAGTCAAGCTCTGATATTTAATTCATTGTCTGGAAAGATGACAAGCTTTAAATAAGGATTAGATTTGCAAAACTTCTGAACTTTAAAACCTTTTAATTCTGTTTAAAGATCCAAACAAATTCTCTTCTCTCCTCTCTTCTTTGCTCAACCAAATGCTCTCTTGTCACATCACACATATTTGAAGATACAAGAAAAATTACAAGAAACATTAGAGTTTTTTCTTTATACCAACAATAATATATAATAAGCTATTAAAATAATATACAATTTATCATTAACCCGTTAATAATTTATTTAATCAATTTTCCAATGATTAGTTAAAGCATTATTTCCATTTATGTGATTATTATTACTAAATAATTCCAATAAATATAATAATAATGTGGTACCCATGTTTATCCAATTCCAAAATTGTAAGGGATGTATTGGTAATTCAAAATTAGTATTTGAAGAACTGAAAATCCCCCATATTTTTAAATGATTTGCTAATTCACCATTATACAGCATCAACAAGTGAGTATATACTGGTATTATAATACATGGGGAATATGAATAAATTAATGTTACAATAGTTGAGGGTGGTTTAACTTGAAATGATCTATTATTAACAATCGTTGAACTAGAAGATAAAGAATTTAATGATGAAGATGAATTATTATTAACATTTGAATGGGAATTTGTGTATGTGTTTGAATTAGAATTAGAATTAGAATTGAAATTTGAATTTGAATTCAAGTTTGAGTTTATGTTTGAATTTGAATTGCTTGCAGTTAAGCTTGAAAATGATGAAGAATGTTTGATTGAGTTTGATCTTGATAAGGTAATTGAATTGATGGAGCTCAAAGAACTATCTCTAGATTTAGCTAAAGGAGGAGTTCTTGGAGGTGAATTTGAAGGATATAAAGTTGAATGATATAAAGCTGGAATAATTTTAGTTGCAGCAAAAAATACAGTAATTCTATAAGAAAAATTGAATAAAACAGGAATTGGTAATTTTCTTACTGAAATATTCAAAAAATCATACATATTTTTTATTGAACCAGGTAAATTAGCAGCTAAATAAGGGACAACTGAAGATAAAGTTGTTGATAAAGTATTTGATAATTGAGGTGAAAAATTTGGGAATTCAATTGTGAATTTGGTATTCGTGAAGATATTATTAATTGCTTGACTAGCATTTTCACTCAATTGAGGAAAAGTTTCATAAATACATCTTACAATATAAGCAAACAATAAGGAAGATTCAATGATTGAACCTCTACCACTAATGATACCGAATAAGCCCAAACCAACGGTTAAAGTTAATAAGGAACCTAATAATGAAGCACCGATTACATCTATTGTAATTGGTAAAACATAAATTCTATATAAAAAATGTAAAGCTCCTGTGATAGTTGATCCACTGAAAATCAAAGAAGCTATTAACCAACTATCAGATTTATAATTGGTTAACCAACTAATAGTTTGACCAATAGCTTGAATGGCCAATAAGGAGCAAAAACCTTCTAAGATGGTAAAAATTGGAGTTGAATTAACAATGAATAATTTCCAAAGTTCAACAGAATAAGGGACGTGAGTTTTAGCTTTAAAAACTGAAACAAACAAGGTTAATAATGAAGGGATGGCGATATATTGGAGATAGTAAAATATCGAGACCCATCTAAAGTATTTTGTTTTTCTACTTAATAACCTCAAGGTAGTTAAAAGGAAATATAGGATGAAAATGAAGAAGGAGAAAGTCAAGCCACATTCGATACCCCCAACATCAAAAGCCATAGGTATGGATAATATGATAAGAATGAGGTATATCACAGATAGTGACAGTCTTGTAAATCGTATTAATTGAATATTCATATTCTTATTTCTTTTTATGGAGTGATAACTTAAGACCGTTTAGTGGTGAATCAATTTCGTTAGTCTGGAGATTGATGCTTATAGTTTCGCAAAGTTTTGGATAACTTTTAGTGGCCGTAAGAATAAATGGAAAAAGTGCTTGAGAAGCGTCGATTGAATAATGGAATATATTTTTTCGGTATATTGATAATGTTGTTAATCACGAATCTTTGTATCCTATCAAGTATACGTCTTAAAAGATCTTGTTGATTTTATATTAAGTCCCCTTTTCTCAGAAAATTTTTTTCTCAATTTCACTACTCGTCTCACAATAATTGAACTTTGTATGGGTGGACGGGGGTATGAGTCTTGAAAAAGTATGGGTGGACTGGAGTGAGGAACCGAACTCAAAAAGAAAAAGATACAATAGGATATATAATTATATTGATTGCAGACAATATGCCGTTTGAAAAAAAAGGATTAGGGGAAAGGAAATGAAAAGTGAAGAGGGAAGATATATATGAAATAATAAGCCTATAAAAAGAAAGTAGGTAGAAAGGGGAAAATAATGGGAGTAAAGTGAAATTTAAATGCATTACTATGGGAATTTTAATCTTAATGGTTAAGTAGTCATTTTTATGGAGATGAGATAAGTTTCATGTTTGATTGCGGGATTCTTAAGTGGTAACTGAAATGAAATTCCGTATTTGTCATTAGATTTTTATTTGGTTCCTGGTGCATGTTTTGTAATTCATTACTATGTGATTTTGTAACCCTGTCCTACCATCCTTTTTAAGTTTGACTTTGGTCTTTATAATTTCATTTAGATCTTAATTTATATCACACGACACCTTTTTTTATCTGTGACATTTCAGAGACATTTGTTTTTCTTAGAATTTAAATTTGATTGAGCAGAAGAAATGTGTATGACACAATTAGAACGACACCCGTCGTTCTAATTGCGACATCCCAATTGCGACACTAAAATCATCTCTTCTCATAAAAAAAGATTAAGAAGACATGAAAGGAATCAAAAGAAAGTCAGATAAACATGGTAGACAAGAAGTAAGAAAGATCACCAGGACAGCAAGAAGAGGAGAAGGGTATAGAAAAGATATATCACCAAAAGAAACTGGTGAAACAGACTCTGAAGCAGATTCTGAGTCAGATAACGAAGAAATAGATCAAAATAAAGATGAGGACCATGATAAGTCAAGAGCATATAATGCATTATTAACATTGTTAGATACAGAAACTGACAAACCCAAAAAAATCCAGAAAGTCAAAGAAATTGACCAAAATGATGAAATCGAAGGTCTTAACCTAGACGAAGAACAAGATGAAGAACAAGATGAAGAACAAGATGAATTAATTGATCAAGATTCTGATGATGAAGGTGATCCATTCCACACTCATTTCAATCAACCTTCTGAAGAGTTTGTAGACTCTCAACCAGAACAACAGAGATATCTCATAAAATCCAAAAACATTCAAGATGGTTATACCTCCATCTTTCAAGTTCCTTCAAATCCAATAGTAACTTCTCAATCTGTTAAACCAATTGACCAAATATACCTTAAAAAGAGAATCCTCAATACAATTGACGAAAAATTCTCCCATCATGATTTATCCTTGTTAAATTCAATCTCTCAATACAGAGATATTAACTACCCATATTTTAACTATAAAAGTCAATCATATAAAAAATTATATGTCTTGCATGCATTAAATCATATCTATAAAACCAGAGACCACATTTTAAAAAATAACTCCAAATTATCAAATCACAATGAACAAATCAAACAAGGTAAATCTCTCCCTGATTTGGAACTCAGAGATCAAGGTTTTACAAGACCAAAAGTTTTGATTTTATTACCAACAAGAGAAGCTTGTTATGAAATCATCAATTTAATCATTAAACATTCAGGTTCAGATCAACAAGAAAACAAAAAGAGGTTCAATAACTCTTTCCATACAAATGCAACCCCTCCTTATAACAAACCTGACGATTTCAAACATTATTTCAAAGGTAATACAAATGATTACTTCACCATTGGGTTAAAATTTACCAGAAAATCCATCAAATTATATTCTGCATTCTATTCGTCTGATATTATCCTTGCATCACCAATTGGTTTGTCAATGATTTTAGAAAATGAAGATAAAAGGAAAAGAGAATACGATTTCTTGTCATCCATAGAAGTTTTGGTTATCGATAATGCAAATCAACTTGAAATGCAAAATTGGGATCATATTCAAACAATCATGAAATATTTGAATAAAGTTCCAAAAAAATTCCATGATGCTGATTTTTCAAGAATTAGAATGTGGTCAATTAATGATAAAGCTCACTATTTCACTCAAAGGTTAGTATTTTCTGAATATTTAACTCCTAATATTAATAATGTAGTCAATAAATCTTTGAATTTGAGTGGTAGAATGAAATTCAAAAAGAATATTGATTCTAGTAATTGTATAATGAATTCTGTTGGATTGAAAATAAAACAGATATTTCAAAGATTTGAATCACCATCGCCAATGTCTGATCCAGATGCAAGATTCAAATTCTTTACCAATTCAGTTATAGGTTCTTTATCAAATTCTACGAGTTATGACGATGGTCTAATTATAATAATCCCATCGTATTTCGATTACATCAGGGTTAAGGACTTCATGAATACTACTAAATTAAATTTCGAAGCTGTAGATGAATATACCCCTCAATCGAAATTAACTAGGGCTAGACAACAGTTCATACAAGGTAAAATCAAAGTATTAGTTTATACTGAACGTTTACATTATTTCAGAAGATTTGAAATTGGTGGGGTCAAGAATGTTTTATTGTATGGTTTACCATCAAACCCCATTTTTTATAAAGAATACTTAAAATTCATAGGCAAGTCTGTGTTCAACAATATAGTTGATGTGAACTTATCATTTATGAAGATAATTTTCTCCAAATGGGATGCTGTAGCCTTGGAAAGAATCGTTGGTAATGAGAGAGCACCGGTTTTGTGTAATTCAGCTAACGAGATGTATGAGTTCAAATAGATACATTATATATTACCTAACCTATTTTCAACCCTCTAAAAAAATGGTTTTCAGTATCCTGAACCCTCTAAAAAGAAGTTTCTAAAAAAGATGTAATCAGTATGGAGTTGTTGCCAGAATAAGAAACCTTACCTTTACATAAAGTCTTGTTTTCACACTTATAGTTTATTGAAAGCAACAATCAATAATCCAATGGCTACATATGGACTTAATCTTTCACCGATTCTGGCAAATTTCCAGAAGACTCCCAAGATTCCAGTCTTGTGTCCATCTAAAATTCTAGGTGATGCTGCATGAATGTATGTACAAGTACATATCAATAGCAATATAACCTCAATCAAAGCTTGAAAGTTAAATAAAGCAGACTAGAGAGTTAGTAAGGGAACCCCAAAGACTCTGGCAATGTTCATAAAGCCATCCATCAGAACCTATTGATCCTCTTAATAGTACATACCATAGTTGTTGATGAAGTTTTCGCGATCTGAGATTTTACTACTATAAACACATGAGACTAAGCTACTTATTGTAAATAGACTCCTCATTGAAAGCTTCTGTTAACCCATGGAGATACAATCAAAAAGCAGTTGCATTAGCTAATAGTTCTATGAAGCAAGATTCCAAAAAATAACCACAGTTACTGCTACAATATAACCGTTACTCTCAACTTATGTTGCAATTTGAGAACCACATAACCAGGACCCAATGCTAGTCTTTTCCCTACGTTACCAATATTCCAGAAAGAAAGTTTTACAATTACACACACTTTCTTCCAAGATGTCAATATTCCTCCATTCTATGCTTTGATCTTTTAGGATTCCTAATTCTGTAATTCTTTAAGGTTGATAGTAAGCAAATGACGCATATCGACAAACGATTATAATGTCGCATCTCAATTCATCTCAACGTGGATAAAGAAAGTTAGGTGAACAAGTAAGAGAAAAACGGTAACAAAGGAATAGACCTGATATTGAAATACAAGCATAGTAGAAGAAATGACGGAGTTTTCAGAAGATCCATTCCAGATGGATGAAGATTTGAATGAATATGAGAAATCCGATATAAATAATCTTACAAATGATATTACACCAAGATATCAACTCAACAAATTCGATATAAAGGACCAAGAACTTATACGATCAAGGCTAAACAAAATTGAATTAAACAAGAAAGAACCTTTAAAGCCACTCAAGATAGATACAAATAACAAAGACAAAATAGACGGTAAAGAGTATGAAGAAGATCTTGATGATAAATTCGATGCTAAAGCCCATGAAGCCATAAATAAAGACTTCTTGTTACACAAATCTAAACATGAACCCCTTACACCACCTGAAAACTTTTCCCTTGTTGTGAATAACATTTATAGATCTTCTTTCCCACAAGCCTTAAATTTTGAATTTTTGAAAAGACTTAAATTGAAATCGGTATTATGTCTAATTCCAGAAGACTACCCAGAACTCCATCAAGATTTTTTAAAAGAACAAAATATTAAACTTTTTCAGATGTCGATGTCAGGAAACAAAGAGCCTTTTGTAGTTATTTCACACGAATTGATCACTGAAGCTTTGAAGGTCGTATTGAATCCTGAAAACCAGCCTATTCTAATTCATTGTAATAGAGGGAAACATAGAACAGGTTGTTTGGTTGGGATTCTTAGACGTTTACAAAAGTGGTCTTTAACAATAATTTTTGATGAATATAGAAAATTTGCAGCACCAAAGGAAAGACCAATGGATCAACAATTTATTGAATTATATGATGAAACAGAAATCGTTGAATTCGCCGAAAAAAATAGTTTATTACCTTTAAGTTGGGATTAGGAATGGGACATACTACATACATTTCTTTCGACATACTCTTTTTTTTTGTTATCGTATAAATAATAATCTTATTCTTCAATGAATACTATTTCAAGGTAAAAAGCCTATCAGGATTAAAACCTAATTTAGAATTTTCTTTGAAGGCCAGAAAAACTTCTTAGCATAAATACCTGCATTACCTAAAGCCAAACCAGTTAAAGCTATAGGAGAAAGTCTACCAGTAAGTAAACTCTTTACACTTGCTGTACCATTGACAATTAAATATAAAGATGACCAAGCAAATGTGAAACCAGCTCCATTTTCCAAATCTGAATCATAAATCATATAACCCCCGATCAAATGAGTTAAACCAAATGTATAACAAGAAGCCTTTGTAGGTTTAGCAAGTGATAAACTCTTTGCAAATGCTTGAGAACTGCCTGAGGACCCTGAAATATTGATTTGTTTTGTAGATGTCAAAGCCCTGTAGAATAATATACCTGAAAACAACCATGGGGGGAATGGAGTATCAGCAATTGAATCGACTGTATCCAATGATACGGAGTTTAATAAATCTGATGTCATTTTTCTTCCTGTTCCAACTTATAATGAAATTTCAATTAGTACAGCTTTAGTTCGAAACAGATGATGTCGCGTCACTGAGCATGTCGTTATAATTCGTTAGCATTTAGAATTTTTGTATGGTATGTCGTAAGCTGAATCTTACTAGCAGATGAATTTTATTAATAGATGGTGGAAAGTAGAGAAAAGAACAAAACATAAGACGTTTATTAAAAACTAATATACACAGAAACATAAGTTTTATACTTATGATCTTTCACCTCTTAATCTTCTAGCTAATTGGATATCTTTCTTTTGGATAGTAACTCTTTTAGCGTGGATAGCACATAAGTTAGTATCTTCGAATAATGAAACTAAGTAAGCTTCAACGGATTCTTGTAAAGCACCAATAGCAGAACTTTGGAATCTTAAATCAGTTTTAAAATCTTGAGCAATTTCTCTAACTAATCTTTGGAAAGGTAATTTTCTGATTAATAATTCAGTAGATTTTTGGAATCTTCTAATTTCTCTTAAAGCAACAGTACCTGGCTTATATCTGTGTGGTTTTTTAACACCACCTGAAGATGGAGCTGATTTTCTTGCAGCTTTGGAAGCTAATTGTTTTCTTGGGGCTTTACCACCAGTAGATTTTCTTGCAGTTTGTTTAGTTCTAGCCATTTCTGTTGTTGGATAATTTTATGTTTGAAGGATTTATTGATGCTTAAATACTTGAAGAAATCTAGAGATATCGAAGCTTGATAGAGAATAAACAAACAAACAAACAATATTGATAAGCGTGACGATGAGGCTTGAATTAGACGTAATATTGATATTTGAGGTATTGAAGAATGATCGTGCCAGTATGAACATTACTAAATTCTCAAATCTCATAGTTTATTCGAGACCGTGTACTAAAAATTAAGATCAATTACCGTTTGATTGATGTTATTCCTGCATTTCGTGACTGTTTAGATCGTTTCGACCCTCTGTTCGCCACTTCTTAGTGGCATTTGGCTTTATTTAGATCCATTGTCGTTGTATTTACATTTCTTCTTATTATTTGAAAAGCGTTGATTTTTTCGCAGCCATTGGCATTGGTATGAATATTACGCGTACCTTACGCGTAAACAACAGCACTTATGATTTAAGAAGAAACGAAACGATTTTTTTTGCAGCTTCTCATATAAGAAGAAATCGTGAATTGGTGTAAAGATGGAATAACATAATGAAATCAAAACAAATACGAATATGAAATTCTAGATAATGAAAATAAATGGTGAGAAATGAAAATAAATCAAAGTAAACGAAAATAATCAGAGATTAATATAAATATAGATCGAAATCCTTCTAGTTTTTTTATTATTATTCTTTATTAAACAGATAATTTATTAAATATGTCAGGTAGAGGAAAAGGTGGAAAAGGTTTAGGAAAAGGTGGTGCTAAAAGACACAGAAAAATTTTGAGAGATAACATCCAAGGTATTACAAAACCAGCTATCAGAAGATTAGCAAGAAGAGGTGGTGTTAAGAGAATCTCAGCTTTAATCTATGAAGAAGTTAGAGTTGTCTTAAAATCATTCTTAGAAAATGTTATTAGAGATGCTGTTACTTATACTGAACACGCTAAAAGAAAAACCGTTACTTCTTTAGATGTCGTTTACGCTTTAAAGAGACAAGGAAGAACCTTATATGGTTTCGGTGGTTAATCTTTGTATTTCTAGTTTTTATTGTATATTAGAATATATTATTACTATTATCTTTCTCATTTTATTTCTATTTAATTTCTCATTAAATATATTTATCGATTATCAATCAATTTTTTTTATATTATTCTATATTCTCAATCATAGCTAATCTATATGCTTATAATGCTTGTGCTAGATTACTCTCACCTAGTTTTCCTCCTTTATTTAAAAATCTATCTAGCTTTTTGGAAATCTTGTGTCGCAAACTATCGAGATCTATTGGTATATATGGTTCATAATCATCTCTGGTAACTCTGACCCATTGCTTTATACATGCTGAACTTGAATCTTCTATTTCTTTATGCCATAATGGACATTTACATCTACATCCAACTCCATTCACTTTCCCTGCATCTCCCTTATACAGCTTGAAATATCTATTATTTAGGTTTTTTTCAATTGGCGTATATGGTAATTGATTCTTTCTTGAATTACTTGGACAATGCCCCAAAGTTGAATGCTTATATCCTATATCTCGGAAATAATGTATTTCATTTATATCTAGTATCATAGAGATTCCTAATGAATGGACTGGTGCATCTCCCCATCTTTCTTTATAAAATCCTCCTGACTCTTCCAATTGTTGGAAAAATTGCTCATAGATTTCTGAATTAAAGATTTCCGTTTTGGCTATTTCAAAATTAGACCAGAAGTGACATAGGTTATATTCTTCATAATCAAATCTATCCTCATGTAACATTGGTAGTTCTCCTGACCTCGTAATAAATTTCCCAATCAAATCCCTGTTTATCTCACCGAAATCTTTCATATCTGGTATTTCTAAAAATTTCTTTAATGTCATTTCTAGTTCTACTTCCTTAAGTATATCCTTTCTTTCTTTGATATCATCATAATCTAGTTCATTTTCTCCTTGACTGTATTTGAAGTTTTTAACCAACATTCTCCATAATTTATTAGGCTTTATCTTTTTGCTCTTAGCGAAGGCTTTAGTTTCTCTAAATAATCCCGGTACTGTATAATACAATTCATGGATTGCAACATTGAATCCATACTTCTTACCATGTTTTTCCATTTCAATGAATGGATCATATGTCAAATCACAAAAGAATTCAACATCGGGCTCAACTCTCCAATACCATTCCTTATTTTGAACTAATGGATGTTTATAAAATTTGTATGAAAAATACCTACACATCTTATGATAGGATGGTTTATTACCATAGTATATTCTTCTGTCACCTTGAGATTCGACAAACTGTCTGAATTCTTCTTTATCTATATCTGCTGGGAATTCCCAATCTTGTGGCTCTATTCTCCCAAACTCGACGTTTGCGTTTGTAAACTGTTTAACTTTGGTCTTGAAGTCTTCACTGAAGTCTTCATCATTTAAAAAGACCCATGGATAATTGAACCATTGATTGAAATGCCTTTCCAATGATATCATTGACTTTATGACATTATCGACTTCTTCGTTTCTTGCTAACATCACAAATGATGCGTTGGCCTTAGGCCCACTGGTATCGATTTCTCTACACCCTATTTGGAAAGGGGCATCTATTTGAGACGACAAGTCCCTTTCGCTAAACAACAACTCCTTTACGTCTTCAACGCCTCGTAGTTTCATTAATTCTTCATCTGTCATCAGTATCATTCCTGGATCAGGTACGGTTGTAAACCACCAAATAGAACCCACCGAAATAAATACAACCAAGCTGAATAGTAGTTTGAGACTCTTAGATCGACTATTGATATGGCTCTGAGGTGCTTTGGGACTTAATAGTAGTCCCACCATCTTCTATTAATTAACCCTTTTAGTCTTGTGGTAGATTGTGCGCGATTGACAGATTTGACACAATACTAAAACTTTAATTACAGCTTCAACAAAAGTATCAAGGAACGTCATCAGAAGCCGTTCTGAATGACAATAAAGAACCGGAAGTTCTAATATAAGTAGATTGGGCCGGTATAGAGGTAAATTTTGGATTCTGATCTTTTGTTTGGTCTCTAATCTTGTACTAAGTGGTACTATACAATATACATACATTACATGGGGTTAAGGCATCGATGGTTTCATTACTGAGGCTTCTTGGTAGCATTTCTCAATAGACTCAAGTCATCATTCAATTCTTCCAGTTTCAAACCTTGGACTCCTATGAATTGTTTAGTTGATCTGGTTTGAGGCTTTACTTGATTATCTTGCAAAATTAGGGAAACGCCACCATCTTCATTATTCATTATCAAGGAATTGATCGCATCATAATCTTTATCACTTAAATTGGAATCATTTCCACTACTTAAACCATTTTGATTCAATTTCAGATGACTATGACTATGTTGCAGATGATAACCTCCTGTTGTATTATTGACTGATGACATTTCATCGTTTGATGAGTAACGCGTTGCATAATGTCTTCTTCTTTTACCACTTGCAGATAAATAGCCAGTTGTGTTGCCACCATCTGACAAATCGTCAGTTTCACCTGAGGTAAACCTACTGAATTCTCTTTTTCTTAATGATCTTCTATCATTCAAAGCACTACCAGCAATTGCATTCAATGCAACGGTTGTAGGGTCTTGGTTATTCCACGAGTTTGCATTCACCAAGTTAAGTAACAATTTATCTTCCTTTAATTGTTTGATTTGGTTTTGTAATTTATCATATAATTTTTCCTTGATTAATTTTATCATTCTGTCGTGATTTTCTTTAGCTATTTGCAAATCTGATTTGTATTCGTCCTCGCATCTCTTGACTTGGTACTCTTCCCATAACCTCAACTTGGTCAACTCAAAGTCTCTTTCGACTTCCAAATCTTGTTTTTTGTCCAAGAATTCCTCATTGGTCCCCAGCTGTAAGGTTGCCAAATTATTTTGTAGATTATGCAAGGTGACTCTATAGAAGTTGTCTCTATCTATCATGAAGGTGGAATCAAGCTTTTGAAGTCTCATGTTGACTTGCTGGCGTTTCTTATCTTTCTTACTAAGGTCTATATTGTTAGTATTGCTTCAGAACCCCTTCACTATAACAATCATCTCAAGCTTCTCCATGGACCCAACCCAGCTGAAAAACAGTTTTCCTCTGTTGAAAAAAGTATCATATACACAACTTGAGTATAAGATCAAAGTATTGTGGTTTTCAAATACATACTATCATTGTTTGCACGTCTCTTTTCATCTCCATTGAACGTTATCATATTGGATGTTGTATAAAAAATGAGATAATTCGCACTAGGGTAACTCTACCAATAATTTCCTAATAAAGTACAAATCGTTGTTTTCCCTAAAAGGACCATCCCTTAAACCTTGCTTGTTTGTTCATACCAAGTGTCATCTACCATAAAGGTTTTACCATTTCCAACGTTTTTTCGAAATTTTTTCTGACTATTATAAAGAATTTTCACTGCATCTTTTTGTTTTTTCAATATGACTATCGAGACTCAAGATCTTAAATATGACTCAGTCAAGAACTTACCTTTTGCTAATAAGAAGTTCCCTACTGTGATAACCGATATCATTCATTTCAATTTAGAGAAAGATGGTAGAGCAGTGAGTTTGATACCTATACATGACCCCAAGATATTGCCATTGGCATTAGTAGAGAAACTCAGACTGGAATTCAATTATGTTGTGGAGGAAGGTTTAACATATCCCTACCACGAGACTAAGTCCAAGGAAGAATTTTTGCCATATTGGTTCGAGCATTTCGTTGCTGTATTGGTCGAAGGACATTTAACGTCCCTTGATGAAAATGCTGACTGGAATGAAAAGTTTTTGGGTAACTTTTATATCAAACCAAATTATACGGGAAGATGTTCCCATGTATGTAATGCAGGTTTCATAGTCAACCACGAAAAGAGAGGTCTTGGTTTGGGAATGGAATTGGGTAGAAAGTATCTTGATTTGGCTCCTAAATTAGGTTACGTCTATTCTGTCTTCAATTTGGTATTTGAGACTAATCCTGCCAGTATTAAGATCTGGGACAACTTAGGCTTTGATAGAATAGGTTATGTCAAAAACGTCGCTGTCTTAAAGGGCCATAACAAATTGGTCGGTGCCTACATGTTCGGTAAAGACTTAGTCTAATATTCAATCTAAGCCTCCCCTCATCTTGTATACTTCCTTAATAACACTACAGTATCATTCCTCTTTTTTACTATTATAGTTTCTGATAAGATCTTTCTTCAACTTGAGACATTTCTCTAAACCCCCACCGAGTCATTCTCATCGCGACATATTTCAAGTCTTTCCCAATCCCTCCACCATTTATTTAACCCCCACCATAATGGGTGAATTATATGTCGTATTCACCTGACCAGAGGTTAATATGTCTCGTGTCGTGCGATGAGATTCAAAGTAAACAAAATTCTTAAAAATACTTAACAGTATAGTGTATACACTTGATATTGGTTGCAAAAAAAACCAATAAGTAGATTGATATACATAGAAAGAGAGCTAAACTCAAGGGTCGAGAAGTATTAACTTACAGCTGACAAACGATATTGGTCCCTTGATAGACTTGCGGCTTGGAGGAGAAGAAGAAGACACAATACACATAAAAACAATATTTCCAAAATGCTGAAATATGAAAATGAAGATCAACTTGACTATTCTCCAGCTCAATTGGATAGGTATACTGTTCTATTAAGAGATGGAGAAACCACCGCCACCATCTATCCGATTCATTCCATCAACGAAATGCCTGAGGGTCTTTTGGCATTTTTATGTGATGAATTGAATATGGAAATCGAAACTGGTGAAACTTTAACATTTTTTGATCCTTTGGATTTAGACTCTTTCCAAAACTATTGGTTCAGCAACTTCGCCGGTGTCATGATTTTAGGGGATAATCCCAATTTAGAGGGTCCTAAACAATGGGAAAAAGAATGTTTGGGTACTTTTTATATAAAACCAACTTATCCAGGAAGGTCTGCTCATATTTGTACGGCTGACTTTTTAGTTAATGCTGGTATTAGAGGTAAAGGTATTGGAAGAACCATGGTAGACTGTTATCTCCAATGGGCTCCAAGATTAGGCTACACTTACTCTTTATTCAGCTTGGTATTCGAATCCAATGTAGCTGCAAGGAGAGTCTTAGAATCAACTAATTTCAAAAGAGTTGGAAGAATCAAAGGTGCTGGTATTTTGAAAAATCATGAAACCCCTGTCGATGCCATCATGTATGGAAGAGAATTAGTAAATAACTCTGACCCAGCAATCGGTGCTTATAGATTTGATAAAATAAAATTCTATCTCGAAACTGGTAGGTATCCTGCCATGGCTGATAGACAAGAAAAATCAAGACTAAGATCATCGAGTTCACACTATAGATTGGAAAATGGGAAGCTTATGTTGAAAGATAAGGAGGTTGTAGCAGACCCTGTGAAGCAGATTCAAATCTGTACTGAATTACATTTACTTAACCATTGCGGAATCAATAAAACCACTTCCTTAGTTGCAGAGAAATATCATTGGTCTAGGATCAAAGATACTGTTGCAGCTGCCATTAAAGGGTGTGCTGAGGGTAGAGATCATACAAGGGATCCTACTGTAATTAAAAGAAATCCAAAGAAGGTTCTTAGCTCTTCCAATACTTTACCAAATGGTACTGTTATTGAATCCAATCGTAAAGTCCACAAAGTTATTCATTCTCAACCAAATAATCCAAATGCTAGGAACCTTATTAAGTCAAGGTTGAATAATCAAACTGTCGAAGAACTATTAGGTCGTGATGAATCTCTTTTATCATCCCATGATTTATCCACATTAGATGATAATATTATGGCAGCAGTTGAAGCTGCTCAAAGATCTCAATTGAGAAACAATCAAGTTTCTACTCATAATCATGATACAGAAGCCAACCATCATGATCACAATCACAACGAAGATAATAACCACGGTCATTCCCATAACCACCAAAATCAAAACCAGCAAACTTACGCATCAGCTGCTGCTCAAGGTGTAAATAGCGATTTTCATTATTCTTCACAATACCAATATAAGGACAGACAAGGCGATATACCTGTAGATCCTGACGTGGAGGCTTTTGGTCAAAAGTATGATAATAGAGAAGAATTAGAGATTGCAAGGGCATTAATCCAAGCAAATGAAGATGATGATAATGATAAACATAAAAATCGTGATGATACTAACATTTTCTTTAAAGAGAATTAAACCTAAAACAGATAACGGGAAACAAATAAACGGAAATTATAAATAGTGTATATTATTAATGTATCTTATAGTCGTATCTACGTGAGAATAAAATAAATCTAATCTAATTAAAAAACAAACTATTACTATATATAAGATTTCTTCGAATATCCCCCAATATTCAAAAAATTTTAGTCGTATTTTTATCGTTTTGATTTCTCTTTTGTTCTATTCTTGATTACATCTCTCAATTAATTTAAAAATCGACACCAATAACCATAGCTAATAAAGCCATTCTGACAAATAAACCGTATCTCATTTGTCTGAAATAAGCAGCTCTTTGATCGAAATCAACTTCTTCTCTGATTTCGCTGGTTCTTGGTAATGGATGCATGACACACATATGTTGTTTAGCGTGAGATAAAATCTTGTTGTCAACAATGTAAGTGTCCTTTAATCTGTTGTATTCTTCGATATCATCAAATCTTTCAGCTTGAACTCTAGTACAGTACAAGACATCAGATCTTGCAATGATTTCTGGAGTTAATTTTTCACTCTCGATAACAGACATATTGTTGTTCTTGAGCATTTCTTTAATTCCTTCAGGTAATTGTAACTCTTTTGGTGCAATTAATTGAATTCTAACTTGGTAATGTCTTAATAAGTGACATAATGAGTGAACTGGTCTTCCATATTTCAAATCACCCATGAAGGTAACTGTAATACCATTGACAGTACCTAATTCTTCTCTAATAGTGAATAAATCTAATAATGCTTGAGTTGGATGTTCTTTGGATCCATTTCCACCATTGATAATTGGAACTGGAGAATATTTAGCTGCAATATCGGCAGATTCTTCTTTTGGATGTCTCAAGACAATTGCATCAGCATAACAAGCTAATGATCTAATAGTATCTTGTAAAGTTTCACCCTTTTTAACAGAAGAAGCATCAGCTGCAACAGCAACAACTCTACCACCTAATCTTTGCATTGCAGCATCGAATGATGATGATGTTCTAGTTGATGGTTCGTAGAACATGGTTGCTAAAACTCTACCGTTTAAGATATCTAAAACACCACGTCTTTCAACTGATAATCTCATTTCTTGAGCAACAGTGAATAATGAATGTAAGTCTGATCTTGTAATATCTTTAACTGATAAAACATTATTTCTTAAGAAAGTATTGTGGTTTCTGATAAAGTTAGCTAAGGCATTACTTTCACCTAATCCTGAAACAGGTGGTTGACTGACTAATTCTTTACCTAATTTTTCGAATTCAGCCATTTCATGTTTTTGTAAATCTTTGATGAATGATGGTCTTCTGTTGTCACCGAATGACATTCTTGCTTTTCTATTCAAACTTGGTGAAGCTGGTGCAGCGACTGAACCAAATCTTGCTCTTGAAGTTTCAACTTCGTATTTACCTGAAGCTTCATCGACGATAAGTTTACCATCTAAGCAAACGGTATCATTGTGAACAGAAACTCTGTTAATGTAACCGAATAATTTTTCATTGGTGAATTTAGAAGTCGAAACAACTAATCTGTCCATATCAATTTCGACAACAGCATCGGTTTTTGGTAAATTGAAGATTCTAGTTGGAGCATCATGGAAATGTTCAATAATAGATTCAACGGTTAATTTTCCTTGGTTAACTGCTGTGATTAATAAAGGTAAAACTTCATCAATACCGAAATCACTTGTAACTGGTTGACCGGTTGCTTTAGCAAAAATGTATGGTAAGACACCAATAGAGAAACAGTCGATAACATCTAAATCTTTCCATAATGCAGCTTGATCTTCAATAGTTGGTAAGAATGATAATGCAGGATATTCCTTTTGTGAAACAAACAATGAGAAGACAGAAACATCACAAGTAACTTGTAATTTTTTATCTTTTGCCATTTTGATCAAATCTAAATCTTCTTTAGATGAAATACCAGTAACATGAATGGATCTATTATGTAATGATGCTAATAATAAAACTGAGGCTAAATCAGTAGTTTTAGCGTCAGTAATAATAGGTTTGTGATCTGGCCATGAAGCAAAATGTGCTGAGATTGATGAAACCTTTGAGTTTGCGAATTCGTTGAAAGGTAAGAACAAAGAACCGGCGTCTCTTGATGAATCTGCTGCTTGTTCAGTGTTTGAATCTAATCCAGCAACTAAAATTGAGAAATCAGTGTAAGCTGAGTTTGAAGCTGACTCGATTTCTTGATTTAATGTTTCTGAATCGTAAACAACTGAACCTTGTAATGTTTGAGGTAAGAACGAGTTATAAGTGAAACCGTTAGTTAATGAAGCTTTGGTAATTGTGCTTATGTCACTAAAGTCAGGTGCAAATGAAGTGATGTTAACAAAACCTGGTAATTCTAAAGTCTTGTGTGAAGTTTGAGCATCTAAGTTACTAACATCCAATGAGATATTTCTGGCAATAGCTTCGACTAATAATTTAGCACATTTAACATTGGTAACTAATGGAATTGAAAAATCAACTGCCATTCTTCTTGATTCATAACCCTTCGACATGTAAGAAGCTGGTCTTCTGAATCTATTTGAAGATGGTAAATTGACATATAAATCAATCAAGTTGTTAGCTAAATGTTGAGTTAATGAATATTCGGATTTTTGGTCTTCACCTTTACCTAAAACTTCTAAGTAATGAACTGGGATGTTGTGTTCTTTGATAAAGTCAGCAGTACCTGCAGTTGCAAAGATCTTGTAACCTAATTCATATAATTTCTTAATTGATGGTAATAATTCTTGTTTTTCTTTATAAGAACCAATTGAGAATAAAATATTCTTCTTTGGTAATGAAAAACCAGTTGAGATCAATGATTTCAAGTAAGCTTCATATTTATTTTTACCAAAAGTTGCAACTTCACCAGTTGATGCCATTTCAACACCTAAAACTGGATCAGCACCTGCTAATCTTGAGAAAGAGAATTGTGGAACTTTAACAGCACAATATTCTTCTGGTAATTTTCCTCCAGGATAAGGGGTGAGTGGGAAATCCATGATAGCTTTGGTTGCCATTTCAATCAAATCAGTACCAACAACTTTGGAAATGAATGGGAATGATCTTGAAGCTCTAACATTACATTCAATAACTTTGATATCATTGTCTTTAGCAATGAATTGAATGTTATAAGGACCAGTAATGTCTAATGCTTTACCAATCTTGGCAGTTGCTTCAACAATTCTTCTGACAGTTTCTGGGTCCAAATCTTGAGGTGGAACAATTAAGGTAGCATCACCAGAATGGACACCAGCATTTTCAACATGTTCTGAAACAACATGCATAATCATTTCACCATCCTTGGCAACAGCATCCATTTCAATTTCTTTGGCATTTTCAATATATTTGGTGATAACAACTGGATAATCTGGAGAGACATCAACAGCTTGAGTCAAGTAAGAAGCCAAATCATCTCTTGAGTAAACGGTATTCATAGCAGCACCGGATAAAACATAAGATGGTCTAACCAAGACTGGATAAGTGACATCTTCAGCGAATTTTTCTGCTTCTTCGATAGAAGTCAATTCTTTCCAAGCTGGTTGATCAACTCCGATTTTATCTAACATTCTTGAGAATTTATATCTGTTCTCAGCTGAATCAATCATTTCTGGGGAAGTACCTAAAATCTTAACATTTTGTCTGTATAAAGGTAAAGCAATATTATTAGATGTTTGACCACCCATAGAAATAATAACACCTGAACTCTGTTCTAAATCATAAATATCAAGAACTCTTTCTAAGTTAATAGTTTCGAAATACAATCTATCGGCTTCATCATAATCAGTTGAAACAGTTTCTGGGTTGTAATTGATCATAATGGTTTTAGTACCTTGTTCCCTCAAAGTTCTAATAGCTCTAACAGCACACCAATCGAATTCAACTGAGGAACCAATTCTGTAAACACCTGAACCTAAAACAATAACACCATGGTCATCGAATTTCACGTCTGATGTGTCAGCATTATATGTGATATATAAATAGTTGGTAAAAGCCGGGAATTCTGCAGCAACGGTATCAATTTGTTTAACAAATGGAACAATACCGTTTTCTTTTCTTAATCTTCTGATGGCGACTTCATTGGAGTTTAAGAATTTGGCAATTTGTCTATCTTCGAAACCTAATTGTTTAGCTTGTTTCAAAATTTTGACTGGTAATTGTTCTTTTGTGCCAAATGAGGTAATGTAATTACCAAATTGGATTAAACCGTGTAATTTGTTTAAGAACCATTTATCAATGTTGGTCAATTTCCAAACCTTGTCAACACTGTAACCATCACTGAAAGCGTTTGCAATAGCGAATAATCTTTGATCACTTGGAGTTTGTAATTCGCTATCAATATCAATGGACATTAAAGCTGAAGTTTGGTTGAAACCTAAGTTATGATAATCAGTGGATCTTATAGCCTTTTGAATAGCTTCCTCAAATGTTCTACCAATAGACATAACTTCACCCACAGATTTCATTGATGATGATAATAAGGACGAAACTCTGGTGAATTTCTTTAAATCCCATCTTGGAATCTTAACAACAACATAATCTAATGAAGGTTCGAAACATGCACAAGTTGATTTTGTAACTGAGTTCTTGATTTCATTTAATGGAATATTTAAACCTAATTTAGCAGCAGTATAAGCTAATGGATAACCAGTAGCTTTTGAGGCTAAAGCTGAAGATCTTGATAATCTTGCATTAACTTCAATAATACAGTATTCTTTTGAAAATGGGTTCAATGCATATTGAATATTACATTCACCAACAACTCCTAAATGTCTAATAACATTGACTGCAGTTGTTCTTAACATATTGTAATCTTCATCACTTAAGGTTTGGGATGGTGCAACAACAATTGAGTCACCAGTGTGGATACCTAAAGGATCAAAGTTTTCCATATTACAAACAGTAATACAGTTATCAAAGGCATCTCTGACAACTTCGTATTCAACTTCTTTCCAACCTTTCATTGATCTTTCAACTAAAACTTGAGGTGAAGTAGCAAAAGCTTTGGTACATAAAGCAACTAATTCTTCTTCGTTGTCAGCAAAACCTGAACCTAAACCACCTAAGGCGAAAGCAGCTCTGACAATTAATGGATAACCAATTGAATTAGCGGCATTAATAGCTTCATCAACTGAATTGACAGCTTCTGATTTAGCACATTTTTCATTGATTTCTTCCATAGCTGAAGCGAATAATTCTCTATCTTCAGTAGTGATAACAGTATCAATTGGAGTACCTAAGACTTTAACTCCTAATGAAGCGAATTCATCCTTTAATTTGATACCAACATTCAAAGCGGTTTGACCACCGAATGTACAATAGATACCATCAGGCTTTTCAAATTGAATAACTTTTCTAACAAAATCTGGAGTAACTGGTAAGAAATAAACTTTATCAGCTAAACCTTTTGAAGTTTGAATAGTAGCAATATTTGGATTGATTAAAACAGTGTAAATACCTTCTTCTTTCAAGGCTTTAATGGCTTGAGAACCACTGTAATCGAATTCACCGGCTTGACCAATTGATAAACCACCTGAACCCAAAACTAAGACTTTTTTAACATCTTCTCTTGGATGAGCAGCTAAATTATCAGCTAATTTTCCACCTGGGAATTCAACTGGTTTCAATAAACCAGAGTTCTTGTGTTCAACAACAGTATTAATGAAGACATCGAATAAAAATTCAGTATCTCTTGGACCTGGAGTTGATTCAGGATGGAATTGAACTGAGAAGAATGGTAAAGATTCATGATAAATACCTTCATTTGAACCATCATTTGCGTTAACAAATAATTCTTTCCATCCACCTGATAAGGTGTTAGTATCAACGGCGAAACCATGATTTTGAGAAGTGATGTAACATCTACCACTAATAGTTGAGGTACAAGGGATATTGTGACCACGATTACCGAATTTCAATTTTAAAGTTGAGGCACCAGAAGCTCTAGCCATTAATTGATGACCTAAACAAATACCAAAGATGGGGGTTTTCTTTGATTCGATGGCAACTTTAATTTGTTTGACGGTTGCATCCATAACTTGAGGATCACCTGGACCGTTGGAGATAAATAACCCGTCATATTGTTCATTAGTAATATCATAATCCCAAGGAACAACTTTCAATTCAACACCTCTTCTGATGAAACATCTGATTTGATTGAATTTCAAACCGACATCAACAGCTAAGATTCTAATTGGTTTACCATCTTTACCTAATTTAGCATCTTTTAAAGGGGTGTATAATTTTGGTTCTTTAGTTGAAACTTTAGCAACTAAATTTTTAACATTTGGATCATCCCATTCAGGAATATCGAAATGTTTTGACCAGTTTTCAGTTTCAGCTAAAATTTCATCGTGTTTGGCAGATTCGGTTTGGTAACATAATCTACCTAAGGTACTACCTTTTTCTCTTAATCTTTTAGTTAAACCTCTGGTATCGATACCATAAATGGCAGGAATACCTTCTTGTTGTAACCATTTACCTAAAGAAGATTTAGCTAAGAAATGGCTATATTCTTCAGTATAATGGGCAACAACCAAACCGGCGATATGAATTTTTTTAGATTCAAAATATTTTGGTAAATCAGGAACATCTTCATCTTTCAATTCACGATCTGGGACACCATAATTACCAACTAATGGGTAAGTGATGACTAAGATTTGACCTTCGTAAGAAGGATCGGTGATTGATTCAGGATAACCAACCATACCAGTTTGGAAGACTACTTCACCAGCCATGGAAACTGGGGCACCGAATGAATAACCTTGTAAACAGATACCATCATGAGTTTCTAAGGTCATTAATTTATCACCGGTGGAATCCATTGGAGGTGAAATTGGTTTAGATAATTTAATAGCCATGTCTTATAATTTTCAATAAACTTTTCTAAACCTGTTAAAAGAATATATCTTACCGTAAAACTAGTTAATTAATAGGGGGGTTAAAATTAACTATGGTTATAAAATTCTAATAATTAGTATTTTTCCTCATCGCATTCTGAGTCAATTTAGAATCTGCTCAACCCCTAAAAACCACAAACCCAAAAAATTTCAAAAAGACCCTTAAGATACTCTGAAAAGTTCTAATTGTTGTTTATATGTATTCTATGGTATTATAATAGTTTGGTTATCATTTTAGAATGAACTTTTAGCTATTTAATATCCATAGAAAAAAATTTTCTAAACTTAAAAAATCATGGAGATCATCAAACAACAATAGCCCTTCACGTCAAGTAATACTTAAACCTGGTCGTTTCATAGAATTTAATTGGTTTGGTAGTTTGGATAGTTGATTCATTGATTCATTGATTGGCTCTGCTTGATTTATAGATGATGAGAGATCTCATCTTAATAGACGTACCACTGAAAGACAAAGGAATTCTATTAAGAGAGAGAGGAATAAAATAAAATAAAATAAAACTTTTCGCGATGCCAATTTATTTAAATAGTTTTTTTTTTCGATGTGATGAGCTGAAAATTTTTATTTGCACGTCATTATAACTACATAAAGTCGTGTGAGTTAGTGATGTCAATGTTATAGTACATTATTAGTGGTAGCTTTATTAAGATCTTACTCTATTTTGCAGCTTTTGAATTTATACACATACTCACTTACATAGACTCATAAACTCATTTACACGTACATACACATCAACTACATCATCTTTATTACCTACATTTTATTACCTATCTTTTCTTCATCTTCATAATCTTTTTCATCTTTATAATCTTCATAATCTTCATCTTCATAGTCTTCATCTTCACCTACGTGTTTTTCTTCACCTTCTTCAATTTCTTATTTATTCTGTCAAACCTCAGAAGAACAAATCAAAATGGAAGACAGAAACTATATACAGAGCAACATTAGATAAATAAAGACTATTGTTCTACTACCGAAAAAAAAGAATAAGCTTCATCTTATTCTACTATACACATACATTTACCTTATATTTATTTTTCCTTCTCTTTTACAAGCCTCATGTAATAATACACCCGTACACCCATACTTTATCACAAATTCACCAATATCTTCCCTAAACATCTTGTTAAAATTAACATGCTCCCACTATACGATGATCACTTCTCTGATGTTGCCAGTTCCCTGAAAGCCCCTTCCCAAAGGCCCATCCCAATAAAAATATTCCTCGTCTGAATCTATGCGATACTTTTTTTGCAGCTTAAGCCTCTTCGCATCTTCACTGACAGTAAAGCATCCAAACAAATTTCATTAGCCTATTAAATTCCAAAGGTTTACACACCAACTCCACGAAGAACTATTGGGTCTACATAAGGTCAAGAATCTTCTGCCTTTAAACATGGCTCATTCCGGCTTAAAGATCCGTAAGTTTATCGATAAGGTCTTTTTCAAAATATACCCATTCCTAAAGATTTTAATTCCAAATTTCAAAGTTGCACATTATGTATATATATTGTTTTGGGCTATAGTGGCCAGTATCATGTTATATCCTGTCCATGATGGTGATTATATTGATATGCTCTACTTCGGTGTTGGTGCTTCAACTCAATCTGGTTTAAATACTATTGATGTCAATAAATTAACCTTATGGCAACAAATGGTCCTTTATATCATCACCACTTTGACAACTCCTATTTTCATTCATGGCTCCTTGTTATTAATAAGATTATATGGTTTCGAAAGGTTTTTCGATAATATCAAAGAAACCTCAAAGATGAATAATAAAATGAGAAGAACTTTAAGTATGGCTAATACAACGGAAACAACTAGAGCCATCGATGCAACTTTACAAAATACAACCCAAAATCAACATTTAGGTATTCCAATGGTGAACATCAAACATGAGTCAAGTTCAGATGTAGTCCACATGAGTGAACCTAGTGATGATGAAAGAGACTTTCAAAAACAATCTAATACCCGTAACTTGACCGATAACTTTAATGCTCCTGGTTCACCATCTCCAAAAGAATCACCCCAATCTCAAGCCTCCAATATATCACCTGAACATTCAACTTCTTCCGAAAAATCTGTTCCTACAAGCGAAACAGTCGGGACTAAATCCAATAAAGATTTACAAGAAATCGATAACAAAAATGAATCGGGTATACGATTTGCTTTACCAAGAAAGAGAGATCAAGAAATCCACCCTTCGGATATGTACAGATCAATCAAAGTACTTCAGAATAAGAACGTGGAGTCTCCTATTGAAAGTGATGATGAAAATGATGTTTTAGTCATTAAATCGCCAAATCAAATCGAAAATGAAGATGGTGAAGAACCTATTTATACTAAAAAAATTCAATTCAACGAACCAATAAGACATAAACTAAACAAAGTCACTTCAAGATTCAAAAAGTTAAGGACTATGAGTATGAATTCTGTAGAAGATGTAAATGATGACGATGATAATTCAATTGATTCAGAAAATGAAGAACTTAGTGATGAAGGTACAAAACCCACAAGGGCCACTTCTAACCTAGCTATAGCTAGTCCTGATCAAAGTGGAAGAAAGTTTTTCAAAAGAGTCAACACTGATTCCAATATAAGACCTTGGTTCAGCAGATCCAAATCTAAATCATCAATAAGAGGTGATGATGACGAAGAGTCAATGTTCCCATCAATTTCCAATACCTTATCTCGTTCCAAAACAGCAAATTATCTTAGTTGGGAGCCTACCATTGGTCGTAACTCAAATTTTGTTCACCTTACTGATGATCAAAAGGAAGAATTAGGTGGTGTCGAATACAGGGCTAATAAATTATTAATCAAAATAGTTTGGTGCTATTACATTGGTTTCCACATCTTAGCATTTGTGGTGTTTTTAAGTTGGATTTTGCATAAACCTCAACATATGAAAACTTTAAGAGGTTATGGTGTCAGTCCTACATGGTGGGGGTTCTTCACCGCTGCAAGTCATTTCAATGATCAAGGTTTTACATTGAACCCAAATTCAATGCTGGATTATAAAGAGTCCTTATATCCATTGATATGGGGTGCTTTTTTCATTGTTATTGGGAATACTGGATTCCCTGTTTTATTAAGATTTATCATTTGGATCATGTATAAATTTTCTAAACCCACGACTTTATTTCAGGAAAGTTTAGGATTTCTACTTGACCATCCAAGACGTTGTTTTACATTATTATTCCCATCAGGGCCAACATGGTGGTTATTTGCAATCTTGGTTATCTTGAATAGTCTTGACTTAATTTTTTTTATTATTTTGGATTTAAGTAATAAATTTTTATTGCAAATTCCTGCAGGGTATAGAGTTATGTGTGGTATATATGTAGCGGTCAGTACTAGAACTGCTGGTTTAACCGTTCTTGACATTAGCGAATTGCATTATGCGGTTCAAGTTGGATATATTATTATGATGTATATTTCCGTTTTGCCAATTGCAATTTCCATTAGACGTACTAATGTTTACGAGGAACAAAGTTTAGGTATTTACATTAAAGATAAGGACCTTAATGAAGATGATGAAAAATCACCAAAAAATTTCATTTCAAACCATTTAAAATATCAATTGAGTTTTGATTTGTGGTTTGTATTTTTAGCATTGTTTTTGATTTGTATAGCAGAGAACAGCAAATTAGAAAAGGACGATATCAGATTTACACCATTCACAATATTATTTGAAGTTGTGAGCGCATATGGTACTGTTGGCTTATCATTAGGATATCCAAACTATAATACTTCACTTTCGGGACAATTCACTACAGTTTCAAAATTGATTTTAATCGCTACAATGATTAGGGGAAGACACAGAGGTTTACCATATACTTTAGATAGAGCTATCATGATTCCAAATGATTACATGATCAAGAAGGATAAAGTTCAAGAAACACATGAATTAAGAAGACAAGAAACATTAGAAAGACAAGGGACTCAAGTAACCAATAATTCTGGTGTTGGATTATTTAAAGCAATCAGTAGAAAAGGAGAAGATCTTTTGAGAAGAAGAAGGTCTACTGCTAGTCATTTCGGAAGTTTTGAATATTAATTCATCAATCCTAATCTGTTTATAGAATTTCAAACAATACAATGTTTGTTAACTAATATATTTATTTAATAGTGTTAATAAAAGAATGCGACATGTGACATTTTGTTGAGCGACACTTCTCATCGCAAAAAAATCAAACTTGATAAAATCTCATTATAAGTATATAATAGTAAGAGGAACAGAAATGATTCGTAAGCAAGCAAGAGAAAGGAGGGAATATTTGTACAGAAAGTCTTTGGAGTTACAAGAAGCCAAGTTAACTGAAAAGAGACAACAATTAAAGGCTGCTTTGGCGTCAGGTAAGCCATTAAATAAAGAATTAGGTGAAGATTCAGAATTACAAAAAAATTTTATTTATGATGAAAGTGAACAAGTTAATATAGATGATGAATATGAAGCCACCTCAGGTATCACTGAACCAAGAATATTGGTCACCACCTCAAGATCACCATCAGTTAAGTTATTGCAATTTAGTAAAGAAGTTAAATTAATGTTTCCAAATTCTATAAAATTGAATAGAGGTAATTATATTATACCCGAATTAATCGAAAGTTGTAACAAAGGTGGAATTAATGACATGATAGTATTACATGAACACAGAGGTGTTCCAACATCCATAACAATAAATCATTTCCCTCATGGTCCAAGTTTAATTTTCACATTACATAATGTTAAATTAAGACATGATTTACCAAATTTGGGAAATATAAGTGAAAGTTATCCACATTTAATATTTGAAGGATTCCAAACAAAATTGGGTGAAAGAGTCGTTAAGTGTTTAAAACATTTGTTTCCACCAGGAGAAAAGAAAAATAGTTCGAGAGTTATAAGTTTTATAAATAATAATGATTATATCTCAGTAAGACATCATGTTTTTATCAAGACTAAGGATTCAGTAGAATTGAGTGAAATCGGACCAAGATTCGAAATGAAATTATTCGAATTAAGATTGGGTAATATTGACAATAAGGATAGTGAAATAGAATGGCAAGTTAAGAGATTCATTAGAACTGCAAATAGAAAAAATTATTTATAATGAATATATAATGACTAGGACTTAAAAAAGTAGAGTATAATTTCTCTGAATAGGGTATTGTGTAGAGTAGATGTTTACTAGATTCATTGCCACAATATTCATTACTATACAACCGACCATAATTTTAGTTTACCACAATTTAATTTACAAAAATAATTAAGTGGAAAATAAGTTATTCATATTCAAATTAAATATTAAATTTTTACCTAATTTACATTCAGATTTGAACTCTTTTTCTTTTAAATATATATGACTTTTTAATCATATAAATTATTTCATTTTTTAATTTTAAGCAGTGTTTAATTCTGTAGTTGCTTGTTTTAAACAATCACCAATACTACTGCTGACCAAACTTTCATCATCTTTATGACTTACTTTTGAGTGTAAATCTTCATCATCACTGGATTCGGGACTAATTAAGAATTTATTCAAGTTTGAGCTGAATTTTTTACTTGAACCAGCGCTGGATGGATTACCACTCATACTATTAAGACCATTTGTACTATTACCATAATTATTGAAAGAAAGAGAATTTTTCCTTGAAGTTGGAATAAATCCTTGACTGTAACTCAGGTTGAAACTTGGTCTTTTTGAGAATTCATCATTATTCAATAAATCAGCGTAAGAATAAAACGAAATGGAAGACTTTGAGGAAGTCAATTTTGGAGGTGAAGTTGGAGAAATTGGATGATTCAAGGAAGAAGAATTTCTTAAATCAATTGAATCCGAAACGGAATTTTCAGAGATTCTTTCATTATTCGAGGTTGGGAATTGACTTTGATTTTGATTTTGGGTTTGGGTTTGGTGTGGAAATTGAGATTGAGATTGAGATTGAGATTGAGATTGATTATGTAATTGAGTCATTGAATAAACTGAATTCTTTCTTGAAGGAGTTGTTCTACCCAAAGCCATATTTAAGCCCATAACACTTGAATTTCTTCTTGAGCTGTAGATGATATCTACATCATTCAAATTAGTTTTTGAGTCATTTAAGATTTGGGTAGTTGCATCAAGTGCAGGAGGAACAAAATCTTCGGTTTTGAAGTTGGATAAACTAATTTGAGAATTAGCTCTTTGGTTGGATTTTAATCTAGTCAAGGTAGGTCTTCTGCTGTTAGTAGTTGGAGAAGGTTGATAGTCTTGAACAGATCTTTCGAAGATATTCAAATCCTGGTCTTCATTAATTGGAGAGCTTGCTAAATTAGTTTGAAGGGATAATTTTTTATCACTTGGGGTACCACTTGAAGTGATTGATTGAGGATTGGAGTATTGGGGGTTGGCATACTGAGGATTTGGAGTATGGGGGGATGAATAAGATTGGGGGTTTGGAGATGTTTGAAAATTTGACGAAGTTGAGGATTGAGAATTCAAGCCTTGTGGTAAGTTCAATTTATCATCATTGGAGTTGGAAGATGAATTATTATTGGAGTTAGAACTTGATCCAAATGAAAACAAGGATAATCTTCTTCTACTAACTTGTGTCATATTTAACCATAAAATGAATTAACGAGGTAATGGACTACTAATAAATAAAAAAAAAATTTACCAGATAATCTTGAATAAACCTAAATTGAACAAAATGGAATAAATTTTTTTGGAAACAAAAGTTTGAAATTAGATTAAAATAAAAAGAATCTAATTTATAATCTTGTATTTGTATGTGATTAGCTGTATTTGACGTTCTACTGCCGTTTGGTTAGTGTTTCTTGAAATTTCCTTTACTCTTCTTTCAATGTTGAAATCCAATCTGAGGGTCAATTTTGGGAAATTAATTTTTTTTTAAAACCTTAGTATCATGTCGCATTTTTTTTTTTACCGTTATATTGAACTTTTCTAATTTAATGGCGACACGCGACATTACTAAAAAAAGAATAAGTTGAATGACCCGAACCCACATAAGAAGAAAATGATAGAAAACGAACGAATAGAGAAACAGAAAATACGTCATAGATAAGATATTTACTTGTAATGATTGACAGATATATGACACATTTTAGTATGGTTTATGGATAAGTTCATAGTTCTTGCTTAGCATTAGTTCGCTTTGGCTCCCTTATACTTCCTTAGGCTCCCTTAGATTTCCTTTGTTATCTGAGGTTGTGGGATTCTCTCATCCAATTAAATGGTCTCATTTTCAATGTCTCTGATTGTTGCCTAATTTGATGTTAATGAAAATATGTCTACGCACTACCTGTGGATTATAAGGCATAAAAGTAAAAGAGAGAGGGAATAGGTGGGAAAGGATTTGAAGGGGGGAGTTTTTGTTATTGAAAAAGATGACTTGATTGGTGATATAATAAAGTATTGTTTTTGAGTTGATTGACAGGATGTCAAGCAACTCATGATGTAATCTTGGATCTTGAAGTTGTTTTCTCCCCCATTACATCATTCGCTTATCTTAGATTTTCTTTATTTTTTAATTTGGTTTCAAGAGCGATTCGGGTGGCGCACGTTTACGGTCATATCTTTTATCTGTGTGGAGAATGCGACAAAAATGTTACGACAAAGTAATGGGACAAATTATTACGACGTTTTTTATTTTTGTTAACGACACCAAAGTCTAATAATACATCAAAGTTACAAAAGCTACAAAAGTTACACAAGATACTAAAGTTTAACACTAGTAATAACAAAGTTTAGTATTAGGTAAAAGGCTTAAAGTAGGTATTAAGTGTTGAAAAGGGAATTAAAAGAAAGAAGAAACGCTTATAGCCTATTCAGTAATTTTATTTTTAGAGTTGGCTTTTGGTGTTGTAGTGGAAATGTTACGTGTAATTGGACCGTAAGTGATAGCCTCTAACTAGATAATTTTACCATAGACGTGTTGGTCAAGATAATATCTCTTGATAAGCCAATTCAGGGATTCGTAGCTTCGTCTGTATATTTTCGTAGTTCTTATTTAATGAACCCATTATTATAGTATTGCCGAGATAATCCTCCGGAGAGCCAAGATACCGAAGAAAAAATACCGAACCCCAAGAGATACCGAAATTAAAATCTCAAAGAAAGACCGAGATAGAAGTACCGAAGCAAAGAGAGACCGAAGTAGAGAAAGACCGAAATGAAAAGACCGAAACCTCTGAAACAATATTTGTGCGACAGCGTTAATGAATAACAGAATAAGATCAATATCAATTGCAAGCCTAAAGCATGATCCTAATACAAATGAAATAATAGAAACAGCCAATCCGTCCAGCTCATGGCTCCTTAGTGACTTCCTCACGAACTTCCCCCAAAAAGATAACGCTCCTCGTGTCATAATAAACTATGGTAATGAACTAATAAATCTACTAATAAAGAATCCTGAAATCAAAAAAGACTTAAACCTTAGTAATATTCTTAATAAGATCAATTACCTAATAGTCAGTTCCAAAACAGAATTTAGAGCCCTTTATTATAAAATCCTCAGATATTGCATCACTAATGAAGATTCATTATATTTACTCATCCAAAATAAACTATTAATCTTTTTAATCATAACCTTAAGCACTAATAATTCAATAATCGAAAAAATTCAATCCATAAAACTTATAAATCAGTTTTTAAAAATCAAAAACGGTTCAAACTACCTTTCAATTGGTATTATAAAAGCCCTTATATACCTTTTGGATGACTTAAATAATGACTTAAAATTCTTAATCATTGAAAATTTACTTGAAATTTCAATTTTAAATCCTCAATTAATGTACCATTCAAACGGTTTTAATCTAATAATAAACCTTTTGATTGACAACACCAACCTTACTTTAAATAATTCAATCATCCAAATCAATTCCTTATTGATAATTCTAAAGCTTTTAGAAATTAATAATTTTAAAATTTTCTTCAGAAACGGTTATAACCTTATAAACTTGATTCTGATCTTTGAAGTAGACTATAAAGGTAAATTACCAATGGCAAAATTTCAAAAAATCTCCTTTATTTTAACCATTTTTTTAAAAAATTGGAACGGTTTAATTTGTTGTTCTTTAAACAATTTCAAAATGTTAAAAGATTTCATAAATAACCTATCAAAATCTAATTTGAAATTGAAGGAATTTATTATTGATATCCTACTTGATATTTTGCTAATAAGATCTTTACCTTGGTTGAAAAATTCTTCAATTGGTGAATTTTTATCAAAATTCAACCCAAACATTAGTGCTAAAAATTTTGTTTATAACTCAAGCGTTAACGATCCTATTCTCAATCATTATTTGAACCATTATAAAGGTTTAATGAGCTTTATTCTCATAAAAATTGGATTAATCGAATTATTAATTTCGAACTTGAATGATTCAGCAAATGACCCAATCCAAGACAAATTAATCCTTTTATTATCAAACTTATTCAAATTCCTGAAAATCTATTTACCTTCGGAATTTGAACTCGATCTATCGAATAAAATCAATTTGAACTCCTTAATTAGGATATCCCAACACAATTTGAATGCAAATTCAATTCCTAAATTAACGTTAAAAAACCAACCTATGAATTATGACGATAATGAATTTAAACAATTAATTAATTTATCAAAAGTTTTAACTGTCAAAGAATTTACTGATTGGGACTGGAACTTGATTTTAAAGATATTTGAAGGCCCTCTACATTTCGAAAAGAAATTCATAGAAATTCAAGATAAACAACCAAAATTCTTTAAAAGATTATGGAGTTTCTATAGGCCATTCAAATTTAGATTTTGTGGTTTGACTTTGAAATCTACGAGAAATTATAGAAAAATCTTAAGAGTTGGTGAACTAATGTTTGAAGTGTTCCTTAAATATTCCAGCGGTGTGAAAGATCTATTGAGAAATAAAATTTTAATTCAAATGATTGAAATTTTATCCCAAATTGATCCATTCAGTGGTATAACTGCTAAAAACCCAATACTTCAGGAATCGAATTTGAAATCTACCGTCAATTATGGCTATATAAAATTCATTGGAAAACTTTCACAGAATGATAACGGTATAAAATTACTTAATAATTGGCAATTTTTCCAAAGCTTGAGTAATATTATCGATTCAAGTCAAATGAATGAGCATAATAACTATTTCATTCTCTTGCTTTTCAAGTCAATTAATTTTGAAAACTTGAACCCAAGATTTTTGAACCTATTATTCAAAAGTATGGTAGTAGGTAATAAGGCCTTAAAATTTAAGATCATTGAAATGTTACCTAGCCTTGGGTTAAATCAATATTATTTGATCAAGTTAGTAATGACAAATATCTATCAATTGGATTTAACAGATTCACTTCTAGAATTAGTTGATTTAGATAATCTGAGCAATATGAATTTGATTCTTAAGTTTAATCCTCCAATTGCAATTCTAAATAGAAGTGAAATTGGGAAGGGTATATTAATGAATATTGTAAAATTGCCTTCGGGATTTAAATATTTACATAAATTCAACTATGTTGAGGAACATTTTCAATGTTGGTTAAATCACTATAAAAATTTAGACATCCTAAAATATTATGAATCTTCAATCAACAGTTTAATGTTTCCTTATTTCAAATTCTTTGATGAGCCAAAATATGACTATTTTTTAAAAAATTTACTTGATACAAAGGATGGTCTCAGTTATTTCCAAGAATATAATCTCAAAAGTGATTTTATTGTGAATTTGGTTTCCAAAATTGAAGAGGGATTCGGGATAATTGAATCAGATCAAGAATTTGAAGCAAAGGATTTCAAGATATTTAAACAAAATTTATGGGTGTTAGGGGAAATAAATTGTTCGAATTATGGAATTCAATTACTTGATTTTAATTTTATTTCAAGATTGATTGGATTTTTTGAAAGTTGCTCAAACTGGTCAATAAAAGGATTACTTTTCTTCCAGATTGGTAAATTATCATTGACTAATGAAGGGATCGAGATATTGGATGAACTGAATTGGTTGACCCAATATGATAAAGCAAATAAAATGAATAATTATTCATATCCATATTTTGATAATTTGAATTTATTCAATATTAACTATGGAGAAATTAATGAAATTAATTTCAAGTCTTTATCAATCAGTATGTCTATAAATGATGAGATTATTGAAACCAATTTATTAGTTAATTTGATTTACAAATTTTCATCATTTTTATCAAGAATAGAAAAGAAACTGGGTAAGGATTTAACATTTTTAAAGAACAATCAACCGGAATTATTCAACTATGAAAACTTTCTTAAAGTTATCAAAATTATTGATAATTCAAGTTATAACTTTTCGAAACGTAATTTTATATTTAATTTATTTATTGACAATCAAGAAAACCTAGATAATTTAATCAAGAAAAAGGTTAAATAATTTGTACATATATGAAAGACAGAGAGGTGTGGAAAGAATTGGTAGGGGTTTTAACAAGTAATATACATTTAACGAAAATGATTATGATTATGATTATGATTTTTCTTTCTTTCTCTTTTTATTAGCAATGTTATTGACATGGTTATTCAAACTATTATTCAAATTATCCAAATTTGAATCGATCTTGACCAATTTATTTTCAGTCACTTCAATAGGCTTGAATCTTGATAAAACGATATTTGGTTGATTCCTCCTTAACCAGAATTCAATGTCTTGAGGGTTCTTTTGTAAATTTATCAAATCATCCATTTCCAATTCGGAGATAGATTCATCCAATAATAGGTTTAATTTGTTTATTACTATTTCGTCTGAGTCGAGTTTCATGTCTATTAAACTGTCCAATTTCAAATTTGGATTTAGTTGTGCTATATTTTCAAGTCTGTCTTTAAGATCTGAGGTGATCTCATCTGCATTGAAATTTTCAGGTTCTTCTGTTACATCTTCTTGTTGTGCTTCCGCTTCCCGTAAAATATCTAATATAGCGTTATTCCTCCTTTTATAGAAACTGGCCAATTTCCTTTGATTTCTTTCAATATTATATAACTTCACCGATTGATTGTATTTCACAAAGAAATCTTCCTGTAATTTCAAAAAAACTTTACTAATATTTCCATCATTAGCTGCGATATCCTTTTCCAATTGTTCATCGTAACTCATTCTTCCCTCTTATCTTATTTTCTCCTTACTACTGTTATATTCGTGATACACACCTTATAATTCCAATATATACGTTTAATGCGAATTGAAAGATTTTTTTTTCGATTATTGTGCTACATTCGTCCACCCATACTTAAAGCAAACAACCATCACGTGCAGTTGCACGTGATGGTTGTCGCGATTTTTACGACAAAGCTAAAGACAAATACCAAAAATGTCCCAACGCGTCTTTTTGAAATATTTCATGAACATATAGTTAACTGATAATAAGAGTTATACTAGAAGTTCAAGAATCAAGAGGAATAAAATAAGGAATGTCTATTGTATCATTGTTAGGAATTGAAGTATTGAATAATCCTGCAAAATTCACCGATCCATATGAGTTTGAAATCACATTTGAATGTTTAGAACCATTAAAAGATGATTTAGAATGGAAATTAACTTATGTTGGTTCATCTCATTCCTTAGACCATGACCAAGAATTGGATTCCATATTAGTTGGTCCTATACCTGTGGGTGTTAATAAGTTTGTCTTCCAAGCTGATCCTCCTAGCCCTGAATTAATTCCTGCTAGTGAATTGGTTAGTGTTACAGTTATACTTTTAAGTTGCTCTTATAGTGATAGAGAGTTCGTTAGGGTTGGTTATTATGTCAATAATGAATACGATACTGAAGAATTGAGGGAAAATCCTCCTGCTAAAGTTCAAGTTGATCATGTTGTTAGAAATATATTGGCTGAAAAACCAAGAGTAACGAGGTTTAACATTGTTTGGGATAATGAAACCAATAATGATGAATTCCCACCAGAACAACAAATTGAAGAAGAGGATGATGATGACGATGATGATGAGGAAGAGGAAGATGAGGAGGAGGAAGAGGAAGAAGATGATGTGGAAGAGGCTGATGAAGCTGATGAAGCTGATGAGGATACCGCTACTTTAAATGATAAGGAAGATCAAGAAGAAGACTTAGAAGAAGATTTGGATGAAATAGAGGATGATATAGAAAATAAGGAACAAACTCCTGTAGATAATGTATAATATGTAATATACAGTATGTTAAATTGGTGCAAGGAAATTAAATTTGTAAATATGTCTATAATATGCTATCATAACTCATCTTCGTTAATTGAATTAATGGTTTTGGAAATTTGATTCACTAAATCAAAATCGAAATCTTCACTAATCCATTTATCGGGATGCCATTTAATTCTTTCTGATTTCAATAGAGTAGTTATTGATTCATTGGGTAATTGAATTGATTTATAGAACTCAATAATATTTTCATTGTTCAAAGCTTGTAAAATTTCAACTTTTGAACTAGGAATATGTTTAAGGGGCAAATTGAATTTACTCATCATATAAGTTGATCTCAAGTCAACATTATCTGAGTCATTTGTTTCATCTGGTTCATTAAGATACGGATCATTAATTCTTTTATCGCCAACTTCTTCATCTTCATCGGCGGGTTCTTCAGTTTCATTTCCTTCTTCTTCTTCGATTCTTTGATCGGCTACATCAAAATCATCAACCTGTTTATTCAATAATTTATAACCATTGATATCTTGCTCACTTTCGAAAATTGGAGATGCAGCTCTGGAATTGGAAGGAGTTGATTGAGAAATCGGAGTTGATTGTTGATTTATGACTTTAAATGAGTCTATTGGAGAACTTGATTCGCTATATATGTGATCATCGTTGTAATTATTAGGATTATAGTCAAAATCTGGTAGGTCATTAACATTAGTCTTTATTGAATTTGATAAATTAAGTAATTTCTTTTTATTTGGAGTTTGTTCGAATTTATATCTGACTTTCTTCTTTGCTGGAGCAGGACATGGAGTAGAATCACTATTGGAAAAGCTCAATTTGAAGTTTGAAATGGAGATTGAAGTGGAGGTTAGGTTATTGTTTGAACAAATAGACATTTTTGATTCATCATTAGATTTTGATTGATTTGAAGTTGGTGTTATCATTTCGATATCAGATAGATTTTCTCGTTTCCTTTTATTTAGGAACATGGGTTTGTTGGATAGTATTTCATGGTCTGAGTCACTCAATTCCTCTATGCTTTCATTCCCAACGTCTATACTTTCGTTTCCAACATCTATACTTTGATCGCCTGCGTCTATACTTTCATCTTTAGCATAATCATCATCTTCGTTGATATCACTAAGATTATTCAAATTCAAGTTATCGAATTTCTTTATGGGTGATAAAAAGGATGAATTCATTGGAGTTGAGGACTGAATCTGATCAAAGGAGTCATCACTCGAATCCATTTTTAAGTTATCCTTATCCTTTGTAAAAAATGTTTATATTCAATGACTAAGTCGGTTCTTGCTTTGTTGTTTATTATAGGGTTATGTTTCAGTTTTTCTAGTAGATCTTTTGTCTTCTTAGTGTGAATGCTTTGAGTGCTTGTTAATCACAGCTTTTAGTTATGATATATTGTGTGTAGATTTTAATGGACCCTTATCTGTTATTGTATGATCAATGTTCTATGCAATGATCTTTGTTTACATTCGCGCTTTCAAGTGTTTCAGGTGGTACTACCAGAAGTAGGACGAGCTCGTGAGAGCTCGTCCTACTTCTGGTACCATTTCTCAGAGGCATTCTCTTTAGAGACACATATATAAGTTTAGTAAGCTAAGTTTCATACTAAACATTTGTTTCATTCTTGTTTTCTTCTATCTGTATGAAGTCTTTTAAAGTACTTATAATTCTCTTTTTGGTTGTCTCTTCTCTCTTTCTTCTTCTCTTTCTTCTTCTCTATTTTCTTCTTTCCTCTCTAAATTCTTTCCTCTTTTCTTATTCTTATTTCTTCTTTCTTCTTCCCTATATGGTTCTCTCTAGACCTTTACTCGACTTTAACTATAAACTATGTAATCAAGTCACTGAAGTCGAAGACTTCATTGACTTGATTGAGTAGTGTATCAATGAGATGAGGTGTTTCAGCTGGCACGTGCTGCCATAGCCATTAGATGACATTGCTAATCTGATGCTTTAATACATAACATTGAATTATACTAAATACTCAATTCGGTCACTGGTCACACTCAATTCCTTAGTTACTAGTCTTCTCATACAATTGCTGATCCTTACTTAGCTTAAGATCTATGGCATCTACTGTATTTTCTATTTACTCTCCTAATTCGGTTGCATATTTTATTGATTGATTAACTGTTGGTTTGCTCAATGGGTTAATTGTAATACACTCAGTGTGTTAAATACGCTAATAAACAGGTGGGGGTAGTGCTGGAGTTAGACTGGTATAAATGGCATTAACGAATCTCAGATTATATTAAAGGCTTCGCTTATCGCGCACAAATGAAAAGTTGATAACACAAGCAATAATAGTTTCTATTAAGTATTATTATTAAAGTATTATAATTGAGTAATACAATTGAAGTAGTACAAAGTATTATTAAAAGAAGCATTCAGATAGTATTTAAAAAGGTTTACTAAAGGAAAGTATTAGGTTAGCTTTATGTTTTTTATTACCAAAGAGTTATCATACTTGGATATTACTAGATTAACATTCGAAGCAGTTTTAGAAGTTGTGATTATATGTTTTGCAGGATTCATTGCCGCTAAAACAGGGTTATTAAACTCTAATGGACAAAAAGTCATTAGTTCCTTAAATGTTGACTTATTCACTCCATGTTTGGTGTTCAGTAAATTAGCTCCATCGCTCAGTTTAGAGAAAATGATTGATATCATCATTATTCCTATTTTTTACTTTTTATCAACCGGTATTTCATTCTTGTCCTCCAAATTCATGGGGAAGTTTTTAAAATTGAATGAACCTGAAACTGACTTTGTAACTGCAATGGCAGTCTTTGGTAATTCAAATTCTTTACCAGTCTCACTTACCTTATCATTAGCTTATACTTTACCCAATTTATATTGGGACGATATCGAAAATGATACCAAAGATCAAATCGCTTCAAGAGGTATTTTATATTTATTGATTTTCCAACAATTAGGTCAAATTTTAAGATGGTCTTGGGGTTACAATAAACTTTTGAGAAAAAGATCTCATGATGAATTACATAATTATGGAAGGAAATTTGATGACGAACAACCGGAACCACAATCAAATTTACCATCCAATTCTCAACCTCAACAACAAGAATCAGATGATAGTGCAAGTGATATTGATAATGAGAATACTTTATTATTGAGTAGACCAACATCAAGTTATATAAGTGAAAATATTGATGATAATCTCACAACAACATCAATTAAAAAATTAAAAAATATTTGGTTTAATTTTATGAAATTTATGAATCCACCATTATATGCAATGTTAATTTCAATTGTTATTGCATCTGTACCAAAATTTCAACAAATTTTTTTCACTAAAGGAACATTTGTTTCAAATACAGTTACAAAAGCTATAAATCAATTAGGATCAGTTTCAATTCCTTTAATTTTGATTGTTTTAGGATCTAATTTATATCCATCAAATGATATACCACCACCTTCAAAACATTATAATAAAATAATATTTGGATCATTACTTTCAAGAATGATATTACCATCGATTGTTTTATTACCAATAATTGCTTTAACAGTTAAATTTTTTAAAATTAGTATTTTAGATGATCCAATATTCTTATTGGTTGCATTCATCTTAACAACATCACCACCAGCAATTCAATTGAGTCAAATTACTCAATTAAATGGAATTTATCAAAAGGAAATGTCAGGAGTTTTATTTTGGGGTTATGTCATATTTTCATTACCATCAACTATAATAATTGTAGTTATGAGTTTAGAAGTATTAAAATGGGCTAACCCAGTACCATTACCATAGGATAAGTTATAGAAAGAACTCAAATATTAATCAATAATATTTATGTAGTGAACATTCCTTGCATATGAAATAAGAATTTTTACATAATTTCATTTGCTTCATAACCAACAATATTAAAAGGAATTCCAGTTTATAATAATGTGATGTAAATAATTATTATGTCATTATATCTAAAAACTTAACTAAAAACACATCTATAATTTAACTTTAGACTTTATAACTTTGGTCTATGTCATCGTTTCGTTATCTATAGACGAAACTGATAAACGACTAAATAGTAGATAAATAAAGACTGAGTCAATTTTAATCGAAAAAACAAAAAACAGAAAAATAACTAAAAACGATATAAAGATAACTAAAGTAGCTTTAAGTCAGAATATCTCTTTCATTCCATTCATTACTAAGTCCATAGTCATAGCCTGGCATTTCTTTATTCGTTTAAACTTGAAAATTGCTGAAAACTGAAAATTGCGAAGAGTAAGGAGAAGAGATAAAATTGAGATACAGTATTAAACCCAAGTTGAGGACAAGTAAGTAAGAAGAATAAGACATAGTAGACACAAGCAAAGTCTGGTAGATCATAATAGAAAGCAAGGATTTATAGATAAAGAATGGTTAAGGCAAGAAAGTTAGCAGTAGTTGGATCTAGATCAGTTGGGAAGTCATCTATGATAGTAAGATTTGTAGAAGATTATTTTGTTGAATCATATTATCCCACGATTGAAAACCAGTTCAGCAAGAATATCATCCATAAAAACCAAGAATATGAAATCGAAATCTTGGATACCGCAGGTCAAGATGAGTTCTCCATGATCAATGAAAAACATTTGATTGGAATCCATGGCTATTTGTTGATCTATAGTGTCACTTCAAGACAGAGTTTCGAAATCATTGAAGTCATAAGAGATAAGATTTTGAATAGTATTGGTAGCGATAGTATACCAATGGTCTTGGTGGGAAACAAAGCAGATTTGAACTACCAAAGACAAGTAGAAGTCAATGAAGGTGAAGAATTAGCTGCTAAGTTCAATTGCAAGTTCTTAGAAACGTCAGTCAAAGATAACTTGAACATAAATAACAGTTTTGAAACATTGATTGATAATATCGAAGAAATTCATAACCCGGTAGTAAAAAATGATGATAAATGTATTATAATGTAATGATTAAATTTAGTTTAAATTTATGATGTTTTTTTTTTTGTATCTCTTCCTTTTTTCTAATTTTTTTTCTTATATATATCCTTTTTTAACTATTTTTTCTGTCCGTAAGTTCCACCTGTTAACATGTACTGACTGAAATCGCTAAGAAGAGAATAGAGTTTAAAATATATCTAAGATTTAAATCGATTATCGTCGCACTATTTTTACCGCATAACCAATCCCCTAATTCTACTTTTTGGAATCATTACTCTACATTAAGGATAGTTATTGATTAATTAGGCGATAATTAGTTGAAAAGCTAGTATGGGAAAGAAGTCCGGGAAAAAATCTGGAAAGACAGGTCCAATATTTGACGAAAATGGTATACCTTATGATTATATTGTAATTATCGATGCTGGATCAAAAGGCTCCCGTGTCTACGTGTATAATTGGTTGAACCCAAAGGCAAGCTTTGAAAAGGGGTTTGATTTGAACTTACAAATAAGAGGTGAAGAGGTTGATCATGGTGATACCGACAGTGAGGAAGAATCAGACGATGAGGTCTCCCATAAAGATACCGAAGATAATCAAACTAATGATGCAAACCAAGATGAAAATGATAAAGAGAATGGACTTAAAGATGCTGACAGTGATAAAACCGATAAGAATAATAAAGACCAAACTAAAAGCTCTCCTAAACTCCCAAAAATTTCAACAAAGAAAAAATGGAAAACTAAAATCAAACCGGGTATTTCATCATACAGTGCAAGTCCCCAAAAAATAGGGAAACGTCATCTCAAGCCCCTCCTTAAACTAGCTGAAAAGATCGTTCCTAAATCCCAACACTCGAGGACACCGATCTTCTTGCATTCAACTGCAGGTATGAGACTATTAACACCGACTGAACAGCAAAAGATTTTAGGTAACATATGTGAATATTTTCAGTCAAAATCAGAATTCTTCTTGCCTGATTGTTCGTCCCATATCAATGTTATAGAAGGTGATATCGAAGGTTTATATGGGTGGTTAGCTTCAAATTACCTCATTGGTAGTTTTGATCATCCAGAAAACCACCAGCACGGTAAAAATCATTCCACCTATGGATTATTAGATATGGGTGGTGCTTCAACACAAGTGGTATTTCAACCCAATAAAACAGAAATTCAAGAGCATGAAAATACCCTATTCAAATTCAATCTATACGAATTACCAAAAAAATCCACCGACAAATATGATACTCCAAATTCACTCGATTTCAATGTGTTTTCAGACTCTTATCTTGGCTTGGGTATGTCACAAGCCTATGATAAGTATCTCAGATCTTTAGTTGAAAATTCAACTTCCACAGAGTCTTCTGGGTTCTTCAATTATAGACCACCAATGACTGATCCTTGTTTACCCAAAGGTTATACTACTGCAATTAACATGAATGATGAAAACTATGATTTTACTGGTGATTCAGACTTTCAAAACTGTTTATTATCAATATTTCCTGTTTTATCAAAGGGCTCTTATGGTCATTCGGATAAACCAGCTACCAATTGTAAACAATACAATGATCAGGCCGCCGTGAGTGCTTGTTTAATGAATGATTTGATACCTTCATTTGATTTTGATATTAATTACTTTGTAGGTGTTAGTGGCTACTGGTATGCAACATCTAAGTTAATGGAGTATGTTGAAAAGAGGGATGGTAAAAATACAATCGATCCAAATAAGTTTGCATCTCAAGATTCAGGCAACAGTAATGACCAAACAACTGGACAAAAAGATCATGAAGATGATAAAGAGGAATCCAATTATGATTATAAGACAATTTATGAGAATACCTCCAAACTTTGCTCAAGGTCATATAGTGAATTAATTCAATTAAATGAATTAAAGTCAGAAGAAGAGCAACTTTCAATGGAAGAGTTATCAAACTTGTGTTTCAAATCATCCTGGATCTTAAATTTTTTGCATGTTGGTCTTGGTTTCCCCAGATTTGGAATTGATCAAGTTGAGTCAAAAAAGTTCAAATCATTGACGCTTGCAAATAAAATTAATGGGAATGAGTTTTCATGGACTTTGGGTAGAGCATTACTTTACGCTAATGATGAGTATATTCAAGCCTACTCAAATTTTACCCACCAAGAATTGAAGAGATCTGGTTTTACCTTCTCATTAACCCCAGGTACTTTCCATTATGGTAGTGAGCAAAAAGGTATTATCCAAAGACCAGAGTTCGATATGGAAACTGCAAAAGTCAATCTCCCCAATTACGACTCTGATGATGACATGAGCTATAACGAACTGAAATGGTATATCGAACCACACAGATGGTATGGATTGGGTATATTTTTTGTGTTGATATTTGTAATATTTTGGTTATTGATTGGGAAGCAGCGTAGAAGCAAGCTTTTAAATAATGTTTTCAACAAGATAAATTCTTGGAAGAAAGTTTTTTCAAAGGTCAAGTATACAAAGGTTAATGATTTAGAAATTGCAGATTTTGAACTTAGCGACCTTGAACGCCCCGGTGTAAGAAATAATAATACTAATCCAGAATTTGTGATTTCAGAAGATGAAAGTGAAGAAAATGATAAATAGTTAAGAGAATAGATAAAATACCCACAAGCTTTTTTTCTTTTTTACCTCTATTTATTCTATGAACAGCTCTATCAAATAAATCAAGCAGGATAAACCGTATCCTCTATTTTCAACTCACCAGATTTGACTTGGTAGAAAAGCTTTTCAACTGCTTCAATTCCAATGGCGATATCGTTGACATTTGCCCCATCTACTGCTAATGGAGATTTTCTACCCTTAGCGAGATATTCATAAATCTTGTTGAAGTAATTTTCCTCAACTACTTCGTGATTATAATAGTGGAAAGCTGCACCTGTACCTACTACTTCTCTTTCCTTTTCCCATTTCCTTTGTTCCTCTTTACTTGGTAATTCGCTAGCACCTGACCAGACTCCAGCAATCATGGCTGCACTTCCTTCCATAGTATGCAAAGCCAATGTTGAACCTGTTATCCCAACAAAAGCGATTGTAGGATCTTCTATACAAATTGTATGGTAGTATAATCCTTTGACTCTACTTGAATTAGAAGGATTTATGATTTCAACTGGAACTTTTTTATCTAAAAATGGAAAATGTGTATGATAACCGGTAGTGAATACCACTTTATCAAATCTTGATTCTATTGATCCATCATCAAATTCTACATCGCCATTAGGTAAAAACCTTTTTATTGTATATTTGTGTTGAATTCCGTCTGATCTAATGGCTTTGTTTAACCAAGGGAAAACCTTATGTTCACTTCTTGAGGATACAGTTGTATGCTTAGCTACTGGGACAACATACTGTAAGATGTTGATTGTACTTATACTACCACCAACAACTAAAACTCTTTGGTCTCTGAAAGTTTCTGGTGTTCTATATGAATTAGCATGAATTAAACTATTAGGGAATTTTCTATTAAATTCTGATAAACCTTCATAATATGGAATATTAGGAACAGTAAAACGGCCGTTGGAAACTATAACCGCATCGAATTGTTCAGTGTACCATTCTTCCTTGTTAGTTTCTTGATTAATGTGTTTAATGGTTAAAGACCACTTACCATTAGGTAACTTTTCCACATTTTGAACATTTGAATTGAATCTGATATAATCGTTCAAATTTTCAGATTCAATGAAATTATCAATTCTAGCACAGAATTCTAAATAAGACATGAATGGATAAATAGTTCTGGACTCATCGTAATATTTAGCATCATTTTCCATATATGAGAATCTAGTAAATCTTGAAGCAACATTGGTGAATAAATTACGGAATATACCACTATTATGCCATTCCAAATCAATAGCCTTCTTGTCTATATCTTTTGTGATTGGACTTTGAATAGTTGAGCCATTTACATCAGGTAAATCCTGACCTGGACTAATTATAGAGGGATTATTGTACTTCTCGGTATCTAATAAATCTTGTGGTGGGACTGGTAAATCTGGAGTATCGAAAGAAGGAGCCCAAATTCCCCCAGCTCTTGCTTTCTGTTCAAATCCTACTATTTTTTTGAACTTACAGTCTTTTGCAGGTGCTGATCCCACACTTGATTCTCCTTTAGAATTCGTATGCAATAACTCATAGAGTGAGGCTAACCCTCCAGGACCACACCCTATAACTGCAACACTTTCTATATTGAGGCTCACCATCTCTTCTCTTTCTAACAAAAATTTTCCAATTAAACTTTCAACTCTTCTCTAACCAAGAAAATCCTATAAGGTTTGGTTATTTTTTCAAATTAGTTTTTTTGCAGTTTTTTTTTCTTTTATGTCTCATGGTTAAATTCCATCTCTGAACTGTGGGATTGGGTCACGTGAGATGTTCGAAGTGTATTATATAGAAATATGTCCATAACCATGTATGCCAGGGGTTTAAGATCCTTTATTTTATGCTTATAGGTGGCTAAAAGCCTATAGTGTTGTGGTTCAGTTGATTAGCTGCTTTGGTTGGGTTTGCTGCAAATAATAACTTCGCGAGCTAATAATAAATTTTGTACTATTTACAATACTTCAAAGACGTTTTTATGTAGTCTTAAACTTATCTTTCTTGGTGATGGCTTTCATTATCATCATCGTCGTCGTCGTCGTCGCTATTTCCATCGTAATCATTCATATCAAGACATATCCAACTTGGCCATGCAATCTCATCTCTAAGAAGGCCTCTTAGTTTATCAACTAGAAATTTTTCAACTTTACCTACATTTCTCAAGATATTGTCTTCCACTCCACCTATTTCCGATTCTATTTTGACCTTTTTGATGATATCGATTCTCTCTTGTGTGTTTCCATTGTTGACATAGTCCACAAAGTTCCCACCATTGACTTCAAACGAATGGTGATGGTGATGACTGTGAGCAGGTGAAAAGTAATCAGGAGTTTGTTCGTTAATATCACACAAAAATGAAACATAAATGGACTTCTTCAAATAGGCAATTACTGCAATGGAATGTATAACCAAATCGGTTATATGAAGTTTGATAGGTAATGAGATGAAATTGGATGATGGATAATTTACTAACAAATTCACCATTAGATCAATCTGCAAGTCTCCATGATAATTGATTTCAACGATAAGCTGAATATCTGTTTCTGATTTTTCTTTACTTGTCTCTTTGGATCGTATGAATGAAGCTGGTCTATCTTTATTCAAATTCCCATGATTAAAGATATGAGTGGGTGTATCTGCTCTGGTGGAACTATGAGTTGGAGTCCCCAATCCTAGATTATTTAAATTATGGTTATGCAAGAAATTGAGGTTATTATTACCAAGCATTAAACTCAAAGAATCCAGTGAGCTTCTTGTTTTTGATTCTTGTTGCAATTCTGCTCTAGTCTTACCGCCTATTTTAGGGAATTGAGCCTTAAAAAAATCATCTACTTGAGATTCTAACTTTTCATTATTCATGTGGATTTCTTCCGAAATGGTTGAATTGTTGGTGCTTACATTGTCACCCTCTTCATCTGAAAACTCATCCATATAACTATTTCTTTGATTGATATACTTATTGCTCAAACTCTTCAATTTTTCATCTATATCCTGCAAATCCTCATCATAAAACTCTTCAAACGGATTACTTATATGTCTGATAATGATTTCAGGAGCCTTGGATCCTAGATTAAAGTTTGTCACTTTCAATCCACTAATAAACGATGGTAACGTTATACTTTGAAATTGCTCATCTAAAAACTCTTTTATACCTTCATTTATCGTATCATCCGATACTAGTTTATCCCAATCGATTTCAAATGACATCGACCTCTGACTGTTTTGTGTTGGTCAATTACAAGACTATCCCACAATATTAGTACAATATTATTGAACGTTTATCAAATTATTATCACCAAATATTCTTTTATTGTAAAGTTCGCACTTCAATTTTTTTTGCAGTAATAATTTTTTTGCAGTTTTCATGACAGAAATAAATCAATTAATTGAAGAATTTAAATTCCAACAAGTGCTCAAAAGTGATCCACAAACCAAGCTGATTGTTTTTTTGGGAACCATTGAACTGGAACAGGCAATTATAACCATTGAAAAGTCCCATTTTATTGTTGAATCTGATCCAAAAGTCACTCAATTGGTTGAAAAATTACATTTAATCCAGAATAATGATGTTTATTTCTGGTCTTCAGGTCTCATTAAACAGAGTCTTGAGACTCCAGGCGCCAAACTTAACTTGATTTATCCTGCTACTGATACTCATATAAAGAAATATAGTCCTCAAACCCATCATTATGTCCTGGAAACTCCTGAAATGTATGAAAAATATGTTGTACCTTATATAGAGTCTATGAAGGGTGATAGAATTAAGTGGGTTTATAATATTTTATTTGAAGGTAAAGAAAGTGAAACTTTTGTTTATCACGATAAAGATCCTCAAAATGGATTCGTTCTTTTACCTGATATGAAATGGGATAGAATCTCTATGGATTCATTATATTTATGTTGTATTGTAAACAGAACTGACATTTCTTCCGTAAGAGATTTGAACCAAAGTCATTCAGCCTATTTAATTGATATCAAAAATAAAATCTTGAATGTTACTAGTGAAAAGTATTCCGTTCCTAAAGATGGCTTAAGACTTTTCATTCACTACCATCCTTCTTATTATCATTTCCACATTCATGTAGTCACATTGAAGCATCCAGGTTTAGGCGATGGTATTAACGCTGGAAAAGCTATATTACTAGATGACGTTATTGAAAATATTAACTTGTTGTCTGATTATTACCAAAAGAGAAATATTTCTTACGTTCTAGGTGAAAATCATGGTCTTTGGAGAATTGATGGTTACAGAAACGCCCATTTAGAAAAACAATAATTATAACGAAATGTTTTTTATACATTAGATAATATACAGATTAATAGTTGAATTCACTACTTGCTGATTTAACAGCCAATTTAGCCATTTGTAACATCTTTTGTCTTGCATCTAATTTTTTTGGTTTATCTGACTTGACTTGTTTAGAGGCTCCATTGGATGATTTACCATGGTTACTCTTACCTAGTTTCTTAGGTGTCTCTCTTAATCCAAAAGCTTTGGCTAAATGTCCCAAATGTAATTGTTTTACGTTGAAATAATCTCTTTCTGAAGATAAATGGGTTGCATATGCTCTGATATGTGAAGTGAAGGCCAATGTTGCTTGATCATGTATTCCTGAATCTTCCAATAACCATCTTTCAACATTTAAATGCCATGTTGTTGCATGGATATCCCATTTAGTTTTTTCAGAATTTTCACCATACCCTTTCTTCAATAATTTCTCGTAACTTTCAATTTTATAATTACCTTTATGAACAATAGATAATTTTGCATCGATATATCCTTCTTCAATTCCCGGTAATAAAAATAAATGAGCAGAACCAGTATTACCAACTCTGGCTGATCTACCAATTCTATGTAAATGATCTTCGATAGTGAAAGGTGGATCATATTCAATAACTTCAGAAATATTTGGTAAATCCAAACCACGAGAAGCAACATCTGTACAGAACAAAATCATATGATTGTTTGATAAATCATTCTTAACAAATGCTGATAAAGTTGAAGTTCTTTCTTGTTGACTCATTGAACCATGTAATTTGAAGGATACTACATTAGTTCCTAAATCAGGGGATGTTAAGAAAGTTGAGTTAGGTTCGATATCCTCTAAATCTGAGTTGACTGGAACTTTCCTGTACTCTAATTTTCCTGTTTCTTCATTCTTTTGTTTGACAAGTTTTAATCCATTTTTGGTGAAAATGTTGAAGTGATAGTCAACTGAATCTGAACATGATAAGAAAACCATAACTCTTTTTGGTGATTCTGTGGATGAAAGAGTTTTGAATAAGGCATTCAAAGTAACAAGTCTCAATTTAGGAGGAACAACAACAATATTTTGGGTTAATTGATCAGGAGCAGTCATTTTAACTTGTTCCGAATTTGGAGTATTTTCAAGCTCTTCAATCTTTTCATTACCATCATTAATTTCGTTACTAACATCATCATCATCATCATCATTAAATTCAATTGTACCTTCAATATGCTTTTTGGATTCGACCGTAATCATTTCAGGGTTATTTAATAAAATACTACCCAACTTTTCAACATTTTGTTGCATAGTTGCAGAACATAAAACGTTGATCCTTTTAGTTGGCAAACCTTGCCATTTTTCTGTAGTTTCATGAATTCTGCTCGATCTGGTGATTTGGTTGGTAATTTTTGTGATAGTTTCCTCGAAACCTAACTCAACTAATCTATCACCTTCATCTAAAATCAACCATCTTAACTGACTCAAATTTAAAGCCTCTGTATTTTCAATATGATCCGCAAGTCTACCAGGAGTACCTACTAAAATATTAACACCTTTTCTCAAACGTGCCTTTTCAGATTTCTTCTTCTCTCCCCCTATAACAATACCAGGGACAAGGTGATGATGGCATCTTGTTAAAGTTTCTAAAACGCTATAAATTTGATTTGCTAATTCTCTTGTTGGGGCTAAAATCATTGCAAAAATACCAGAGTCTCTTGTAATTTTTGATTTGTTTTCTTGCATTAATTTATGGAAGATTGGTAAAAGGAAAGAAAGGGTCTTACCTGAACCAGTTTGGGCTTTAATGAATAAATCACCCTTAGCATATAAAAGACTTGGTATTGTAGACCTTTGGACCTTTGTAGGGGTTTTAAATCTCAAATTTTCAGTCAAATGTTTTGTTAATCTTTCATTCAAACCTAATCCTTCGAAAGTGGTTGCATCTTTTAAGGGAGCATTGGATGGTAAATAAGAAACTTCCTTTTGTTCTGGTTTGGTTTTTTCGTTTTCCAATAATGAAGATTTTTCATTTGAGGTGAATAAAGATGAGACATATGAATTATTATTACCTCCAAATTCTCCTCTGGATTCGGTGAATTTGGCTCTTTTGAAATCACCATGATTTCCTTTGGCTGGATCATTAGAGTCATTAGCACCATTTGAGGTATCATTTATTCTTTTAAGTCTTGAACTATGGACATTGATAGTATTTGGACCTGATGGTTCCTTCTTCTTTTGGTTTCTACCTCTACCTTGTAATTCTAATTGCAACTTTCTACGGTCCTTCCATCTTCCCCCCGTAGGTTTCACATATGCTTTCTGCTTCTTAGCAGTGGTGGTATCCGCTGAAGCAAAGTTCAACATCAAATCATCATCTTCGTCCATCTTGAATATTACCGAATAATTTGATCTTAGAGCGATGAGTTAAAAATTTCGAGATGAGAAGATGAGAATTAAGACAGAATATAATTTTGGATCATAAGGGGAACGAATAATAATTTATATATCTAATATACAATGCAGAGGTTTATTGTGTTAGTTGGACGAGATATTCATCCATTGTTGTATTTGTTTGTAATTCTTTAGAGCCATCGACTAACTGATTAAAGTTTTCATCACCTTCGACCCAATTCAATTTAGACCATTGTTCTTGATCGAATCTTCTGACATGCTTCAAAGACTCACCTAATATTGAATTTGAGAATGGGTCATTGGATGATTTGGCTTTTGCGGAACTTTGTAAAACTTGGACGTTTTGTGGTTGTTTTACAGATTGATCTATGCTTTCTTTTCTTTGTAACATTTTCAGATTTTCTACATCATCCAAATACTTGAATGAAGGTCTTAAGTGGGATGTCGAGTCTATTGGGATTAAGATGATTTGTTTTTGGCCATCTTTTATATGAAATTTGGTTGCATAGATACCACCATCTGTTTTATTTAAGACTCCCATATGCTCATGTTCAGCAACCTTGACCCCCCATTCTTCTTGTTTTGAGTCATCATAGAACCTTTGTGTGTCCAACGGCAACTTTACTTGAATAAAGTTGGATTCTGGCTTAACAGAAGCTCCCATATGTTGTAAATTGATTGGAATGTTCTTTGATCTCCCTTGATATTGTAATAAATGTACAGACTGAGAATCTCTTTTTGGTAAACTATTGATAAATAACGGTATCGATTCAACAATAGGATCATCTTCTTCTCTGGGTGTACCTATATCTGTACTAGATTCAGAATCGTATTCGTTACCTGATTCCATCTTAACATCTTCCTCTTCTTCAACAAAAAGTCTTTCCTCTTCTTTGACCATAATTTCCGCCCTTTTTTTTAGATTTTTGACACAGTAATACAAATGAAGACCGTGGATATATAAAACGACTTTTCAGTACTATTAGATAACAGACTTGTAAATAATCTACAGATTGAAAAGTATATTTAATTTTCAATCAGTGTAGAAGATGAGATGAAAAAATGCGACTTGGAAATTTTCAATTAATATATAATGTCAGAAAACGAATATGATATAACTAAGGTATATCTCAAGTTCTTAGAGGACGACCAAGAGATGACTATGCCTATAGCTGCTATTGAATCTTTGGTAGACATGTTGAGGGTGAAACAGCCTGGTACATCTTCAGAGTTGATCAACTTAGTCAAGAATAATACTGATAAATTAAAATCATCAATTCCTAATGCTATTTCATTATCGGCAGGTTGTGATTTGTTCATGAGATTTGTGTTAAGAAACATCAATCTTTATTCCGATTGGGAGTCCTGTAGAACAAATTTGGTTGAGAACGGTCAACTTTTTGTTAGAAGAGCCAAAGAATCAAGATCTAAAGTTGCAGACTTTGGGTTACCTTTTATAAAAGATGATGACACAATTTTGGTTCATTCATATTCCAGAGTGGTTCACCAATTATTAATCAAGGCCAAAACGGAAAAATTAATACGTTTCAGAGTTATAGTCACTGAATCAAGACCTAGTGAAAAAGGTTATTTTATGGCTGACGTTTTAAGAGAAGCTGGTATACCAACTGAAGTCATTGTTGATAACGCTGTTGGTTATGTTATACATAAAATCGATAAAATCTTAGTGGGTGCTGAAGGTGTAGCAGAGAGTGGTGGTATTATAAATCATATTGGTTCTTATCAAATCGGTTGTTTAGCTAAAACTAACAATAAACCATTTTATGTTGTTACAGAATCACATAAATTCGTCAGATTGTTCCCCTTGGCTCCAAATGATTTACCAAGTCAAATCAACCATTTGATAAGTTCAAATAGTATGTCATTTTCGAATGACAACAGTTCTTTAACAGCTCAACAAATTGATTTCACTCCTCATGAATACATTACTGCATTAATAACAGATTTGGGTGTTTTAACTCCCCTGGCTGTTTCAGAAGAATTAATTAAGATCTGGTATGATTAAAAATTTAATAGAGATTAATGAACAAAAGAGACAAAAACTATTCCCTCGTGCTCTTATATTTAATACCTTATTCTTGATTCATACATTAGTCATTAGTAATATTTTGTAATTTTTCTTGTAAATCTTGCAAGTTGAAATAATCTAGATCATCTGCTTCTCTTTTAACTTCAACACAAGCTATGCCTTTTTCTTTTAACGATTCAACATCAACATTTATTTTTGGATTTTCCATATAGAATAAATGGGTTACAAATCTCTTCCAATCATTGTTGTGGTTGGAATCTTTTTGCTTAAAGGAATAAGTTGCCAGCTCGACGATGATTCTAACAAAATCAATAGCTTCCATTCCAAAAGTTTCTCTATCATAACAACCATTCAATAATAAGATTCTTTTCTTATCTTTTGAGGCCGATGTATCAGCTGCAATTGCTTTACCAACTCCTTTTAAAACAACGATAGGAAGAATGCTAGTCATCAAAGAACCAATGGAGTAAATTATAACATCACTTGATGCAATTGTTGAGCATACCTTATGATGTGCTGTTGGTCTTATCTCTTCACCATAGGGAGAAACATAAAAAATTCTTTCAATAGGTGAAAGTAAAGGTTGGATTGATTCGGATTTTGAAAAATGTAATTGGGACTTTTTTAATTCAGGGTGAGTATACTGAGGAACATTACCGCTTTCTTCGTCATCAGAAGCATCAGAAAATTCTGAAAGGATTTCACTGTTCAATTGATTTACATTTATATTACCAGTTGGAGATTTTGGACGGATATCGAAATAGTTAGTATCACTATTTTGGGTGATATCTTCAGTTGGAGTTGAGGGTCTTGTTTTATTGATAGGAGGAGGATAGACTTGATCGTCTGAAGGATGGGAAATTTGGGATTGACCAGTGATTATCAAGCCATTTTTCAATAATGCACTTATATGGTAAGTGAAATTTGTATTGATACAGGGTAAGACTTCAATTTTGGAGTCAATACCAGATAATTTTGAAAATAATTCAATTGAGGAATCTAAAGAACCAATGAAAAGTCTTGCCCCAGTCAAGAAAAGGTTACCGACATTAGCTAGTTCATATCTAAATTGTTTGTTTATGGTATGAGCTGAAGATTGATGTTTTGATCTTTTCAATAATTCTACATTAACATGAATGAAAAAGGCTCTCAAGATTTCTCTTGTAGATGGTTCAATGTCTCTCCAGAGCTCATGGCTACCGTCGACTATATCATTCCATTGGATTTTAGCTTCTTTGGGGTCACTTGAGAGTCTATAGCAAAGTAAATTTTGTAAACCTTTTTGATTAGGTGGTATTAATCTAGTTAATCTTGACCTTATATCACCAATTGCAGGACCTCCTATAACTCTAATTAATTCTGATGTGGATCCTCCATTATCCAGAATTGGTAAGATATAACTAATGTTACTTGTTAAGGAATCAAATAATGATACCAATTCATTTGTAGCCGTTCCTCCACTTATAACTGATATTCTCATCTTTACTTTAATTCAATTCTCCTTTATATATAATTATATTTTTCTCTTGTTGTTTTCTTCTTCAATTGTTTTTCAATATCCTTTATGTTTGTTCAAGTGATATATAGATATAAATATATTTATATCTAACTCTCTCTTGATATCTTCTAAGCTTCTTCCAATCCTGTTTAATTATTTATTATATTTATATTCAATAGTTCATTTGTGTGTATTTGTTCAAATTAATCTTTTTTTCTGTAATTTATATGGGTGTACCGATGTATCACAAATCCTACCCAATACTCTCCCAAAATAATCATAATCTGGAGTAAATTTAGGACAATATGGTTTTTGGTGTTACACTACTTTTGTTTTTTTTGAGTTCTTTTGTGTTTGTGTTCTTTTTTTTGTTTTTGTGTTTTGTTTTGTGGTGTACCAAAGTTACACAAAAGGTCGGTTAAAAACAGTCACCATCAAAAGCGTAATACCGGTCACGATCAAAGCGTTAATTTGAGAACGCTCACTTTAAAAGACAAATTTTTATGAAATAAAATTGTCGGTCAATGTCGTGATGAATTTAAATGAAGACATTTATTTTATTACAGCAGTAGTGAAAAATTTTTCAAATATAGTTAAATATAACAAAAATATAAAATGGCTAGTCAAGAAGTTTTAGTTTTAAGAGGTACCTTAGAAGGTCACGGTGGATGGGTTACATCATTAGCCACCACCGCTGTTCACCCAGATTTATTATTATCCGGTTCAAGAGATAAAACTTTAATCACTTGGAAATTAACTGGTGGTGAAGATAATCAATATGGTGTCCCAAAAAAATCATTCAAAGGTCACTCCCACATTGTTCAAGATGTTACTATCTCAGCTGATGGTGCTTACGCTTTATCTGCTTCATGGGATAAAACTTTAAGATTATGGGATTTAGAATCTGGTGAATGTACCAAAAGATTCGTTGGTCACAACTCAGATGTCTTATCAGTTTCAATTGCTAAAAACTTAAGACAAATTGTCTCTGCTTCAAGAGATAAAACCGTTAAAGTTTGGAACACCATTGGTGAATGTATGCAAACTTTAACTGGTCACGGTGATTGGGTTTCTGCTGTTAGATTCTCTCCATCTGACAAAGAAGTTGCTACTGTTATCTCAGCTTCATGGGATAAAACCATCAAAGTATGTATATTTAAACTTTTCAAATGTTCTATTCAATGAAGTGGAAAATCCTCCATTTTTTCTTCATTATTTAGAATTTCTGAATTTTTTTTTTTCATTTTTTATTTTCTAAAAAGTTTCAAAGACAATGATGTTTACAGATATTTGCTACTTCAGACGTTGCACGCCAGCTTCGAATGAGACATCAAATCTACACCAAGATCTCTGATGTCTTTGTCCTTTTTAGAAAGTTTAAAAAATTTTTAAAAAGTTTTCTTTACTAACATTTTTTTAGTCATGGGATTTATCTGAATACTCATTAAACGCTGATTTCATCGGTCACTCAGGTTACATTTCATGTATCACTATCTCCCCAGATGGATCATTATGTGCTTCAGCCGGTAAAGATTCATTCATCATCTTATGGGACTTAAACTCAAACAAACCATTATATACCTTAAATGCTGCTGCTGAAGTTCATGCTTTAGCTTTCTCTCCAAACAGATACTGGGTTGCTGCTGCAACTGCCACTGGTATCAAAATCTTCAACTTACAAGAAAGATCATTATTAGATGAATTAAAACCAGAATTCGCTATTGGTGCTAAAGCTAAAGACCCAGAACCAATCTCATTAGCTTGGTCAGCTGATGGTCAAACCTTATTCGCTGGTTACACTGATAACTTAATCAGAGTCTGGCAAGTTATGACCTCATCAGCTTAAACAGTTGGTTGATGTCATTAAAAATTAATATATATTAAATGTATTCTAAAAATTATTTCAATCTATTACTCAAACATATAAATCTTTCCACTTGCGCTACCACCTACAACCCAATTCTCTGTTGGATGCATAGTTGAAACTGCTGGAACAGCTCCAACATTTGGTCCAGTTAAATGTCCAATTATTTGTCCTTTTTGATCATAAATATCGAATCCTCTATTCATATTTGCAATAACAAATTTTTGAACTCCATCTTTAGGTGCAATTTGCCATTTTGATTTTAAAATCGAAACCCATCTTCCTGTTTGACAATTGTGTCTTATTTCAGTGAATGGTGAAAGTTTAGGAAATTCGTCGGTTTTCTTCTTGGTTAATTCATATTTGGAATCCCACTCAACAACTGGTGGTTTATTATCTTGGAGATCAAAAACACAAATTTTATCAGCATATCCATTACAAACTAATCTATTTTCTGTGTTCCAGTCTACACAGGATACTGAAAGTTTGGAAGCATAAGAACCATAGATGTGTGGACTCTTCTGGTTTTCAAATTCAGACCAGGAAGATTTCCCTATATTTCTTAAATCCCAAATCTTCATAGTTCTGTCAAGAGAGGCAGTTGCAATTTGATGAGATACATTCGGATTTATTGTGAAAGACCCAATCTTTTTATCGTGTAATCTTAACAAACTCTTGACTTTAAATTCTTCTCTTATATCATGTTGGTAAAATTTACCATCCAAAGTTGTCATGTATAATAAATTTGGATTATCAACGCAAAAGTTTATATCTGAGATTCCCAAAGGATAATCATTAGATTCATTTGGATCGCTCAAATAAGCTGTTTCAGTTGATTTTAGCTTATTAAAGTCCATTTCACGTACCGAACCATCGTATGAAGCTGTATACAATTTATTAGATTTACTGACTATCTTTGATATTGATTTACCATGAGGTTTCAAGATTTTGATGGTGGGATCCTCATCATTAGTATCAACAGACCAAATACCAAGATAACCACCAGTATCACCTGCTGCCACAATTCTATCCTTGACATTACTATGAAAATTTATAGAAGTGATACGTTGATGAGTTATCTTAATATCTAAAGGATCGTACTTTTCAAAAACCTTAAGTTTTTCAAATTCTTTTCTTTTGGAACTTAGGACTTTATCGTTGTACTCCAAATTGCTTTTCTTCAAGATATCGTAAAAATCACCTGCTGACATCTTATCACCTAAATCTCTGAATAGTTTGACTACTTCATTATTTTCGAGATCCTTGCTAATCTCTTCGCCGTTATTTGAAATATCTTTACCTTCATCTACAGATGAAGTGACCTCTACTACATCATCATCATTCGACTCCTGTTTAATTTCCTGTTCCTTTATCTTTTGGGTTAGTTCCTTTCCAAGCACCTTTTCTTCATTTTCTAATTTCCCCAGATAATCAGTTATCAAGTCAATTAACTGAAAGTTTCCATATAAACGCGTTGATCTAAGCCTTTCAAGCTCTTTTTTCCTTCTTTCTCTTTCTTCCATTTCCTCTTGAATCTTCTTGTATTCTTCAGTGTTTTCCATTTTGACTCCAGCCAATCTTCTTGATCTTCTTGATGGTTCAAAATCTTGCTTCACTTTAGGGGTTGGTTTTCTTCTTTTCGCAGGTTTCTTCTCCGGAATTTCTCTGGAAATAGAGTCATTGATCTGATCAAGATTCAACTTCTTCAACAATTCCTTATTTCTTTGGATGTTCTCCTGTCTTTGTCTTTCAAACTCTGTCAACTCTGGCATATCGTACTGTGAAAAATTATTTCGCGTTCTACACTAATCTCAATACATCTGAACATAAGTATAAACTACCACAGATCACGATCTGTCTTTTGTCTCCTTTAGATTTTAGGTCAATGACTTTCTGTAATACTTCTTTGATGCCATACTCATTACTGGAAGGAATGATTTCATTGAAGTACTTTTTTCCCACTTCTTCAATTTCATTTACTTCACAAGATGATACCCAGGGCATACCATCAGGTTTTGAAAAGCGGGAGGCTATTAAGGCATCTTCAGGTGTTGCAAGTTGCAGCAATAAGTTTTCTATTGCCTTCCCTTTGCTTAATGCGATTATAAATATGATACCATCCTTTCTATAGGTTTCTAAAAATGCTTTTAATTCTTTTGCAGCACTTTCGTTATGGGCACCATCTATAAGGATATCATGCTCCTTATACTTAATCAGCTGTAATCTTCCAGGCCAGCTCACGGACTGTATTCCCTGCTTGATGATGTCTATCGGTATCGATTTTGGCAAAAGATCAATCAACTTAAGTGCAACACTCAAATTTTGTAATTGATATTGACCTTTCAAGGGTGACAATTCACGTAAGTCTTTGGCTTCATTGCTTACAAAGTGAATATCACTGTTGTGAGCACCCGCTGTATGCTTCATGACTTTTAATACTTCTTCATTATTTGTATTGTCAACTACAACCGGTATGTTATCTTTGATGATACCAGCCTTTTCAGATGCAATTTGAGTAAAGGTAGACCCTAAAAAGCTCTCGTGGTCAATCCCGATCTTAGTTATACCACAAAGAATGACCCCACCAGCTTGTTTATAGGGTTCTAAAACATTAGTGGCGTCTAATCTACCACCCAATCCCACTTCTATAACCGCATATTCGACTTTTTCAAGTTCAAATATTTTGAAAGCAGTAACTGTTAGCAATTCGAACTCTGTACACCCCACTTTGTGGTCCTTATTCTCTCTCTTAACCAATTCAGAAACCTTGTTGAACTCCTGTAACGGATATGTCTTATTGTTTATGGAAATGCAATCATTGTAATAAAGAAGATGAGGTGAGGTAAATCTACCATTTTTGATGGAAGCTTTTGTCAATATCGACGATAAATACGCCACGGTTGACCCTTTACCATTCGTACCTGCCACATGAATGGACTTGTAACTTATATGAGGATTGCCCAATAACTGGAGCAACCTGTGTACTCTGGATAATGCAAGATTTATACCCATACTAAGTGAGAATGAAAAAATTGAGATTTAGTTTTGGATAAGAAGAAGTAATGTCAGAGAACCAACAATTCATAGAGAAAAGATTACACTCTTTGAACGAAATAGATTCCAAGGTGGTATCGTTGTTGGATAACATGTCTGTTGTGTTTGAGAAATATGCCAATGCAAATACCAATTATGATGAAGCTAAGACCGCCATAACTGAACAAACTAAAGTAATATACCAAACAATAAGTGATATTGCCATAAAACTAAGAAAGGAAGTCAAAATAATGGATGAAAATATTGGTGTTTATGACCAGAATAATGATAGAGTCATGATATTACCAATACCAGTTGATCAGAAAAATACTGCTTTAGGTAAGAGACGTTTACAACAAGAACTTGAAAATTTGAAAAATCTTATACCTCAAGATCCATAAAATTTCAAGATCCATAAAATTTTCAAGACAAGACCCATGAAATTTTCAAGACAAGACCCATGAAATTAATGTACATTAAATTATATTACAACTCTTCTAAATATCCTTGTTGGATCAATCTCTCGACATCTGACTTTCTTACGTAGAATTGGGAATCCTTTATCAAATTGAAGACCCCATATTCTGTTTGAACTTCACCACCATCCTTTAAAACCCTGACATCAATAAATATATTAGTAGGTGGCTCTAAATCTCCACTCAAGTCTATATCGGAGAATTTAGATTTATAATCCACTAGCAACTCCTGATATTTTTTAAAATAATCTTGTTCTGGATGACTTAAGTTGTTCAACGATAATTTTGATTCACTTGGATCTATATTCATCCAGCATATTTCATCTAGTTTGTTGGCCCGAAGCTTCTCATATGCCAATAAACATCTTTTGTTCCTCCTCATGGTCAACCTGGCCGTAAACGATTGACATTCATTAACTCTTTTATTTATTTCATTTTCATCGTTCTCCATCATTTCTCTCTCATGATCCAAATATTCCAAATCCTTATTCAAATCATTGATTTCCTGCAATATATCATTCGTCAAATCTGTCTGATATAACGTAATGTATGGAAGGTTTTGTGCTCTCCTTGCATCCAAGATTAACTTGTTTGATGATTCTCCAAACATTCTATAATGTTTTCACAACGCGATCAGATTTAATACTTGGTGTCTCAAATGAGATCAAACCAAAATTGATAATTAGTTTCTTTTGTGTATGACACTGAGTTATCACGACAAAATCTTCATATTGAAGACCTCTAGGACCTTATATATATCCACAGCATGTTGCAAGTTATGAAACATCGACATTCTTATATCATATATGGCTCTTACTATACACAGGCAGGAAATAGCTCGTATAGCTCAGTGGTAGAGCAGCAGATTGCAAATCTGTTGGTCCCTAGTTCAATCCTGGGTGCGAGCTCTTTTTTTTTGCAACCATTCTAAACATTTTGCTCTTCATGTCACTACTGAAGGTTAAAACTATTGAGATTAATGTTTACCTTTTACAGAATTTCGTCCCATAGAGCTTCTTTTTGTACTAGAGTCTTTTCAGAGTTCTTTAATGACTGAAGAAAATGAGCGCTTATATTACATAAGACTTGTTCTACCACCAACTTCATTACTGGCAGATCCATCTGGCATATTACCATCTCTTCCTGAAACAAACTTGTTGTATATACCTGTCAATTTAGACTTTTCCTTGACAGAAATAGAAGGCTTGGTTTCTTTTAAAGATTCCAAAAAGTTTTCATGATTTATCATAACGCTAGTGTTGGTATCGTTATTGGTAGCTTTTTTTGTATTCTTCGATTTGAAGAATTTTTCAATCTGTTGCATTTTCTTTAATCTATCTGTAGGTCTCATTTTATTTTCAATTGATACTTTAAAAAATTCAATGTTCAACTTATCATCTTCGGTTTGTTCAAAGTTCTCACTTGATAATTTTACATGAACAGCTTTCAAGTATGCATTGTACCCTAAACCTTGCATATCAGCTCCACTGAACCCTTCGGTTTTTTTGGCTATTTCAATCAAATTTACATCATCCTCTAAATCCATTTTATCAGTTATGCTTTTCAAGATATCTAATCTGTCCTCAAAATTTGGCATATCACATATAACACTCTTATCTAATCTACCTGGACGTAATAAAGCTGAATCAATTAAATCGGGCCTACTTGTTGCTGCTAACACATAAACACCATCAAGTCCTTCTGCCCCATCCATTTGGGTCAACATTTGATTGACAACTCTATCAGTAACACCGGTTGAATCGTGTCCTCTTTTGGGTGCAATTGAATCAAACTCATCAAAGAACAAGATACATGGTTTTGCAGCTTGTGCCCTTTCAAATAATTCACGAACTGATTGTTCTGAAGCACCAATGTACTTATTTAAAATTTCTGGACCTTTAATTGAAATAAAATTCAATCCACATTGTCCTGCAACTGCACTCGCTAACAATGTCTTACCACAACCAGGATATCCATAAAGCAATATACCTGATCTGAGTCTCAAGGGACAATTCTCAAAAATGGGTGCATATTTAGTTGGCCATTCCAAAGTCTCTAAAAGGATATTTTTGGCTTCTTTTAATCCTCCGATATCTGACCAATTGATAGAAGACTTCTGGAGCTTCACTCCTCTCAAAGCGGATGGTGTGAACCCATCCAAAGCCTTTTCAAAGTCCTTTTTGGTAGCGAAAAAGTTAGGTCCCTCTTCGGTATCCAATATGTCATTGCATTGGTTAAAGATTGTCTCGTGATAGACTCTATCGGTTAAAGTTTTCAAATCATTAGGTAAATAACCTTCTGTTTCTGCGACCATGTCCATAATATCGAAATTTATCTTACAGTTCAAGCTCTCAAAGTAATGTTGTAATAATTTAGATCTAGTTATTTTATCTGGAGACTTCAAGCTGAACAGGTTTTCAAATAAATGTGACAGGAATAAGTAACCATTCAATGCTTCCTTGCTGGTTGATGAACCAATAATCGAAAAGTTACTATTTGATTGATTATGGAGTTTCTGTGTTTGATTTATCAAGAATTCTGTCAAATTCTTGGATTGACTTGAGTCTCCATGTTCTACTTCAGCAGGTAACACTTTATCCAAGTTGTCTAAAATCAAAACCGATGGTTTATACCATGCACATTCTTGAAGCCACTTATTGAAATTAGTTGAAATTTGATTGAAGTTTTCATTCATAATTGATTCACAAGATACAAACTTGATATGGAACCCTAATTTTGAGAGTTTTTGGGAAAGCAATCTTAAGAGTAATGTTTTACCACTTCCCGAATTACCATGAATCAAAACACCGCAGTTCTTCTCAGATACTATTGCATCTGAAGTGTTTGAAAGAACATCATCACAACCAATAGCTAGTAAATTTTCTTCTTTTGAAGCTTCTTCGATGAAAGATTGAGGCTTAAGTAATTCTTCGCCTAATTCTATCTTTGGTAGTTTCTTGTCAGAATTGAAAAAAGGCTTGAGCCATGCATTGAAGTCATCGTTCCTTTTGAATTTCAACACACCACCAAATGGTAGACCAGTCATTATAGGGATTTTTGTATAATTGGTGATGGTTGACTTATGAACTGGGTTATCTTGAAAGAGTTGCTTTTCAAAAGATAGAATCAATCTATTATTTTGTTCCTTCTTTTCTGTTGAATTAATATTAACTTGGGTATTTTTCTTGGTTTGAATTATAAATGGGTGTATAACCAAGGTTGATGGTAATTTGGAAGTCTGTTTGACGGTAGGCTTTAAAACCACAACATTTCCAATTTGGCTTTCAACTGACAATGCAACTGCTAATTTTCTTGATAATCCCACATTGTTAGCAGGAGATTGGGGATAATTAACCAATTTGGCGATAATTCTTTTATTCTCTTGTAATGGAACAATCTCTTTCTTTTCCTTCTTCTCATCGTTACCCTCTTCTTTCTCCTTTTCAGAGTCTGAGGCTGTCTTTGGAACCTTACTATTTGGGCCAGGAATCACAGATACAGCAACATATTCACCACGCAAGACATTTGAAACTTCAGTGAAATTAACATAAACTTCGTAACCGTCAGGGTTAGCATAGCTAGGTAAATTGCCATAAAGGTCATGAGGCAAAGGTATAGATCTCTTTAGAACTGAAGGTAAGTTAGAATATTCATCTGAGTTTTTACTACTTTTTGAAGACTTACCACTTTTAACCGAGCCTGAGGGTTTTCTTATTTTTGGTTTTGGGGCAATTGAAACTTCACACTCTGGGGACAATTTGGCGAAGTTGAGGTCTTTGGTACCGATATCCGTGACAGTTAGCTTTGCTGAAGTAGTAGCACTTGGATATACTATCAAAGTTTGGTTCAAGGAAACACACCTGGTCTGAGATAATAATTTATCTTCCAAAGTTTGAGCATGCAACTCCACTAATTCCCAATCACTGGAGGTCAAAGGTTCTAAACTGACCAGTCTAGTCTCGTAGTTGTTGACCTTCAAGTTTATTATCACTGAATCGTTTTCTCCCAAGTTGAAACTAGAAGCCAACGTAGGATCTATCTCAATTGAGTTCAAGTTTGATGAATTATAACCTGACCAACCAACGTAGTTCTTACCATTTTTATGGACGATTTCAATGATCACATCCTGGACTTTTATATTGGCATTCGATAATAGATTACCTAACCTCGAAGGCAAGTTTATAAGGTTGGTTCTAAGCGGTACATAGACTATCGTCGCTTTATGATTATCCATGCTGTAATGACTTCTCCAGATTTTTGATGCTCACTTTCAGACTGTGATTTTATCTAATCTCACATCAGTAGAGATACACCAATATTGTGACCTCTACGCCAGTACGACCACAGTAGAGCCACTATAATCATATGGTGGCTCAATTTATGGATATACTTGTTGTTGGAGGGTTTTAAAGTTGTTAGGAGAGGAGGGAGAGAATTTTTTAAGGATTTTTCCATATATATACATTATTTCTTTCTATTATAGTATTCTTGGACTTGTTTGAATTTTTCTAATCTTTCGTCCTTATCCAGATTTTCAGTCTCTTGCCATTTTTTGGAATTCTTATCTTGGTTAGCCTTTCTAGCCTTCTCTATAGTTTCGAATGACTTCCTCCTTATGGATCTACATTGTTCCCATCCTATGATGTTACCTAAGAAAAACCCACAGACACCCCAATTCATGGATTTCCCTGGATTCTTATTCATCAAGAAGGTCACACCTCCCAATACAGCCATGGCTTGGAACCCTGTCATCATTGCTTCTCTGAAACAGGGCATCGTCATATACTTCTCAAGAGTGAAATCTGACATTTGAATTTGTCCTAGCACATTGGAATAATTTGCCTCAGGGGGGATTTTGGTGGACGCAACTGCAGCTGGATCATCATTGAACTTTGGTGGTAAATCCTCTAAGTATTTCTGGCTTGATTTGGGTTCATCTTTGGCCTCTGTGACTGGTGACAACTTTGATGGTGATCTACTAAACCATCCCATTTCTGAAAAATTCGCACAGTAGAAATAATTGGTGATAATAATGATACTGGAAGAATTGTATTTGGATCCCCAATTAAAGTATTGGGTATTGTTACCTATTTCGGTAGTAATGGTCTTAGTTGGCCTTGTAAGAGCCAATGTTACTGGTCTTCTAGCCCCTGATCCAAAATTAGAAAATTATAAACAAAATAGAGAAAAGTATGTTGAATAATTCACGTTTAAGTTGACCTTTTGTCACTTACATTGGATGTGAACAAAAGTCCAATGATTTGTAACTAATTCTATCAGTTTTTTGTGGCTGGTTCAAGTTTGTATCCCCTTTACTAACAATAGACAATTTTTGAAAAGAGCTACCTCTTTTAAAGAAGGTAATTCAGTCTTGACCGGCGAAGAGTTTTTGACCAGACAGGAATACTTTGTTTCATCGTTGAAAACCACAGATTTCTTCGCTAATAAAAATATTGCTAATACAGAGGCCGCCAATCCATTAACTGACCCGAATGCTAATGAAGCTTTAATGAATATGGCTAAAGGTAATGTCATGAATTATATTCCCCAAACCTTAATTATGGCCTGGGTCAATTATTTCTTTGCGGGCTTTGTCATCATGAAATTGCCTTTCCCGTTGACTGATACTTTTAAATCGATGCTTCAAGCTGGTATTGTAACTCCAGATTTAAATGTTAGATATGTTTCTTCAATTTCATGGTATTTTGTCAATTTATTAGGTTTAAAACCAGTTTATTCCTTAATCATGAATGATTCTAAAGCTGCTAATGACTTGGTAAATCAACAACAACAACAACAACAAAGTTTACCAAACTTAGGTGCTCCCGGTGCTCCAAAAGTTGATAAAATCTTCTCCAATGAAGCTGAAAATATCCAAATTTTAAACCATGACTCGATTTTTGACGGTATAGTTGATAGAGTTATTGCTTCAGAAATTTAAATCTTTATATATAGAGTTTCTTATTATATGATAAACGCCTATGAATGTTAGAATCTGTTTCAACTAATCTTTATGTAATCAAATCTAAGATGCTCATTTCTAATCATCGCAGAACTTTTCATAAACTAATACTGAATTAAGAGTATGTCAGAAACCACTAGCAACACCACAGAGCATAAACCAGCTACCATCCTATGCATAGGTATGGCGGGCTCGGGTAAAACCACTTTTATGCAAAGATTGAATTCACATTTACACTCTAAAAAGACTCCACCATACGTTATAAATTTGGATCCAGCAGTTTTGAAAATCCCTTTTGGTGCTAATATAGATATCAGAGACTCAATAAAATATAAGAAAGTCATGGAAGAATACAACTTGGGTCCAAATGGTGCTATTGTTACTTCCTTGAATTTGTTTTCCACCAAAATTGATCAAGTTATCAAGTTAGTTGAAAAAAGGTCAGAAAAGGTTAAGAATGTTATCATTGATACTCCAGGTCAAATCGAATGTTTCATCTGGTCTGCTTCAGGTTCCATTATAACTGAAGCATTTGCCTCAACATTTCCAACTGTTGTTGCATATATCGTTGATACTCCAAGAAATACTTCACCAACTACTTTCATGTCAAATATGTTGTACGCTTGTTCCATCTTATATAAAACCAAATTACCTATGATTATTGTCTTCAACAAGACTGATGTCAAAGATGCAGGATTTGCAAAAGAATGGATGCAAGACTTTGAAAATTTCCAAATCGCCTTGAATAACGATGAAAACTTAAATAGTGAAGACGGTTCAAGTTACATGTCATCCTTGGTTAACTCCATGTCCTTGATGCTAGAGGAATTTTACTCAACTTTGGATGTTGTAGGTGTAAGCTCATACACTGGTCAAGGTTTTGATGAATTTTTGGATGCTGTAGACAACAAGATTGATGAATATAATGACTATTATAAATCTGAGAGAGAAAGAATCTTAAAACAAAAAGAGGAAGATGAAAAGAATAGACAAAACAAGTCTTTAAATAACTTGATGAAAGACTTGAAAATTAAGAAACCAAAAGCAACTGCAGATTCAAATGATACAGAAGTATTGAGTGATTATGAAGAGGAAGATGTAGAAGATGATGAATATCAAGGTGAAATATTGAGAGATGAAGATGAACCTCAAAGAGAATACACATTCCCTGAGGATAGGCAATCAGAGGTTAATAGCTCAAATGATGCCGATTTACAGGCTCGTTATCAGCAAGCATTCGAATCTACTGCAAAATCCGCTTCTTCAAAAACTGCTGAAAATATTGCACAATATATTAGACAATAATTTTTCAAAGTTTACTTAATGTATATTACGCTACACTGTAAGGTGTCTCTTTTGCCCCATATTTTTTTTTTTTTTTTGTTATATATTTTCTATAGTCCTCAATTCTTTTTATTGGCAAGTCTTGCTAAAACCTTATCTATATCGTATGGCGATGCAAATTCATCTTTAAAAATTAAATGAGGTTTATGTTTAGCGAGGTGAAGAATAGTCTTACCAAATTCTGAGTTACACCAAGCAAACCATGATCTTGTGAAGTTAATTCCATCCTTTGCATTGACATGAACACTTTCATGCATCAAACCTAGACCAGCAGTGGTGTCCATGACCATTTTCAAATTACGTTTAATTTCTTCATCATCATTCGAAGTTCTGATTGACATCAATAAAGACATTGGCCATGCATTGAGAATTCCAATATGTGGACCACCTATACCTTCGAAGAATTTACCCTTTAAATAGTATGGATTACCGCCCTTAGATAAAATCATTTTTCTTGTATTTTGATAAACTTCATCTTCTATATCTATGAATCCCATATCAGGCATAGATAAAAGCGAAGGAATGTTTGCATCATCCATGAATAGTGAACTACCATAGCCATCAACTTCGTAAGCATAGACTTTACCAAATTCTGGGTGTTGCACAATACCATATTTTTCGATTCCTTGAGTAATATCATCGATGAACTTATCAGTGACTTCGAGAATAAAATCGAAATTCAAGGTTGGTAATGAAGACCTTAAACTCTCCTTGAAGACATACTTACGGAGATTTTTTAATTCTGTGACCATATGGATGTTTGCAGGAATGAAGAATTGTAAAACACATGCATCGTCAGAAGGCCTAAAAGCAGATCTGATCAAACCGGTATTGTAGTTTACAGGGTTTCCAACACCTCCCAAAGGTAAAGTCTCCGAACCTATATTAGTTTGTCTTTGAAAAGAATAGAAGAATTTTATTGCCTGACCTGTTTTTGGATCAAAGGAGGGTTGTGATTCTCTTCTCAAAACCGTTAAGATTCTTTGATAAGCCTCCATCCAGGATTCATTGATAACCGAATCGTCACCAGAGTTCAAGACATATTCATTGGTTAAAGTCAAGAATGAAGCTAATGAATCCAATTCATATTTACATTCAAAGACTTGTTTCCAATCAGGTCTTGGGAAAACAGAATCCATTGCAGTTGAACCCTTTTTGATATTTGATCCTGGAGGTGGGTGGAAAGCATTGCAATAAGGAGAATTCATAATATAACCGATTTGGGTATTTATTGCACCCTTTATCATGTTTCTTAAATTTTCGTCATATTTTATGAATGGTTGATAAACTGATAACTGTCTGGCACTGTCTCTTAACCATTCGGCATGAATATCACCTGTGACGATGAATGAATTATATTCGCCGTTCTTATATTTGTGCCACAAGATGGTTGTATCTAAAGTGTTTGGTAAACAGTTTTCGATCAACCTTCCCAAGTCTTCGTCAGCGACTTTCAGTTTCAAATCATCAATGATCAATTCGACTGCTTCAGATTTAAAGGTTCTACATTTTTCAATTGGTCTCATAAATGGATACCTGTATTTACCATTAGACAATGGAGGGTGTTTAAATTGGGAATAGTCAACATAATCAGGACACTTACCAGTTTTATAATGCAAATTGGCAAAGAAATTGTCATTAGTATCTTTTTGGTCAAACTTATCTTGACCATTCTTCAATAATTGGGATTGTGAATCAACGAAGTCTCCTAAATTCGAAACATTTGGCTTTTTATCTGAGTCTCCAGAGAAGTAATATATCAATGTAAGTGATACTCCTAGTAAGATTAGTAATCTCTGCAATCGGATTCTCCTATCTTGAATGTAAACAGCCATTCCATATATTGATGATTCGCATTTTATGAAACTTATCGTACAGATTACATCACCAAGAAGACTAAATTCACTAATCTTCAACGTGGAATGTGGAGAACTCTAAAGATTATTAATTACATAGTATAACTCTAAATGGTTCACTTTGAACTAGGGATGTTTTTGAAAATCGAAATTTCGTTGAAATATAATTGAGATGGGCTCTATATTGTCTTAAATGCTATTTAAATAAATATATACAGTTATTTGATTTATTGATCTTGGTTAATTTGTGTTCACCAAATTTTTTTATCAAGGAATTAATACTTGACTCATCAAGAGATTTTAGGATTTCTTCATATGTGGAATCGTCTTTTACTATGCTTTTAGTATTCATAACGATTTTTGGTTCAGTCTTTGTAGCAGTATCGTCTTTCAAATTTGAACTCAAGAAATTCTTTGATTCAAAAACATTTTGTATCAAAGGATATTTCATGTCCAACCTTACAGCTAGGATTTCAAAATCAGAATTATCTAAGACTTCTATCAATGCATCATGACTGTTGTGCAAATTGTCATTTTCTATCGTGAGTAAGAAATAGTCATTAAACTTCATGTTATAAGGGAAACTCTCTTGTAGGTTTTCATCTACTTGTTTGATTATCGAATTGAAATTTCGAAGTGACTGATCAAGCTCTTTTCCAGTTACTTGTTCATCAAACTTTGTGAATTCAATTCCTTTCTGCCTGACCAACTCCTTAGCCAAATCATCCTGAATCTCTTCCCCTCCTGTGAAATCTACACTTATATCCTTGGAGGTATTAAGATCCTCGAGAGGGACCTGGGATTGTGATTTAATGGCCAATTCGAAAATATCGATGTCCAACAATTCAGTCAAATGGTATGTTCTTCCCTTGGTGTCTCTCAGGACGTTTCTTATTGACTCCTTCAATTGATCTAGAGGGAAATTCACACCATTTATTGAAGCATCGGACAATAGTGAATTACGTTGTTTCAAGATTATTATAATTGGGGTATAGTTGAGTAGTCTCAAAAACCACCTATAAATATTTTGGAAGAATTTACTATCTGGGAGACATTTATATGGAGAATAGTATGAAGCCAATGACTTCATGATATTTGCTTGGAATTTACTAACATTCTTGCTTGTCCTATTGGATAAACTAACGATTCTACTCATTCTATTTTCAAATTCATCCTGCTGCTTATTAGAAATAGCATTTCTATATTCAGGCTTGAACAAATCATCCACATCAAAGCTTTCTAGTTTGTCATACTCATATGCGGTGAATAATGGTTTTAGTAGCTTTCTCTCTAAAGCTGGTATATCTTCCAATGTTATATCATTGAAAATTGTACTTCTCAAAAAAGAATTTCTATGATATGAATTCTTAGTCAAAAAACTTCGTAGACTAGCATCCTTGACTTGTTGGGTCTTAATACTTGCTGCCTCATACACCTTCAATAACTTCCGTACATGTTTCGGTATTCTTTTTAAGGTAGTATAAGACATAATCTCTTCTTTAGTTAGTGCGATCTTGAGATGAGAAGTTGCAATATAAATTTTAAAGACAATCTACCAAGATAACAGTTTTTCGTTTATCTTACTCGTTGCTTATTTAGTTAAAAGAAACCCATAATGTCAGATACAGAGCTCGATGTTGGGATGTTTGAGGAGCCTGAAGACTTCTTGCCACCTCCACCTCCAGAACATTTTGCAAATTATGAAAGAATTGTAGAAAAGGAACCGAAGACTATTACCTTGAAATTAGTTGGAAAGTCACCATTGTGGGGACATTTACTTTGGAATGCCGGTATATTCACAGCCAATTATTTAGATACACATCCAGAATTGATTGAAAACAAAAGAGTCATTGAATTAGGAGCTGCTGCTGCTTTACCATCAATTATTTGTGGTTTAAATAATGCATCTAAAGTTATAAGTACAGATTATCCAGACCCAGAATTATTGAATAACATTCAATATAATATCGACCATTGTACTGGTTTAAAGCCAGGAGTTGTAGAAACCAAAGGTTTTATATGGGGAAATGAAAAATCATCAATATATGATGTTGAAGAGAAAAAGACAATATCTGAAGAGGAAAAATTCGATTTAGTTATATTATCTGATTTAATTTTCAACCATACCGAACATTTAAAGTTGCTTAAAGACTGTAGGGAATTGTGTAAGAAAGATGGTAAAGTTTTGGTTGTTTTCAGTCCTCATAGACCTAAATTATTACCAAATGATTTAGAATTTTTTGAAACCGCTAAACAATTCGACTTTGATTCAGAGAAAATCGATTTAGTTAATTGGAAGCCTATGTTTGAAGAAGATGATGAAACCATTGAAGTCAGATCAAGAGTATATTCATACTTTTTAATTCCAAAATTCAAATAATCGGCATGTATAATATTCTCTAGATTCTTATAATAAACGTTTACATACTTAAGAGTAATTCTATAGCAAATATTGCAGAGATTTAAAATTACATTAAATGTATATTCTTAAAATAACATGCTTACATACAATAAATACAGATTTTATATAATCTACAGTATGATTTAAGCTGAGTTTGAATTCATTTTTCTTTTACCATTGGTTAAAGTAACGTTAACAAATCTTCTGGTGTACAATAATCTTTTGTATGCTCTACCTTTTGGTTGTTTTGGTTTTTCTTGTTTTTCAACTTTTGGAGTTTGTGATTTAACTTTACCAGCACGAGCTAAAGATCCGTGAACTTTACCCTAAAAATTGTTAGTAATTAATTCGAAGTTGAATAACATCAAGATTAAAATAGTTTGAAAGTAAATTATATTACTTATTGTGTTTTAGAACATGTTTGAACTATATTATCACTTTCCTTATTGGTTCCCTTGTTTTTGCTTCTTCGACTTTTCTTCCACCTTTTCATGAATGACGAGTCGCCCTCCTTGTTTTTATTATTTATGATCAGTTTCTTGAAAATATCCCTTTGAATATCAAACAAATTCAATACATCTATTCTCTGACATGACTTGTACTATTAAATATCAATTCTATGATAATCTTTGATTGATCTCCCTTGTTTTAAACATACCATTTTATCTAATTAAAATTTTTTAAATATATTAAATTTTTTCTTTCTCAATTTTAATGAAAAATTCAATCTTTTGGTTGTAGTGTCCGTGTGGCGAAAAACCTAGTGCGGCGTATGACATTTTTTGGTTTTTACATAGTTAATGTGTCGTATGTCGTGTGACTTTGATTTTGTATTAGTTTTGGAGCCCTAGTTCGGTACATCATATATAATTGAGATTTTATTGATACAAAGAGATCTATATAGACATCCATAAATATATCAATATAGATAATTATATGAAAGAAAAAAATTGTAGAAGAAGATTATAAAAGAAAATCATATAGATCGTAATTGTAATATGTATTATGTATATGAATGTTGAAGAATTGAACTATGCTGGTTATTAATAATGTTTTATAACTAAAATTAAAGTTGCAAGTAAAAGTATTAGTATTAAAGATACTAAAACTATTAAACTTTTTCTGGTGGCAGGATAATGACCATATATTAATAAATGTTGTACTTTAAAGAACCTAATAAATCCATAAAGTAAAGTGGTTATACCCAAAATAATAAATAAGGAACCTAAAGATTTACCAATTGTATGAAATTCATCAAACCCATCGTGGAAATCTGATAAAGCTTTAGTATCACCAATTTGTAAATCATTATAATTTGGAGATAAATGTAGAATCTTTGAACCTATTTTAACCTTTGTACGTTGTTGTAATTTAAATAATTGAGTTATACCAATACCAATTGTGATGAACGATAATGAAGTCCTTAACCATGCTAAAAAAGTTCTTTCACTTGCCATATGATCCCTTGCGACTGAACCCTTGTTTTCAAGAGATACTGTTCCACGGAACACATCCCATGTATGGAAATCAGGTATTTGTTCAATTGAATCAATCTCCATGTTAATGTGATAAACATCAATTGCGAATTGTGGATTTTATCGCATCAACTTAGTCATGTGATCAAGTTACTTACCTCTAGTTTCAAATACATTATCGCAGGATATATTCATGAAAACTTGAATTCATTTCATTTACTGACCACTAAAAGTTTGTTCATAATATTCATAAGCTTATTAGTTGATGTGTATTATTTAGATGACATAATTCAAAAAGACGAATATTTCTCATCCTTAGTAGATTATAAATGGATTCGGATAATTCAGCTCGTTTATGGGTATCAATTAGTATGTTTATGTTTCATATTCCATGTTCATAATTAATTGTTCCAACAATTCAATTACCTTTATGGCCGTATAGACATGTCTATCGTGTATTTACGTGTATACTAACCAAAAAAGAAATTTGAAACCAAAAGACCTAATTTTCTAAATGTAAGTATTTAAATCAAGAATCAATACTAAAATCAAAAGTAGATTAAAATACTAACTCAATTATCTACAATAAACAAAATTGTGTTTTAGACTTTATTTTTTGTTACTGTTAAATTAGAAAATATTCTTAAATTTCGCCAAATGGTTTGGTGCAGGAATGCATCACAATGCAGGAGATCTATCTATCTCACAAATATTATTGAAAAATGATTTTCCCAAGTAGCAGACTACTACTGTTCTACTTGGTTGCTTACTGATCGAAAATATTACTGATTAGATTCTCGTTTATATTTTACGTAACGATATCTATTTTTATTTCTCTCTATTTACTCTTTAACCCTTGCTAATTCTATTTTTATCGGCGTTGTTATTAACTTCGGCTTATGTAAGCATTTAAAATCAGTTAAAATTCAAAATGTGTCAAAACCTAGTGAGGGAATTCCTCTTGAAATGAAATTGGTTTGTAGAAAACTATTGTGAGACTTATACGGATGAATTTCGAAGAGATGAGGTCTATGATTCATACCAGTGTTAACTAATTCCAGACTTTTACTAAGGAAAACATTTGGTCCTCTCTGTACCCAACTCTAGTGACAAAAAAAAATCTTAAAGAATTCGAAGCATAGTATTTTTTTCATCAAGAGATGAGAAAGGATCCCGAGAGTATTCAGAACAAGTAAAAAATAGAGAAAACGACAAAAAAAATAGGGATCATTTGATCAACTGATAAATATAAATTTTTATGACTACCTACCCCTATGCTAATAAAATACTTGAAATGACAACTAACATGCTCATGACTAAAACTTTTGTACCAAATAAGTCTTTGATGAAATCATTATGATTGACTCTGGCACCACTGGCTGAACTTTGACTGATTGTGACTTGTTGGTATGTTCTGATGTCTCCAACAGTACCTGAAAGAGAACCCAAACCAGCAGAACCACTAGATGGTGATGCAACTTCTGAGTACATCGATGTGAATGTTTGAGTATATGCTGATTCGGTGGTTTGTGTAACTCCTGCTGAATCAGTACCAGTGACCCAAACTAATGTAGTTGTTTTAGATGTTGTGGTTGCACATGTAGCATACAAAACACATGATAACAAGATTATTAACTGTCTGAACATTCTGCTCTAACTTTGAACAAATCTATAAATGAAAAATAAACTAACTTATATTATGATGGAACGATTGATATGATTTGAAATCTTTTTTTTTTTATTTGGACTGAAACAGAACACTGAAACGATACCGGGGATTAACGAGTTATGTTTTTATTGTGAATTCTCTGTCTTCTTACTAGGTTATTGCCTATCCTCTTCCTTAGTTGGAATTTTCCCTGTCGAATAAGTGGAAATTTTCTTCAGAAAAAAAATGCTCTAGGAGTGTAATAAAGAAAAAAAAAAGAAAAGGAAAAATTCCAGTTTTGCCTGCATATAACATTCGATCTTAAAATATTGTATATGGTTACGTCAACTTTAGGTTTTAAAACTGTGTTCGAAATCACTAACAAAAACAAAAACACATAATGGCAATTGTTAGAAAGGTTAAGAGTTCTGATAACGGGTTCGAGCAAAGATACATCGTTTCTTCACTTGAAGGTAAAAAAATTTTTTGGTTGTTTCAAAAAGAAGTTCGTTTTCATTATGTTAGTATTTTTGATAGTTGGCAGTGCACATATATGCTTGGAAAAACCGAGCCTTATGATGCTAAGCACAGCAAGAATTAGCTGAGCTTAGCTCTAATTATTTTGATTCAGCATATAAACACTTAGCTTGGCCTTCCATTGGAGACTTGTTTCAAAGCTTAGCCTTGTTCCCCATATCTTCCCTTAGTAATATTATTCTCAGTAAATTACAATTCGCTTACATTTGCTTACACTACGATGAGCATAACTCTCAAATATTTCTTAGCCAACTTAGCTCGCCCATAATAACTTGTTCAGAACTTGTTCATAACTTATAAATAACTTGGTAGTATAGTATGGTACGATTTTTCAATAACATAGAATTTACATGATCCAAGCATAGATTTCATAACTAGTCTCAGCATATTTTCTTAAGCAACTTGTCTAAGCAGGTTGTCTAAGCATTTTCTATTTGGTATTTTCTTGTTTATTTGTGTCTAAGGCTTAGAGCACTTTGTCATAATTCAGTATACCACTTACCGTGTTGAGTTATAATTAAGATATAAGAATGCGATAGGTGAATTTGACTTGCGTTTCAAACCGTATACATAAGAAGTTTAATTCGTACAATTTGAATTGTTCCCGAAATTAGTTTAACTATTACAAATCTGTCAAATAAATCATCATTAGCTCCGACTCTCGTCTACTATCGACTATTTCTCATTCTACGGCCCGTTTTCATCAATCGCTGTTTTCCAATGTTAAGCCTTGTTTCTCTCAAATAGCTGGTTTTTATAAAGGCCATGGCCATGTTCAATATGCTTTCGGATGTCGAAGCGGTTTAATAGTTTCGACGTCGGTTTCAGTTTTAATTTCATTGTATGTAGTATTTGTTATTTAAATATGTACATTCTATTATTCTTAATTTCAACTTAATTCGAGTTCAACAGGGTAATACAAACAAATGATTTGAACAAGACACATTATGAGTTACAAAATGCCAATAGACAGTAACTTGAAAAAATCAATTTCTTCATTCCATCATTATTCCAGATTTATAATGTGGGCTTTGTTTTTATACGGGATACTTAACTCCATTGGTTCTGTCTATGCTACATTGGTTCGATAAACTGCACCCAAAACGCCTTGGGCATCAAAACAAAATATAACCAACTATTGAAGCTATTGCAACTAAAAACTGAATCTATTTTCAGCTCTTCAAAAGCATGAATATCTCTATTGGTATACTTAATGTTACAAATCAAAGCAAAACTCTAGTTTCGTACTCAAAATTAGTGGTAGATAGTATACTTAAAGCATATGAGCTAGGAAGATAGATGTCATTACTTCAAAGATTTTATAGAATATGCAGTTCATCTTGTTATCTCCATGATTGATAGTCCTGTATTATGGATACTGTATCCTGTGTCAATTTCGAATTTTTTCACATTTATTTTAAAGGGTCTTATCTCTGCGATAAGAAGATATACTTGCTTTTATACCAAAAAAAACGTACCTTCAGCTCAATTAAGAGACACACCTAGGATAATCTTAAATGAAATCATGTTACGTATACACAACTTATTAATCGGCCAACTATGAAGTATATTGAAAAACTTTCATTGGTTCATTACATAGGAGCAAGTTAGTAATTTTAGTAATGCCCCATTTCGCAACTCTCCTATTAATAAAGTTAATAGATAAAGCTAAGAATATAAATTGGAAGAATCCATAAACCAGTCAATACAAGTCAATTCACTTTCAATTATACACTGAACTAAGATTTTGCTAAAATGGTTAAAACTGCAGTCATTTACTATTCTATGTATGGACATATATATAAGAATTCACTTGAAATTTTGAAGGGAATTGAGAAAGCTGGAGGAAAAGCTGATTTGTTTCAAGTCAAGGAAACTTTACCGCAATCATTGGTTGATAAGATCGGGGGATTTGCAAAACCACCTAGTGCAGAAGTACCTGAAATCACAACTGATCATTTAACTGATTATGATGCCTTTATGTTTGGTATTCCAACTAGATATGGTAATTTCCCATCTCAATGGAAAGCTTTCTGGGATCAAACTGGAGGATTGTGGGCTAATAGTAAATTACAAGGGAAAATGTTTGGATTGTTCTTTACTACTGGTACACCAGGTGGTGGTCAAGAGAGTACAGCTATGAACTCATTATCATCATTTGTTCATCATGGTATGATTTACGTTCCTTTAGGATATGGTAAAGCATTCCCATTATTGACTAATTTGAATGAAGTTCATGGATCAAGTCCTTGGGGATCTGGTTCTTTTGCAGGTGCAGATGGATCTAGACAGACCAGTCAATTGGAAAAAGATATTCACCAAGTACAAGGTGAATACTTCTACAATACCGTCAAGAAGTTCAATTCATAATCTAGTCAAACCACAAAACATAAAAATAAAAAAAACACAAAGATCTTTTTAAGCATCTTGACTGGATCTTTATGTGGAGATCTCTTAAATAAGAGTAAAATATAAAGATTAAAAAGATAAAGTAGATTCGCTCTAATAAAGTCAAGTCCGATGCGCTCTATAGAAGGACAACTAGATAGAATCCATCCAATTGAAGAGAATAATTGATCTCTGATAGTCTACTAACCAATCGAATAAACTATTGATATAGATAATCTTGATAGGATATTTGCATTCAAATATAGGAGCAAGAGCAAGTTTATTGTGAAAAGTGTAAAAATCGTGAAATTTCCAATAGTATAAGAAAATAATCGGAAAAATGAAATAAATCAGTTCATAAATTAATTTGACCATCTTTTCCGCTCAGATTGATATATCCAATACTTCTCATCACGACCAAAAATCTATCAATCGTCGTTTAATTCCTCTTTATTAATAAGGTTAATAATATGGTGTTGCCTTATGACATATTCTTTAACTAGGTGTCATCCTGCATATATCCCTGGCTCATTTTAGTAATTTAATTTAGTAATCTGACAAACAGTGCGAACTGAAGTATAGTATAAATACAAAGAGAAATCTTAGGTGAAAAACTCTAATCAATTCAATAAGAAAGAAACAAAATGGTTAAAGTTGCAATCATCTACTACTCTACATGGGGCCACATTGCTGGTAATGCTCAAGAAATCTTAGCTGGTGTCAAAGAAGCAGGTGGTGACGCTGATGTCTATCAAATTCCAGAAACTTTACCAAGTGAAGTTTTAGGTAAAATGCATGCTGCTCCAAAAGATACTTCAATTCCAGAAATCACTGTTGACAAATTACTTGAATACGATGCTTTCTTATTTGGTATTCCAACCAGATATGGTAACTTCCCAGCTCAATGGAAAGCTTTCTGGGATCAAACTGGTGGTTTATGGGCTACTGGTAAATTATATGGTAAATTATTTGGTGTTTTCGTTACCACTGGTACTCCAGGTGGTGGTCAAGAACTTACCATTATGAATGCTTTATCATCATTCATCCATCATGGTATGATCTTTATCCCATTAGGTTATGGTGAAGCTTTCCCATTATTAACTAATTTGGAAGAACCTCATGGTTCAAGTCCTTGGGGTGCTGGTTCTTTTGCTGGTCCAGATGGTTCAAGAAAAACCTCTGAATTAGAAAAGAAAATCCACAGAGCTCATGGTAAAGCTTTCTACAAAGCCGTTGAAAAATTCTAAACGTTATAGATTTTCTATAATTAAATAGTTGAAATTTACGAGATAAGAATAAATTCCTCTCAAACAAAGAAAGCGAATAATAAAAAAAAACGAAAGCGAACTTTTATTTTATTTACCTAATAAATTAAACTGTTCAAGGAGCTAATCTAACTAATTCCCATTTAGAGTGTTCAGTTTCTCTTCTAAAACTTAATCTGTCATGTAATCTGTTATTTCTTCCTTGCCAAAATTCGATTTCTAATGGTATTATTTTGATACCACCCCAAAATTCGGGACATGCAATCTCTTCTTCTGCTCCTTCTTCAGTTTTAGCAACGAAATCTTCCAAAGCCTTCCTATTTTCAATCACTTGACTTTGTGGACTTGACCATGCTCCAATCTTACTTCCCCTTGGTCTGGTTTGAAAGTATTTATTCAGTTGTTCGTATCCGACCTTTCTCATTATTCCTTCTACTCTAACTTGTCTTTGAAGTTTTTTCCAGAAAAAGTTTAAACTTGCATACTTACAAGTATCAAAGTCTTTCAGCTTCTTAGAAGTCCCCCAATTAGAATAAAGGACAAATCCTTCATGGTCTAACTCTTTTAATAAAAGTATTCTACTTGATACTCTTCCTTGAGGTAATCTCACAGTAGATAATGTTAACGATTCAGGAATTGGCTCGTTCTTTTTAGCTTCTTCAAACCATTTATGGAATTGTTCAAATGGATCTCCTAATATACTGGTTTCATCTAATTCATCTTGTGTATATTGATAAGTCTCTGGGGCATAAATTAATTTATCTGTCATTATTTAATTAATTTTAATTATAGTGTGATTTAATTTTTGACTCACTGAGAATATTCCGTCATCTGATAAATGTACTGGTGTACGGGTGTTTTATCTAAATAAATCATTAATCATTGTGTTAATTATATTAGCAAGAGTGAAACTAGTTATTCCCTTATATTAACGTGAGTCGTAATCTATTTACATATTCTTATTTGTCGAGTTAATCCTCAAAATTGAATTTGAACCCTTCATTTGAATTTGTTAGGGTAGACCATTTTTCAACAATCTTTTTTGGTTTTGGTTGCAATTCTTGTAAGCTTTTCTCTAATTCCTGTGAATTATCATTTTCAATCAATAACTGTTTGAAAATATCAAAGATTGGAATATCTGGGAGGTTTTCAATTTCTCCACAATCTTCGAATAAATCAATCTTACCATTTTCTAATATTTTTTCGAAATTTTCAACTGATGGAGTCTTTTCACTCAATCTGTTAATCAACTTCTTAATATCGTTCAATTTGAAACCACTGATTTGATTTGGTTTATCTTTGAAAAATTTCAAAACGTTCGTTAAATTATTGTCTGGAACAAAATTTTCAGTAATGGCAATTGAATCTTGTAGATTTATAACTAAATGCCACCAATTGGATGGTACATACATACATTCTCCTGGGAATGTTATACCAATCAAAGCTTGGGGCATTCTCAAAACATCATTATAAAATCCACTTAATACCCATTCTCCAATACCTACGGGGCTTGTTACTTCACTTTCTTCATTATCCACCATAACCCCTGGAGGTGTAGTACCAGGAGGAATCATAACCCATAACTTCATACCTGTAATACAGGCATTCCAAGCACAAGTACTATTTGGATCTTTATGAAAAGTTGAACCAGATCTTTCACTACCAACAATTAACCAAGAATGATCAGGTCTTGAATCTCCCAATAACTTGAAATAATCTTTTTGAAAGATCTTAGGAACTTCATATTGTTTACGTAATTCATTCATTGCAGCACTTCTACAGTCGAATAAGTATAATGGATTTTCATCTTGGTTATTTTTAAGATATTTCATGTAATTACTTAAAGACCAATTCACTGATTCCTGTTGGAATTTCACATCTGGATATTTTGAATTCAACTCATCCAAAGTCCATTTTGGAAACATTTCATCTGTTAAAATGAAGGGACCAGTTTGTGAATTGAAATCCTCTTGAGACATTGACTTGAATCTTGGGATTCTACCTTCAATATTGGAATTAGTTGTTTTGTTTTGTAATTCATCGTCGATCAAATTTGTGAAAAGTTTAACATAGTCAATGTTGGCAATTTGGAATGGTCTATAAATGATATCACTGTTAAGATTAATTGAGAATTTTAATGAAGGTTTTTCAAGAATACTGTCTCTCCAGCTACCTCTCCATTCGATCTCTTTTGATTTTTCAAAATTCAAATATACTCTTTTCCAAAGCTCTTCTTCGCTTAAGAAAGCATATAAATACTTTGAAGTATACATTAAGCTTATTAAGCTTTTCAAATCTGTAACATAATTTAATATGGTTTGAATTGTTTCATCATTGAGAAGTGATAAATGGCCCAAACTCTTTCTTCTTAATTCATATTCGACCTTTGGATCCACTAATAGAGAGTTACCTTGAGGCTTAACCCCCAAGGGGTGTCTTTTTGTTGTAGATTTTATGACAATTGATCTAGGGTCTATCTTACGTCTCTTTGGTTGAATCATGTTATTTCTCGATGAGATGAGGAAAATGAAATTTAACTGATAAAACTGATAGTAAAATGGAATGAAACATAAAACAGGAAAAGGACAGGGAAAGAATATATACTTGGAGGGGGGGATAGAAATATAAAGGGAAATATTTATGACGTTACTATTTACATTATTTTTTAATTCTAATTTGATCTTGATCAAACATTAAAGGTTTTTCTCTTATAGGAATCCAATCACCTTTTTTCAATCTTTTTTGGTGTTCGGTTAATTTTTTGCCAGGATATAATATAGATTCATCTATTTTATTGATTTCGGGAGCTTTTGATTGAGTTGGTTTTGGTTTTAATGATTTTAAAAATTGTCTAATTTCACCAAAACAGTTCATACACATGAAATGAGATCTTTTAACTGCACCACAAGCTGGACATCTAACAATATTTTCTAAAGGTTGGATTTTCTTATCACCTGGAGCATATAATTTTTGTCTTGTTTTTCTATATGAAGGTTTCTTTTTAGGTACTGCTTTCAATATCATTTCTTCAATTATTTCACGTAAATTTGGTAATGGTAATGTTATTCTTATTCTGGCTGGTTGCATAACTGGTTTCAAACCATATTGAATGCTTCTTGGTAATCCTATACTAAACATTTTATTGATACCAATTTGTTTTATTCTTTAATTCAGTAAAGTACCCCTTCACTCTAATAAAATATCTTTTTATAGTAATATCTTTTTATAGTACCTTTAATTCAATAAAATGCCTTTAAATCAATGAAACCCCCTAATTTAACTATAGTATTCTTTAGGTATAAGATTCTTTTGTCTGGTCAACTTAACTTCACTAACTCAAATCTTCTATAGTTTCTGTCACTCTCAAATCCACTAGTCTATCCACCTATAATCTGTTTAACTGAGTGTGAGAAAAATTTTCAAAGATCGTGTGGAAGCCAAAATGTTTTTTTGTGAAAAATCAACTCAACGCGAAATACAAACACAACTAGACGGGTCGAGATTAAACCATAGAGAGTAACTGTGAGTTAATTTATACGTAGCAAACAGTGGTATATAGGGGCTATTAGAAGGAATAAAGAACACATAAATAAACCAGAAAAGGAAAAAAGGAAAAAGATTTAACGATAAATTGTTATTTGATAAAAAAATAATTTGAACAAGAGAACAAAAACAATATGAGTGAAACATTTATTCAACCTCAAAAATATGTTGGATTTGATACAATTACAACCCAAATCGAAAATAGATTATTGAAAAGAGGATTCCAATTCAATGTCATGATGGTCGGTAGAAGTGGATTAGGAAAATCAACCTTGGTCAATAGTTTATTTTCATCCAACTTGGTTAATTCAAGTGGTAGAACTGAATGTGAAGATCCAATTGAAAAAACTGTTGAAATTAAAGCTACAAATCACGTTTTAATTGAAAACAATGTTAAATTAAACATTAATGTTATCGATACCCCAGGATTTGGAGATCAAATTAATAATGAAAAATGTTGGGAACCTTTAGTTAAATATATTAAAGAACAACATAGTCAATATTTAAGAAAAGAATTAACTGCTCAAAGAGATAAATATATTAATGATTCAAGAATCCATTGTGTTTTATACTTCATACCACCAAATTATAAAAAATTAAAAGATTTAGATATTCAAGCCATTAAAAAATTATCTGAAATTGCAAATGTTATACCAATTATTGCAAAATCTGATTCATTAACAATGGATGAAAGATCAAATTTAAAAAAATCTTTACAATCTGAATTCAAAAATTATAATTTCAATATTTATCCTTATGATAATGAAGAATTATTCGATGATGAAAGACAATTAAATGAAGATATAAAATCATTGATCCCATTTGCAATTGTTGGTTCAAATAATGAAATTTTAATCAATGGTGAAAGTTTCAAAGGTAGAAAGACAAAATGGGGTTCAATCAACATTGAAGATGTCAGTCAATGTGAATTTGTATTTTTAAGAGATTTCTTAACCAGAACTCATTTACAAGATTTAATCGAATCAACCAGTTTGATTCATTATGAAAACTTTAGATCAAAACAATTGATTGCTTTGAAAGAAAATGCAAACACAAATAGACAATCAAACATCAATTCAATGTCAAATGATGTGAAATCAAATGGTAACATCCCACAAAAAGCTTAAAGAAAAAAAAAACAGAGAATGTATGTAATTGAATATAAATGATCTATTTATTTATTCTCTATATCTCTCAAAAAAAGTACCACCAAATAAGAATATATTCAAAAAAAAAAAAGAAAAACTCCCATAAAGACAGATTCATTTCACAATTTAATAATATTCATAATGATTATTGTATAGTAGGTCGAAAAAAAGAATGTTGAAATCAACTGCCGGTCCCAGGAATCGAACTTGGGTTTCTTCGGCCACAACGAAGTGTACTAACCACTATACTAGACCGGCTTTTCTTATTAATTTCTTTATGAGATAAGATATCAAAAGACTAATTAAAGGTATTTATAAATTGATAATTAATTCAGCTACAAGACTCATTAAAACACGAATACCAAGTAATTAAGCAAATAGTTATTAATCTTGACTATACTCATTATGTTTTCTCATTGATAAACATAAACGAAGGTTGAGATCACATGTTGAGCATGTAAATACCAATTAACTAGCATTAAATAGTCATAAATAAGTCTAAATTTCCCCAAAAAAAGTATTCATATATGAATACACACATTGATAAAAGTCTTAGAAATATTTATCCCCTTATCGGGCTAGGTATCAGCGATACAGAGACAAAAATATGCTCAAATTCAAATGTGTTAATAAATTTGCGGCTCAAATTTTGCACCCTAATTTAAGGCAAAGGATAATAATAAATTTCCAATATAACAATCGGACATTCCTTAGAGCCAGAATCGCTAATAGCAGTATTGGAAACAACATACATATAGTAGATACTTAAAGAGTAAGTGCCAGCTGCTACTAGAGGTATTGTAGTCAAAACAGTAGATTCACAGAAAGGATAAGATCCAAATATGATCCAAAAGGAAAATTATAATGAGTTGATCAATAACAAGATCAATAGCGCCAGGAGCGAAGCTAGATCACTATATACTGAAGTTGAAAAAGTCAAACAGAACATCAGGGATATAGGATTAAAGGAGAGCAGTGCAAAGATCAAATCGATCCCAAATCATTCAATTAATCCCAAATTGTATAATAGTTTAGAAGGACATCAGAGTAAAATTAGTCAAATTCAATGGAATAATCAAGGAAATCAAATATTGAGTGCTAGCCAAGATGGTTACATGATAATATGGGATTCTGTTACTGGATATAAAAAGAAGGCCATCGAATTGGATAATCAATGGGTTTTAACTTGTGCACTATCTCCAAGTAATGATATAGTTGCAAGTGGAGGATTGGATAATAACCTAACCATATACAAGATTTCAAATCCTAACGACTATAATCATAGAGGTGGGGGTGTTAATAATACTATTACAAGCTCAAATAGGGGATTACAAGCTCCTGGTCTTTTCACATCATCGGTTGAATATGTTTTCAAAAGCCATAGGGCATACATAAGCGATTGCAAATTCCTAAATAATAATCAAATTGTAACTAGTAGTGGGGATATGAAGAATATCATGTGGGATCTAAATAAAGGTGATAAGATCAGAGAATTTATAGAACATACTGGTGATATTTTATGTTTAAGTCCTTTCCCTCAATCAAACCAAATTAATTCAAATCTATTCATTAGTGGTTCGTGTGATGGATATGTTAAGATTTGGGATTTAAGAATGAAATCAAGTGTTCAGAGTTTGTTCATTTCAAATCATGATATAAATTCAATCAAAGTCTTCCCACAAGGACAATCTTTCATTACAGGACTGGATGATGGAAATATAAAATTCTTGGATTTAAGAAGTGATTGTGAATTAGCTACGTATTCAATCACAAATGAATTTAAAAAAATCAACAATTCAAAAAATTTTCCAATGTCTAATTTCTTAAATAATAAAGAAATGGAACTAAGTAACAGGTTGAGTAGTCAAACATCTATCAACTCAGTCAATTCATTTGATTCAATCAATATTTTGAGTGTTGACTTTAGCAAAAGTGGTAGATTAATTTACAGTTGTTATTCCAATTTTGGCTGTTTAATTTGGGATACATTAAAGGGGGAAATAGTTGGATCAATTGGTGGACATTTGAATAAGATAAATCAAGTAAGTGTTCTGCCAGATGGTTTAGCAATTTGTACAGCAAGTTGGGATTCAACTATCAAAGTTTGGGCCCCATAATATATATACGTAATTAGGGAATTCATATAATTTAATAGAAACATTGAAATGGTATTTTAGAACCTATTTGAAAGTAAACTAAATAAAAAGGGAATAACATAAGATTTCAGAATAATTTTTACATTTACTTTATATACTTACAATTTTTCTAAATTTCACCAACTTGTTGTTTAACATAATCCCATAAACTTTTCAATAAAGATTCAGGTAAAGTGTATAAATCCATAGTAAATTCACCATTATCTACATCATTTTTAATATTCATTTCATTAGTTTTATTATCAGTTACCATTTGAACGATAACAATTAAATCATCTTCTTCTAATTGAGATAAACCATTTGCTAATTTTTCTAAATCAATTGAACCTTTAGTAGCTGAATTGTTTTGAGTACCATTTGCATTTTTAGATTTTTTCAGTTTATTACCAGAGATATCTTCATTTGTTTTACGTTTATTAGAATCTTCAGGAGTTGGTACGGTACCAGATTCTAATAACAATTTATTCAAGATTGATGATTTATTCGTTGGGATATTGATAGTGTGATCAATAACGTATTTTTCCTTTTGGAAATTTAAATCGTGATTTAATTTTCTTTCACCTAATTTACCATTTAATCCAATTAAATGAACTGAGATTGGTATATCAAATTCACCCCAACCTTGTTCTTCAACTTTGAAAGGTGGGGTTTTCAAGGCTCTGATTGGGTTAGCAAATGTAGGATGTAAAGTATACGTAACCTTGTCCAATATATTGGCTGGTATTTCTTTGCCTTCTTGATTTAATAATGAAACTGAAACTGACCACTGTCTCATTGGAAAATTTTCAACTGGTGGCACATCAGTTAAAACATGTTGTTCGGTTGTAACTCTGATCACTCTTTTAACTTGCTATATTTTAGTTAGTATATGAATTGATTCCACCTCCTAATTCTTCGGCTCTTAATGGATATATATGGAAATATATATCTGTTTTACGTACTTCTGACATAATGGGGATGAAAGTTTTGGTCGCGAAATCGTCGAGTTAAATGTTGATAATCTGACAATACACCAAATAAATTATGAATGTCTCTATAGAGCCTTTATAATAGCAATTGTGATCTATTGCTTGTATATAGGAGTCTATAGATTGTTTAGGGAGATTTTAATGAGTAAATTCGTGAACAAATATTAGAAAAACATTGAAAAATGATAAAAAAAAGAGAGAAATATATCGATCAAGAAACCATATAGTGAATGAGTGAAGAATATGAAATTTTATAGCCATAACAAAACTATAAAGAATGCAACTGGAGATATACTTAATAATAAGCCACTTGAGTTAAGGGTATGATTATGGCTTATTATTGAGTAAGTTCTGGTTATGTCTAATGAAATTTTCGTCAAAGATGAAGACAAAGAATTTGACTTCTCTTGCAAACTAGATTCGAATGAACTAGTAATTATGTTAGCCGATGACGTTTTCGAAGTAATACTCGTATATGAACTAGTTTGTTTTGATGAACTGGTTCTTAATGAGCCAGTTTGTGATAAACTAGATTCTAATGAACTAGCTTTAAGACTCTCACTCTGTTGAAAAATTTGGGAAGAAGTTAGCTCATCAGTAGAACTACCAGTAGAACTAGGGATGGCTAATTCAGACTCAGTAAGAGCCAAATTATCAGAATGAATTGAAATACCTAAACCTGAGGTTTCAATGCTATGAATGCTATGAATGCTATTAATGCTATGCAGACTTCTTAAGTCATTGTTGAGGGTATATTTATTTTTGGGGGTATTGGTATGAAATTTTTCAGGATTTAAGAATTCATTGTCTATAGGATTAAAATCATTATTGTTTTGTTCTGTATTGTTGGAATCGTGTTCTTTTATAATTGACCAAGTGCTGGTGAATTGATTGCTGGTATTAATGCTGGTAATGCTGGTATAAATATTGGTGGGTGCACTATCAGTAAAAGAATATTCTAAAGAAGTTAAAGAAGGTGAATTAATTAAAGGAAATGGAGATACTAAAGGATAATTTGTTACTTTAAGATTATCTTGTGAAGTAGTTTGAATTTGGTTAGTCTTAGAAAGGTTAATTGATGATGAAAAACTCACACTAGAAAAACTCACACTAGAAAAACTCTCAGTAGAAAAACTCTCAGTAGAACTGTCAGTAGAACTCTCAGATGAAAAACTAAAGGAAGATAAATTTGGATAAAGATAGGAATAGGATACGTTTAAAGTATTATTTCTTAAAATGGTTAAATTACTATTTTCGTTTAAACTTTCAATTAGTTGGGAATTTGAATTATTGCATAAGCATGAGCTATTGTTAAAATTTGAATTGATAATTGTATTGTTCTTCATTCTCAATATGAAATGACCATCAGAGGGTTGTTGAAGAGATTCTTTAGGCTTGAATTTGATTTCAGGGTCTTCAATTTGTTTTTCATGTTTAAACTCTTTAATTCGATTATTACTATCATCATTACTTATCTTTTCATAATTTGTGTTATCAGTGTTATCAGTAGTTCTATTATCAATTGTACCTGAAATAATTTTATTTTTATCATTTTTAGTGGTGATATTAATATTCACACTTGAGGTCATTTCCTTATTCAGGAACACGTCCAGGTTATCGGTATATAAGGAGGGCAGTTTATTTGGTAATTGAAGCAATTGTGTGTATTTACTGTTATGTGTACCAAGGGTGAATGTACTACTGTGTGTACCAGCCATATCTAAAGAACTCACAGTTGGCTTCACAAATACAGTCTTTGTAACTACTATAACACAATTAACAAATGATATTAACCAGAGTAAAATTCTAACTTTCATAACAATATTTTAATGATCTTTCTTTAATCTCTAATTCCAATTAGTTTACCCAACTCGTCAAACCACAAACGCAATCTTCGTCAAAGGGTCCAATAAAAAACACCTAACCAACTCATCAAACTTTATTTTTAACAAATGGAATGCATTGTTAAGCATTGTTAAGCATTATTTCACATTGTTTAACATTATATTACTTTAAGTATTGTCCCTTATTGTTTATCATTACATAAACATTGTTATTTTATTTTTTAACATTACCTTTTAATACTTTGTATATATTGTCATCTCTTGTATTGCAATTATATTGTTTAATTGAAAATATTGTTGGTGAAAATTTTTTTAAAGTTATTTAAACTATTAATCTCCTTCTTATCTTATCACATTAACAACCTTATCTTTCCTTCCTTACGTCAAAATTTTATTTATTTCGTATACTAATTGACTTGTTATATTATATTCAACCTTACCAAATTATTCATCTTTTCCATTTACTTTTAAATATTTGTTAAATTGGTATAATTTTTCAATTAAGTTAATTTTTCAAATAAGTAAGTTTTTACATTCTGTTAGACTTCAATTCTAGGGGTTCAGCTGTAAATTCAATTTTATACTTTTTTTTTTTAATTACCCCTTTACCTTTACATAAAGGTCAATTTTAATACCCAGAAGCAGTTCAAAAACAAATCTGCTTTAGATGTTCCAATTGAAGTCAAAGTCAACTCATTCAATCACTAATGATAATATTGCACCAAACCTAATAAAAAATAATAATCTTTCAAGTAACATTTTGGAAAAATATTCAAACTTGAACCTATCGGTTGAAAGTTTAAATAGTATAGAAAGTGTTGAAAGAAGAGATAGTGCTATTAGTGATATCACAGATAATGATTCAAAAGAATTATTGGGTAAAGTCTCTGTTGATAATTTATCCGACTCTAGAAAATCACTGGCTGCAAATATTTATGATACCGGTACTCATGAGGAAGGAACTAAAAAAGATAAAACCATAAATCTTAATGATATCAATGCTGGCATTGAATATATTAAGAAATTCAATTCAAACTTGAAGCATTATAATGAAAATATTTTAATTTTAAATTTAAATGAATTCATCGAATTGTTAAATTTTTATTATAGTTTTAAAAATTGTTTAGAGTCAAGTGATACTATGTTCCCTTATTTACATGGTATGAATACTTCAAGACAAAGAATATTTTTCAATAAGAAATTCAAAAATATAAATAATGATTATTTTGACCTTGAAGAATTTAAACAATACGATAATTATGAAATACCTAATTTGAATCAATTCCATTTAATGTTCCTAAACACAGAAGATTATGACTATAAATTAATTAATTCAGTTTCAATTTCTGATGTTTTCAATAATTTCAATGGTAATTCTGATGAAGATTCCTGTAAAGATAATTTGAATAATCGTAATTTCAAAAATCAATTGAAAATTTATGCAAATTTTTCAAATTTCTTAATCTATAATAATTCATGTAACTTTTCAAATAACTTGAAATATGCTTTGGAAATTTCTAATAAAATTAATCTTGAAAAGAAATTATCAACTACTGAAAATAAACCTTTTTTCGACCAAAAGATTTATATAATTGATTTCAACATTAAATATTGGAAATTCATTCCCCAAGAATATTTGAATGATGATAATTTCAAACAAATTTATAGTTTACCAATCAATTCAATCAATAATCAAGTATTCAATTGTAAGTTATTGAAATGGGAACAAAATTTATTATGGAAATTCAATTCAATGAAATGGTTTAATAAGAATATTTGTCTTGGTAATTTAATTGATTATAATTACTTGAATAATGTTAATCATAATTTCAAATTGATTATAAACTGTAATGAATATGGTAAAATTCCAAAATCAATAAGTAAATTCATCGAATTCCCAAGTTCTGGCTACTTGAATTTCGATATGATTAACTTGAATGATATTATCCATTTTTTGAATTTATTGAAAACTATTGAATTGATGGTATCTAGAAATGAACAAATTTTCATTTTTTCATTTGATGGTTTTACAGGATTAACCTTATTGACTTTAGCCATTGGTTTAATGTTATCTAAAGGTAAGAAAAATGATCATGAAAATATTATTTTAGAAGATTTAATTTTGGATCTTTATGAAAATGAAAATTATATAAAATTATACCATTTCAAGAATGATTTGATCTTCTTAAAGAAATTCGAAAAATTCATCCATTATGCCAAAAACAATTTTAGTATTGGAGATAAATTAAATTTCATAAATTATAATCATTTACCAATCACAAAATTCAAATGCAACGATATTGATTGGTTTGATTATAACAAAGATAATAATTTTCCATGCAAAATCTTTAAAAGTATTTACTTAGGTTCATTGAATCATGCAAATTCAAAGACTATTTTGAAATGTATGAAATTTAACAAGATTATTTCAATTGGTGAAAAGCCTGAATGGGTAAATGATGAAAATTTGAAATCAATATATTGTTATAGAAATGATCAAAATGAATTGATTGAAATTTTTGAAATCAAGATAAAAAATCCTGAATTGCCAAATTTGAAACTGTGTATATTCATAAAAAATTTGAAGGATGACGGTAAAGATGGACTCATGAATTTGTTGATGAATTGTCCCCAGCATATTCAATCGAAATTCTTGATAAATCCAAATCAATCAGTCAAGACTTTGTTTCATTGTAAGATTGGTGTTTCAAGATCAGCTTCATTGGTTATTGCAAGTTTGATGAAATATCAAAAATTATCATTGATAGAAAGTTATATGATAGTAAGAATCAATAGGTTCAATATAATTATACAACCAAATTTAAGAGTATTTTATGACTTGTATTTATTTGATGATTATTTAAACTCAATTAGAAATTTGAAGAGAAAATTCAATTGGTATACCCTTTGTAATGAAATTTATAAATTAAATAGAAATTATATTGAATAAAACATTACATTCGTTCTTTATGTATATATTAATAATTTTAAATGTTCTTCTCATATAAACTATATTTATAATCGAAGCCCTTTTCTTCGAAAGAAGTTGGAATTTCAAAATCAACCAAAGTTTCTAAATCCTGATGCAGCTTTAAATTCCAAGATGACAAATCCCAATGGAGGAAAGTATCTAATTCGATTTCCTTTTCAGTTTTCAATTCAGTCAATATAATCTGGTTGACTAAAGGACTATTAAAGAAATGATTATACAATTGAGAACCACCGATTAAGAAAACTTTATCGATATTTTCAGGCACCATATTGGGTAAATTGTCCAAATTGTTACAATATATGACATCTTCACCGAATCCATCTTCCTTCTGTTGAGATTCGCTAGGAGGGTTTCTGGTGACGATTATATTCAATCTTTCAGGTAATGGTCTAAATTTCTTTGGGATTGATTCCCATGTTTTACGACCCATAACTACAGCATTTTTTGATACTGAAGTTGTGGTGATTTTTTTGAATGTAGCAATTTCTTTTGGTAGCCTCCATGGCAATTTCCCTTGGTAGCCAATGCCTAATTCTGGCATTTTGGCTGCAACAACCATAATCATTGACTTCATAGTACGCGAAAAGTATTTGTATCGCGAACTTGAATCTTCTTCATTAAAACTACCGCCAGAATGGTACTACGAGTAGGTCCATTGGTGGTAATTTGGTACCAGTCTAGTAGTAATAGAGAACCCTTTAAAACATACACCGTTTATTTATTATACAACACATAAATTTACAGAGAGGAACGTAACACAAATAATAATACACAACTTATTTCTTAGAAACCTTTTTCTTTGGAGCAGCCTTCTTCTTTGGAGCAGGTTTAGTTACTTTTTTAGTAACTTTTTTAGTTGCAGCCTTCTTAACAGGTTTTGCAACTGGTTTCTTTGCAGGAGTCTTTTTGGCAGTCTTTTTTGGGGCAGCCTTTTTGACTGGAGATTTCTTAACGACTTTTTTGGCAGCTGGCTTTTTAGTTGGTTTTGTAACTTTCTTTGCTGCTGGTTTTTTAGCTGCTGGTTTTGCAACTGGTTTTAAAACAGGTTTCTTTTCCTTTTTACCTAACTTTACAGGACCTGAAGAACCTTTTGGTTGAATAAAATCACCAGTATCAACTCCTTTTCTTAAGGCGGTATTGAATAAGGCATCAAAGTTACCTGAGACATCAAAGTTACTTTGAACATATTTTTTAATTGCTTGACGACTATTTTGTTAGTATTTATTTGGTTGTTTTGTTTTCCTTTGGTTGTTTTTGAAGATCAAGGAATTATGGATACATACGATGAACCATTTCTTTCTTTCAAGGTAACGATTGCAGAAGTAATCATATCTAGTTGTTAGTACATTATAATTGAATCAATAAGTGATCAAATAAACCCGTGGTTATCAATTGATTGACAATATATGATATGAGAATTAATAAACCTCTAAACCATCAATTCTAGTCATCTCGCTTATAAATTATCAATTGAATAGCCTACGAAACGGTACATACCCTTGTAGGTGGATTTAGGAACAATAACTGATTTTTTTGGTGCCATTTTTAGTATAATTTTTAGAAATTTTAAGTTGGGGGATTTAGAATATTTATATTGTTTTTGTTTGTTTTTAAATATCGCGCCTTGATAAGCAGTCACATAAGGATAAACTGGGGGGACAGTGACCTAATCTATAATCAATAAATTGCTTACTTATATGACTATATTCTATGACAATTAGGTGCTTCAATGATTCTACTATATTTGTTTTATTATTGGTGTTTTTTTTGGGTTTGAAAACCTTTTATTTTCATCTCTAGAGATTGCTGCAAAATTATAAACTTAACTGTTTAGCTTTATGGGTATTTAATCTTTATGGGTACATATTTGTTTCCATATACATGGTTTTATTGTACATGTATCAGTGTGTATATTTTTATTGTACATATATCAGTGTGTATATTTTTATTGTACATATATTTATGTGTATATTTTTATTGTACATATATTTATGTGTATGTTATATGTCCTTATGTTTATATGTAATGAGAGTTTCAGTAGATTATATCATATATTTACAAGTATATTACAGATTCCTAAGGACACACTTCAGTTTCTTTCCATGTATCATATCTATCCTTTTCGAAAATATATCTCTTCTCATGTTCACCATTATAATAATCGACTGATTCAATGAATAATCCAACAATTGCAAAGTTTTTCAACCCATCGATATCTTTTTTACCATCAACACCTCTATTGATTGAATCAATTTTCTTACTGAGTTCATTTGTCATCAACGATTTAGGTTCAGGTTTCCTAAATGATTTTTTTAATGTTTTTGATAAATTTTCAAATTGTCTTGATAATTCATTTTCATACTCTTCATTACTTGGTGGACTAATATTCAAACTTTCCAAATGTACATAGGATGCATTATCATTATTTATTACAAGACTTGGTGAAATTAGATTATAATGTAATGGAGATTTTTGACAATTTTCTTCCTCTTTCGGTATTTCTTGTTTTTTCTGTAAATCTAATTTAGATTTAACTTTTATAGATAATTCACTGATTTCTTCATCATCTGAATCATGTTGGTCTTCTTCATCACTTTCTATTGATCCAACATTTCTTGGTTGAATATTTATTAAACTTATATTTGGTTTTTGTTCATAATCTATAATTCTTGCTCTACCTTTGAATCTAAATTGTCTTTTTATGCCAACAAGGTTGAAAACAGCTTCGAATTTATCATTTTTAATCAATTCTTTATATTTTTCCATTCTCTTGTCGGTTGTGAAGGTTAATACATTACATCCATCGTCATTAAATAAAAATCCTCTAAAAACTACGGTTCTATTTTTGGGGTATCCATCTAAACCGATAGTACTGAATTGGAACGATATGAATGGTTCTGATTGAATTGATAATTGTGATTCGATTTGGTTTTTGAAAATAGGCACCCAATTTGCCATAAATTGTTTTTGGATCATATTGACCGATTAAGAATAAATTATAAAACGTTTACCTAAAGAAAGAAAATAACTTGTTAAAATGAAAAAAAGTTCAACCGTATGTTTATAGAAACAAATGGGGATTGTTGGTGGTTGTAAATGATTTAATTTCTGGAATTATAGGTGTTTTAAGTCAATATTAAAATTCTACTATGCTAGTCTCCCTATAAGAATAAGTCTTGTGATGTCTAAATCGACTGAAAATTTTTCAGTCCTCGTGGTGTTATTTGGATCCGTTTGAAACGATAAAAATTCTCCTAGTGACTAACGCCGTAGTGTAACGAATGATGAGAATGCTCTTTATACCGTGGTCCACTTAAATGATCAAATAGTTTGATTTTATTATAACTTGAATATTTATTTTTATTTCAATTACTACAATAATAATAACACTATAGTAATTATTTAATGTCGATGTCGCAAATGGTTTATAATATTTGCTGGTTGGGTTATATGTTAGTTCCTCCGACCTGTTGTTAGGAATTGGGTACTCTGGCCGAGCGGTCTAAGGCGCCAGGGTAAGGTCCTGGTCTCTTCGGAGGCGCGAGTTCGAATCTCGCGGGTATCATATATATCCACACCAGCAATTCCTTTTAACCATTTTTTTTTATTTTTCCCTCCTGTGGTGTTTTTTTGTTTTCCTTCCCTTTTTTTCCTTTTAGTATGATAGAGTATGTCGCAAGGTACGTGTCGTGATGTCGAAGGCTTTTATTTTTTTTAAATTAAGAATAAAGATAAGTATATACGTAAAAGATTGATTATTAAAAAAGGAGAATTAGGAAGAGAAAAAAAGGAGAATAAAAGGAGAATAAAAGATTTATTATATTGTCTACATAATTATACAACATTTTGATTTTGATTTTTCATTATTTGAAATATCACCACTTAAACTCTGTTTTAATCTTGAAGTTTTAATTTCCTTTTGTTCAACAGGTATTTCATTAGATTGATCTTGTTGTTTTTGTAATTCCTTTTGTTGTTTCTTTTCAGCAGATATTAAAGCTTCCTTTCTCATGATTTGTCTCACAACATCAATAAATGCTTCATCAACATTGGTTTTATACATTGCACTTGTTTCATAAAATGGTACTAACCCCCATTCTTGACTAACTTTTACCCCATCTTCAATTGATAAAACTCTATCATTTTCTAAATCGGATTTATTCCCAATTAATACCATTGGAACATTATCACTATCTTTAATTCTCAATACTTGTTCTCTTAATGCTAACAATTCTTTTAATGAATTTTCATCAGTAACTGAATAGACTAATAAAAATCCTTTACCACTCTTAATATACAATTCCCTCATGGCTGTGAATTGCGCTACCCCTGCTGTATCTAAGATTTCCAAATTACAAGCTCTGCCATCGATTTCAATTTGTTTCCTATATGAATCTTCAATTGTTGGATCATAACTTTCAACATAAACTCCTTGTACAAATTGTACGGTAACGGATGATTTACCTACACCCCCTGCACCTAGAACTACAATCTTATAATCTACTAGTTAGTATTATCCATGAAACTAATGTTTAATTATCTTTCATACCTCTCATCTTCTGATCTTAAGTTGTATTTTTTGGATATTTTACGTGTCGCTCGCTCGTCAAACTCAAACTGACGATACAAAGAGAATACTAATCATGAGACATACGTCATATTCTATTCTATCTATATTGACTTTGATAATTCTATAAACTACAATACTAACACTAGAATCAAACTACTCCCCTTTTTATTCAATCTTTTCATTCTTCATTTTCTCCATTTTCTCCATATTATTTTTTTCTCAATTCACTATACCATTCTCATACTATTATCAATCATGATACTAAAATAATAACCTTTTAGCTTCATGTGCTTCTTTTTAATCATAAACTAACATAGTCTTTTTATCGATCATTGTGACTAAACTATAATATATTACTATTAAATGTTTTTTTAGATTATGTAGAGCATGTTATGTGGGAAATGTAATTTATAGAAGTTAAAAACCTTTTTGGTTAAATATATTTTCAATACAATAAAACTCAACCACCTACATGAATGTTCCAATAGCTACATGAATTAATCTTCCAAAGGTAAAGCTACATGAATTAATCTTCCAAAGGTAAAATGTTTGGAATTGGACCTAAAGGAACAATACCATATGGATTGATTGAATGATGAGAAGTAGTATAATGTTTTTTAATATGATCGAAATCAGTAGTTTCTCTAAAAGAATCATCTTGCCAGTATAATTTTTGTAACCAAGCATTTAAGAATGGATAATCATGTCTAATCATTTTGATATTACATTTAAAATGTTGATGATAAACAACATCGAATCTAACAATAGTTGTATATAATCTAATATCAGCTTCAGTTAATTGATGTCCAATTAAGTAATAATATTTAGAATCTTTCTTATTCTTGTATTTATCAGATAATAATTTTTCAACTTTATCTAAATGTTCAAAAACTTTAACAACATTTGTTTCATAAGCAGTTTGAGTTGTTGCAAATCCTGATTTATAAACTCCATTATTGATATTATCATAAATCCAATCATTTATTTCATCAATTTCAGTTTTCAATTCATTTGGATATAAATCTAAATCATATCCTGTTAAGTCGTTAAATTCTTTCAACATTCTAATGATTTCTGAACTTTCATTACTAACAATTGTTTCATTTTTTTTATCCCATAAGACTGGTACAGTATATCTACCTTCATAATCTGGGTTTGCTTTAAAATATAATTTCTTTAACCTATCCAATTTGTAAAGATGGTCAATAGTACCTTCTGAAATATCATTAGTTTTTGGTTCTTGAGTGATAAATCTCCATCCATTATCATCTAAATTAAAATGAACAATTGAGACATCAATAAAATCATCTAATTTTTGTAATTTTCTTGTAATTAAAGCTCTATGGGCCCATGGACATGCCAATGATACATATAAATGGTATCTACCTTTTTCTGGTGGGAATTCTCCATTTTTAGTTATCCAATTTCTGAATTGTGATGCTTTTCTACGAAATTCTCCATCTTTTCCTGTTAAGGCTGCTCCTGCTAAGCTTGAAGCTGCTGATGTTGGTTTACTAATTCCCATTTTTTATTTACTAGTCAATTCTTTTCCGCTAGTCAATTCTTTGATGATAACTTTTTAGGTGACAATGGCAATTTCAAGTTAAAGATTCAACCTTTTATGTTAGAGATAAAAATGATTGCGAAACTGTTATGTAATAATTACTAAAATTACTAATTAATATATTGATCTGACAAGTCAACTTCATATATTACACTCAACCCATTCATTACAAATAACAATAACCCTTATGACCATCCTTTTATTCCCTTTACCTTTTCTTTCCCAAACCTTTTCTTTCCTAGTTTACCTTTACTTCTTCCCACCATATTAAATCATCGCGGTGGAAGCTAAGGTATCTTATTCCATATGCTTGTAAGTCAATCTTGATAAGAACTTGATAAGAACTTGATAAGAACTTGATAAGTAGTTGATAAGACTATAAGAGTTATAAAATCATCTCGTGTTAGTTATGTCTCTCCCCTCATGGTTTGATTTTTTTTTATCCTTTATTTTTTGATATTTTTATTATTTTTCACACAGTTGTTTATACTGTGATAATCACAATTACGACAAGAAAGAACCAAAAAAAAAACAGTAAAAAAAACTAAAAAAAAATCACATAAGCAAAACCTCTTACCAACACATCTATGTTCGTTCTCTTATTATACATCACACAAAAACTTCATCTCAGACCTTTCAAAGGGTTCAGTATAATTTGTTTCAGGTTGGTTTCAGTTGGTTTCAGTTGGGTTCAGTATGAATTTTGAATCTTGCACCGAGCCACGACCTCGAGATGAGTTGCGGCTGTAATTTTAACGTCAATATAAAACTAATACCAACCAGACTACAAGTGAAGCCAAACACACTAGAGTCATAATACACAAAAGGTGAATAGAGAATACCGTTTACTGGAAGAATAGAAGATGAATCCAAATGAACTGGAGAAGAGTTCTTTATTTAAAGATAAGTACTTACCCCTGCCTTCATATTTAATACAGCCAATATCAAATAACTTACCACCTCCACCTCCTCCAATACTGTCCTTGCCTCAGAATGAAAATTCAAAAACTCCTTTTGATAAGAACTTGCCTATGCCCGTATTCAAAAACTTACCTCCTTACTATAGTCTTCAAAATTCCCAACTTCAATCTTTGAATCACCAAAATACCTCCCAGCACCATCCCTCCCAACATCATCCCTCCCAAGCCCATCAAGTTCAGTCAAATAATCAAATTCAACAAAATCAGCATGGTCAAAGTAATATCAGCCAACCGGTTCAGAACATATTTCCAAATACAACCCAAACCCAAAATCTCCCAAATAACATTTCAAATAATCCACAAACCATAAATGGGAATAATCAACCCGTATCTAACGACATTAACAACTCTAAATTATCAAACTTGCCCTTACCCTCAATATTATCAAACACACCGCTTCATTTGTCCCCCCAATTTACTCAACAGTACTCCCAATTAATCGGGAACAGACCTAATATCTTGAATAAAGATGATTCTAACATCTTACATGATAAAACAGACTCAAATAAAGAAGAATCACCTAAATCTAACACCGAAAGTGATAATAATGAACCGGAAAATTCACATTTCAAAAGTCAATATGGTGCCTTCAAGATTAAAAAGCCAAAGAAAAAATTCGTTCATAATCAATATAGTGATTTTTCCCAAGTTAAAAAACATGACTTATCAAAAGATAACCAAAATAGACCTTATAAATGTAATTATCCAAAATGTAAATGGGCATTTGTTAGAGAAAGTGACTTAAGAAGACATTTAAAATCCCATGAAGCTCCAAGTTTCCATTGTCCTTTCTGGAAAATAGATAAATCTTGTCATAAAAATGGTGGTGCTTTTACAAGATTAGATGTTTTAAAACGTCATCTCAGATTAATCCATTATATACAAGATCAAAAACCTTCTGACACTGTTACGAGAGAAGTAGGTAAAAATGATTTAGGCTGGTGTAGAGCTTGTCAAAAAGTTTTCGATAATTCAAAATCTTTTTTGGAACATGTTAATGAATGCTCTGAGAATTTAATCAAAGCCGTTGAAAATGACAATATCTTGAAATCAAGCGGTAATCTAATAACATTGTCAGCTGTGGTTGATCAGCTCAAGAACAATGACTATAATAGTATAATAAAGCCTAATGAATTTAATGAAAAGAAAAATTAAGAGTTTGACGAAATAAAAAATTTCTTAATCAGAATATGTTTTTATATTGTAAAAATGAATTTGTATAATCTTAAAAGAGTGTATAATAGAATGTAAATACCAATAATAATATACAATAACTAAATAATCTCAACTATAGTCTACAAACATACAATTTATTCTTCTTCATTATCTTCAGCTTCTTCTGGCTCTTGTGGCACTTGATCAAAGAAATCTAAAATTTGACAATTAGGATGTAAAACATAAACCATCTTCGATTTATCAAATTCAACGTTTGTATCTTCTGGTAATTCATCCGTTTGTAAAATATTCATTAAGATCTTATCTTTAACTAATCTTCTCAATACTTTATAACATAATGCTCTTTCTTCATAATATTCTTTTTCACTTGCAATATCTTCTTCTTTTTGAGTTAAATACCATTCAACTATTTGTTCACCTGTTAATTCATTATTTCTATTATCGTCATCCATAATCTTCTTAACAACTAAGTTCATAATGGAAACATATTTATCATATGTAATTGTGGTTGATTTAGGTTCTTCTTGAGCCATAGCATTTCTTCCATCGTTATTATTATCGTCGTCATTATTGTCATCGCTTTGATTTTCATCACCACTTTGATTACCTTCACCATTGTTACCACCTTGAGTTTCGCCTTCGTCATCATCTTGGTCATCCATATCATCGATTTGAATATCATCCATTTCAACCCTGATAATACTTTGTCTTAACAAATCGTATGCTTCACTAACGAAACTTGGTGTAATTTCTTCAGTACAGTTTGCTCTTGCAATTGCTTCACTCAATCTTATCATACTTTCCAACTGTCTGACAGTAATTCTATAACTTGATCTACCTAACCCTTGTGCATCATCACTTCTAAGTTCTTTATATTTTTCAACCAAGACATTCTTAGCATCTTTAGTCATTTTGGGTTTAAAAGTCTTTGCATATTTAATATATCTTGACAATTCTTCTGCAGAGTAAGGTGGGTTAATCGATTCATCTCTTAACATATGAAGGTTAACGATATGATTGGCTAATTGTGTATCAATTCTTTCATTACAGTCATCTAAGATAACGAAGAATAAATCAAATCTTGACATAATTGGTGCTGTCATATTCAAATTAGATCTTAAACCTAACTTTCTATTGTATCTACCACCGATTGGATTTGCAGCCGCTAAGATTGATGTTCTAGCATTTAAGGTTGCATGAATACCTGCTTTGGCAATAGAAATAGTTTGTTGTTCCATAGCTTCATGAATAGCAACTTGATCACTTAAGTCCATTTTATCGAATTCATCAATAGCACAAATTCCGTTATCAGCTAACATTAAAGCACCAGCTTCGATTGTGTGTTCACTACTCTCTTCATCCTTAACAACAGCAGCAGTTAAACCAGCAGCCGATGATGCTTTACCCGAGGTGTAAACACTTCTTGGTGCAAAACCACAAACATATTTCAAAAATTGTGATTTAGAGGTAGAAGGATCACCAACAATACAAATATTGATATCACCTCTCAAATTGATACCATCAACAGTTTTTTTATGAACACCTCCTAACAATTGTAATAAAATACCCTTTTTAATAACTTCATGACCAAAAACAGCAGGTGCAATAGATTGAACTAATTTATCATAAATATAATTATCTTTAACCATTGATTTTAATTGATTAACTTCTGAGTCAGTTAATGAAGTCAAGAAGTTTTCTTGTTCATCATTTGCATTTGAATCTTCACCAAATTGGTTTAAGTATTCCATATCTTCTTCACTACCATCTTTTTTAGAGATTGAATTAACATGGCAAGCATAAAATGCCAATTTATAAGTCAAATCTCTTACACCTAAGGCTCTTAAACCAGTGATACCAGTATTCAATTCTGATGATTGGTTTTTATTTTCTTTGATGGATTGAGCTTTGACACCAGGTAAACCTAACTGACTGATGTCTGGTAAGACAATTTCGGTACCAGTGAATTTACATTTATCACCTGGTTTTGCTTTTTCTACAGTTTCACCTCTCAAGATTACATCTAAAGTTCTAGGCATTGAACCAGTTGGAATTTCTGATGAGTTTTCTTGAATTCTAACTCTTTGCCAATCGATGAATTGAGACTTTGAAATATTTAAGGTCCAATAAGCTTGATTTTCACAAGAAGGACAGGAAGTTGGTTCAGTATATTTGAAGATTTGTTCAATACCTTCGACGATAGCAGAACATAAATCACAAGTAAAGCTGGCTTTATATAATTCAGGTCTAACCTCTGAAGTTCTAGTAACAGTACCAGAGATAGCCATTAAGGAACCAATTTTTTCACTTTTGATATCTCTGATTCTATTCATAGTAGGTAAGTTGTAAAAGGAGATTTGGAAAACTCTTTCATTTGATTGGGAAGAAGAAGTTTCTGAACTAGCAGATGTGGTTGCAGCAGTAGCAGAAGTTGCAGTTTGATTAATAGATGCATCATCATTATTACCAACCATTGAAATGTATAATAAGCTTGGTACATATTTCTTGATAAGGTTTTTCAAACCTTTTAATAAGAATGGATGAAATCTATAATATTGTTCCAAGATAGCTTGTGCTAAAACACCATTTTCCCTATTCATTAAATGTTGGTAATCGATGTATAAGGTACTAATTTCATAGAATTTCATATTGTTGATTTGGGATAAGTATACCTTACCATTATTTTCATCTGTCTTATCATCAATGAACTCCTCCAAGAATAATTCAAAACTTTCTCTAACTTTTTCACCGGTTACATCAACAACTTTTGGAACTTGAATATTCTTTCTTCTACCGGAAACAGCAGAATTATTAGATAAGTTCAAGGTAGATTGAGATGGAGGACCTTGGCTGATATTATTATCACTGTATAAGTTGGAAGACCTTATAGTTCCTGACCTACCAATTGAAGATGGCGGTTGAGACGAAACGAATAACCCTTCAGCTTCTGATGGAATTCTATTTGGTGACGATACAAAACTTGTCATTTTTTATTAATAATTTTTTATAATATTGCTTCAAGTTTAACTTCTACCAAATATTGTACAATATCCAAGCTATAAATTCTTATGATCTTTAGAATCTTTACAACTTAAATGAAGAGAAAAAAAAAAGAACGCGTTAATTAATTACATGTCCGTTTTGGGTTAAATTGAATGTCTCTAAATACGACAATATCACACACTACAAAAACCATTAATACGGTACACCAATAATAGATAGAACTGTAAAGTGAATTTTTATTTGAATTAATAGAGATATGAGAAAGATATGAGAAGAATAAGGGGAATTGAATATATTTATAATTTCATTCTAAATGGAGGTACATTTAGTTTTTTAATTTGGTGGTTCTCAAGTAGTTGAAGTGTTTAGTAAAGTCACCGAATTTTTCTTTAGCAGCTTCATCACTAACAGTTGGAGGAATGATAACATCATCACCATTAACCCAATCAATTGGAGTGACAACACCTTGGGCATCACTAAGTTGTAAACCTTGTAAAGCTCTTAAGACTTCAGCACTATTTCTACCTAATGAAGGTGGGTAAGTGATGATAGTTCTAACTTTTTTAGCAGGGTCAATAATGAAAACTGATCTAACAGTTGGAACTAAACCACTGTTAATATTTTGGAATTGTTCTTCTGATAACATATCATATTTGAAAGCAACTTCCTTTTTAGCATCAGCAATGATTGGAAAGTTAACAGTGGTTGATTTATATGATTCAATATCTTTAATCCATTCATTATGACTGTCAACACCTTCAGTTGATAAACCAATTAATTTGGCTCCTAACTTGTTGAATTCTGGTTCTAATTTAGCAAATGCACCCAATTCAGTAGTACAGACTGGTGTGAAATCGGCTGGATGACTGAAAAAGACAACCCAGTTTGATCCAATGAATTCATGGAAATCGATTTTTCCTTTGGTAGTATCGACTTGAAAATTTGGAGCTTCTGATCCAATTCTAATTCTTGGTTGAGTAGATGGATCAAAGGAAACAAATCTTTGGAATTTGAAGCTTTGAACTGGAATTCTAACTGATCTAGTATTAATTAATTGTCTGAACATATTTTTTTTTATCTCTAATCTTAACTATATTACTTATTTGAAAAATTCCCTTTACAAATAATATATAATACCAATTGCTACAACGCACGTGACCCGCTCTCAATTTTTTTGCAGCAATTCCTTATAGCAAAAGACTTAAACCAAAGGGGTTAAAGTAAAAGATATCCAGGGATATAAAACAGTTCATAACATACATGAATATATTTACAAAAATAGAACTAGTTATTTACACATAAATTACATTAATCTTAAATTTAATATAGCGAATAAGATATCTCTCAATTTCTTAGTTATCTTGAATTGAATTAGTATCAAACCAACCCAAAAAATCATCGTCTTGGTAATTGTCATTGTTTATCCAACCATTTGATTGTTGTTGGAAGAAATTGTCCATTTGATCATTTATAAAGGGTGTAGGGGTATTCATGGAGGCATTATCTACAATTGATCCAAACATCTCATTATTTGGAATCTCAAGATTTACATTCAAATAATTTGGTGATTGAATTGGCAATTCCATCGTTCCTACTTGTGTTACTGGCGAGCCATGGTTTTGTATAGATGCTTGTGAAGGCTGATGTTGATTTTGTGAAGAAGGTTGTTGAAGTTGATTGTTTTGTTGTAATTGATGAAGTTGTGCTTTTGGAAGTGTTGGACTTACTTTGCTGTCTTTAAATGAACCAGTAGCTTCAAGCATCAGAATTGGAATACCATTGATTTCTAATGGTTTATTGTTACTTGCATTATTCTTGGCATTGCTCATGGCTTGGTCTGTTGGTACCAAAGTTGTAACAGTTGTACCATTTGGTGATGTCGTTATAATTGTTTTAAAATCATCTTTAGTGATTTGATTGTAAAAGGGTAATGGCAATATTTTATTCAAATCATCTTTCTTAGGTTTTTCTTGTGGTGGTTTATCTTTATCCTGTAAAGTTCTTCTTCTTGCTTCATGAACACACCAAACTAAATCATAGAATAATGATGCAGTTAAATGTGATCTTATCCTTGAAATTATTGAACTATCTTCATCAGTAACAAATATATCTGGATAATTATACAAGACAATATTCAAGTTTTCTAAAACTTTTGCAGTTCTAGAAATATCATTCTGTAAATCCTTCCATGATGATAAAGTATTTCTTAACAATCTATGAACAGTGACAATTGATTGTCTGGAACTATCAACGTACTTATCGATGAGATACCTCGATAAGTGTAATTTGAACAACATAAAAACACTATAAGTTAAACTATGTCTAATATAAATAGGTAACTCGATTAACATAAATTCATTACTACTAATCATTTTAGAAATGATTGTAATAATTCTTGTAGATGCTAAATATGCTGAACTAACATATTTAACTTGATCTTCAATTGGTGTTCCTGGCAAGAAAGCAAATCCACAGATCATTAATTTTATGTAAAGGAAGTAAATTTCAATTGGAGATCCATCTTCGATCTTTAATTTAAATTTGAGTCTTTCTAACTCTCTATCTAAAATATTTAAGGAACCAGCTCTATTTGATGGTTCCAATAAACCATCTGGTCTAGTAACTGAAATACCCATAACATTAACCAATTTACATTGAAAGATTGATAAACTAATCAAATTCCTGAAATTTTTTGGTAAATTTGAATCAACTCTTGCATTTTCCAATAAATAATCTGTTGTATTGATTGAAGGAGGTAAACCAAGAGTTGAAGACCAGAATTGTTCACAGAAGAAAATTGCTAACCAACTTCTAGTTCTCCATTTTTCACTATCAGGACCCAAACTTACTTGAGTTCTTGAGAATTCTTTAATAAATTCACCACCTCTATGTAAACCTAATTGCAAAGATAAATTTTTACCCAAACCAATGAAACGATAACTTGTATCATCTAAAACTTTTTCATTTGGCAATGGCCATGTACTTAAAATAATCAAGGCTTGAATAACATGGGTTGATCTTGGAGTTCTTATCCAACAAGTTTCAATAGCCAATTGTTTAATTAATGAAGACAAGTTCATATATAAAGAAGGTTCAGGTTCACTCAATGAAGCAGTTAAAATTATAGACCAAAACAATAATTGAGATTTATAATATAATTCTGTTGCATTATTAGATTTTAAAATTGGTAAAAAAGGTAAATATTGATTTATGAATCTGTCATGTAAAGCGTTTGCCTTTTCAAGCGATAAATGAATATCACCAAGGATAAATTCCTCGATAATAGGTAAATTGGTTTGTTTAATTGGAGAATTATCGGAATTATCTTCTTTATTTAAATGAGGGAATTTCAAATCAATTTTTGGGGATTGAGAATAAGAAGAATTTAAATCATCTGAAGGAGTGAAATCAACTTCACCAATATAATCATTGTTAGTATTAGTTGCAGAAGAAGTATTGAATTGAGGATTTGAAGAAGAAAAGTTCATATTGAAGTTTGATAAATTCTGTTGGGTCAAAGCTTGAGTTAATAAACTTTCATTTTTGGTCAACATTTCTATTTTAGCTTTCAATTCATCAACGTCACTTTTCAAAGATTGAATTTGACTACCTTTTTTAGGTCTAAATTGCGGATCAATTTCACATTTTAAATTCATTCTTTCACATCTTGCACAAGGATTTGGGAAATTTTCCAGGGCATTACATTTAATTTTATGTTGTCTACAAAAAGTACAAGACGTGACAGGTCTATGACCAGTTGGTTTTGGTTTTTCGAATTTTTTAACTTTACCAGACATTCCAAAACCAGAATTGGAGGTATTTGAAGAATTTGAATTTGAATTATTTGCGGAATTGGAATTAATATTTTGATTATTATTTGATTTTGCTGAATTATTAGAATTGGTAGTTATCGGACTATTAGAAGAACTCAACGATATTCTTTCTCTTTTTGGTTGAATGGAGATAGGTGAAGGTTTTGGTAAGATTTTAATTTTTGATTTATCCATTCTCCTTTCTCAACTTTTAGTTCAAGTGACACTCACAAAAGTCAATAATCAAGTAATTAACAGGTTCAAATAATAATTTATATGATCCTGAATCACTTATATAGTTTAGTCTAGACACTTTAAGCACTTAATATCAAATACTCTATTATTGTTATTTATTGAGTATTATATGAGTAAATGGGAAAATTTTTATTCTTGGTTAAAACTTTACCATTCGGTAACACACGTCCATTCTACTGATGAAAAAGATAAAAATTTTCACTTGCCCAAAACGGTAGAGCCGCATTAGTTCTAACTCAAGAGTTTTACCATTGCATAAAAAGTTGCCGAACGAGGCATGAGCAGGAATTATAAGCTATGACAAAGTTAATAGATGTAAAGATGTCAAACTAATCTTTACAATAATATAAGAGATAGCTGATAGTTAATTACATTTTTTTTTTATAAGATCATAGATGATCGAGATCTTCGGGGAGTTGGAGAGAGAGAAAAATGGGGCTAAAATTACAAGGGCTAAAATTATAAAATAACATATGTCGCTAAACCGAGTATATGGAATTTTCAACAATGCCTCTACGTCATATGACATTAACAAAAACTTAACCTTTTATTAATATTAAATACCACAAGAACTTTCGTTATATTAAAACCAATAGATGGTTTTATTTTAATTTTTATATAAATAAATTTATTCTTCATCATCTTCAACTTTTGGATCACCAATCCCATCTTCATAGATTGCAAACACACATTCACTTTCAGGTAAGCAAGGACTATCATAGATTTTACAAATTCTTTGTTCACCTCTTGCCTTTTTAAAACTTAATCTTGTAGTTGAAGAGTGTGCAATGATATTACCACCAATTGGTTTTTTTGGATCAGGGTTAAACATTGAAGCAGAACCATCAACTTGAGCTACAACTTGATTTGTAATTACTATTGCAATACCAAATTCATCAGCTAATCTTTGTAAAGTTCTCATATATTGAGCCACATGCATTTGTCTTGCACTTAATTCACCTCTACCACTATAATCAGTTCTATATAAACTCATAATTGAATCAACAATTAATAATGAGAATCTTGATTCAACCATCATTTGACTTGCTAAGTTTAATAATTGTAATTGATGTTCAGCATTATAAGCTCTAGCATAAGCCACATTATCCAAACAATCATTTGGTTCTAAACCATATCTTTGAGCAATTGAGACTAATCTACTTGGTCTAAAAGTACCTTCAGTATCAATATAAAGACATTTACCTTCACCACCACCCATATCGATTGGAAGTTGACAAGTCACCGCCAAGGTATGACATAATTGGGATTTACCAGTTCTAAATTCACCAAAAACTTCAGTGATTGAACCAGTTTCAATACCACCACCTAATAAAGTATCTAATTGTTTTGAACCAGTTGTAAGACAAATTAATTCTGATCTTCTTTCATGGAACTTTGAAGCAGTTGTGAATCCAATAGGGACGAGTTTAGTTGCTTCATTAGCGATTTTTTCAGCTTTAACTTCACTAATACCTTTAACTAGTAATAAATTTTTCTTTGAAGTATAAGCAATACTTTCAACGGTATTATAACCAGCTAATTTTAATTTTTTTATATCATTTGGAGTGATACCATTACCTTCCAATTGCTCGATCAATAATGGGCCACCAATACCATCTTCGTCATCGTATTCTTGAGTCATGATTTGTTTCCAATAGTTATTATTAAAATATATATATAAAAGTGATTCGCGCGTATCAAATATAAACATCACGAAGTCCGTATGCAATCGCCGAGATCAGATCACCATACTTCACTTACATAAAACGAAGAAATAGAGAGAAAGAGAAAAGGAGAGAAGAAATGATAAGAGAAGGGTAAGAGAAGGGTAAGACAAGGAGGGAGAAGAGGAAAGGGAGAAAGTAACAATGAGACCAAGGGTTTATTTAGACAAGACAACTAATGCAGGATAGACAACCAATGTAAATGTGGGATAAGACAACTAATGCGGGATAAGACAACTAATGCGGGATAAGACAACTAATGCGGGATAAGACAACTAATGGGGGATAAGACAACGAATGGCAGGGTAGTTAAGTAATTATATCGTAGAAGTGAAATAAAATAAGTTGAGAAAGAAAAGGAAAGAGAAGGAAAAGAAGAGAGAAAAAAGGAAAGAGAAAAAGGATAAAGAGAAGAAGAAAGAAGAACAAAGAGAAAGACAAAAAAAGGTAGAAGACAAAAGAAGATAAGAAGAGATAAGCTGTAAAGTATGAGTAAAGAGTGTATAAAGAGGAGAATTCTAGGGGTAAAGACGCTAAACATATGAAAAGCAGGGATCAGGAGTAATTAACAACATAGTGTAATAGCTAAAAGGAGATGAAATGAGACGCAGTGATAAGTATATAAAAAAAATAAATGAAAAAATAATATGAACAATAAGCCATTAAAGGGTTCAATAAAATAGAATACTAAGAGAATATTAATAAAATAGAATATTAATAAAATAGAATAAATAGAATATATCAAATAGAATAGAATATTAATAAAGTAAAGAAAGATATGAGAAATCATTGTTTAGTCTCGATTTAGATAAAATTGAGAAAGCGATTGAGAAAGTCATTGAAAATATTAATATGTTACAAAAAGAGGATAAAGAAAAATGTTGTAACGCAAAAATATGTAGTAACTTAAAGAGAATAAAGAATTTCATATTAAACGAATAATTCAATCAAGTTAATAGTTTTTTGAAATAATATAATATAACATAAAATAATATAATACAAAATAATATAATACAAAATATAATGAAATAATATAAAATAATTCATTGTCTTATTGAATCATATAAATATTCCCATATAAAAGGATTTTATACTATTATATACTGTGAGGATCATTTTTGAGTATTGTATTGTTATTTATATTACGATTGTCTCAATTGGTAGGAGACGTGCGCGGCCACCAAAACATAAACAACCCATTTTGTGTTTTTCTGTTTTTGTAAAATTGTAAATTGTTACAGGATCAAGGAGTATTCATAGGGACTAAGTAATAAATAACTATACAATCATTCAGATTTTTCAATCCCTGATATTTGTAATATAATTCAACTGAATTTATTTATATTTTTTTGGTTTTTTTTCCCTTTTCCAGTTCGTTTTGTTTTAGTGTTTCTAGACGACAACCATAGCGACTAACGACGAAGACGAAACCGAAAACGAAACTTAACTTGACTGTTTGAAACTAGCAAAGCTTTAACTCGAAGATTATTCCCTATATCTTCTATAAGTACCTTCAGAACTTCATTATCCACACAGAACTTCACAGAACTTCAATATCCACATAAATCTTGTGATATATCATTTCATAACTTTTTTTTTTATAATCCAATTTTTTATATCCTGAATTTATAAAACTAGAAAATAAACTAGAATCTAAACAATTAGAAATATTTAGAAATAATTAGAAGTAACTAGAAAAGAAAGACTAGAAAAGAAAGACTAGAAAAGAAAGACTAGAAAAGAAAGACTAGAAAAGAAAGACTAGAGATTAGAAGAAAATGTCAGTAATGAGTGAAGATAAAATACCCCCTAATTTAGTGAAAAAAATTCATAGAGAAGTAAGATTTGGGAATTATATTCTTGGGTCTACTTTGGGAGAAGGTGAATTTGGTAAAGTCAAATTGGGTTGGAGAAAAGATGGTAAATTACCAAATCAAGTTGCAATAAAATTAATAAAAAGAGATACAATCATAAAAGATAGCGAATCTGAAATTAAAATTCACAGAGAAATAAATAGTTTGAAAATTTTAAATCATCCAAATATAGTTAACTTAGTTGAAGTCATGAAATCTGGTAAATATATCGGTATTGTCTTGGAATATGCTAGTGGTGGTGAATTATTTGATTATATTTTACATCATAAATATTTAAAAGAACCAATCGCTAAAAAATTCTTTGCTCAATTAGTTAGTGGTGTTGATTATTTACATTCAAAAGGTTTAATTCATAGAGATTTAAAATTAGAGAATTTATTATTAGATAAAAATAAAAATATTATTATAAGTGATTTTGGTTTTGTTAATAGTTATAATCATTCTAAAAATGATTTAATGAAAACTAGTTGTGGTTCACCTTGTTATGCTGCTCCTGAATTAGTTTTAACTCAATCTCCTTATGAAGGTAAAAAAGTCGATATTTGGTCTTTAGGTATAATATTATATGCAATGTTGGCTGGTTATTTACCTTTTGATGATGATCCTACTAATGAAGATGGCTCAGATATTATTAAATTATATCATTACATTTGTAAAACTCCTTTAACTTTCCCAGAATATATTAATCCTTTACCAAGAGATTTATTAAGAAAAATTATTATCCCCGATCCAAAAAGAAGAGTTGATATAAATTCAATTAGAAATCATCAATGGTTAAGTACTTATGCTAATTTATTATCTATTAGACAACCTGAATGGGATAAAATTTATAAAGAAAAGAATAATACAAATAATTCATTCATTAATGGCTCAAACAATAAAAGATATTCAATGATGGAATCAACTAATTCTTTAAATCAATTCAATGTCTCAACTTTCAAAAAAACTCACGGAAGATCTTATTCTTATACTCAAACTGGTGGTCCTTCTTTAACAAATACTACTCAAATCCCATCAGCAATTCCTGCAGCAAATATAGCCCCAACAGTTCCAGCATCAAATCAAGTTTCGACTTCAAATACAGTTCCACCATCAAGTACAATTCCCGAATCAACTACAGTTCCTACAGTTCCTACACCAACTACACCATCTGTACCCATTTCAAACTCAACTACATCAATTACATCAATACCTAATTCTTCCAGAAGTATTCCAATTGCTAATAATATGGAAGGTTCCAATAATGTTTCACCAATCTCACAAGTATCACCAATTTCACCAATTTCCAATAATTCAAATTCTCATATAAATGTAAACACAATTGGAATGGATTCTGTTTTAGGTATTTCAACTATTATAGAACTGCCAAAGAGAAATCCTTTATCAGAAATTAAAGACAATCCAATCATTTCACAATCAAAAGCAAAACCACTCATTAATAACACTACAACTAAATTACCTCATCAAACTAAAAAACCAAGACCAACTTCATACCATCCAACAAATCTTTCATCAACTTCATTATTCGAATACAAAGCACCATCACCAATTAATATTCCAATTCAACAATTTTTGAGTACCACTTCAACTAATTCAACAATCGTTTCAAATAATTCACCACCAAAGTTGAACTTATCAACAAAATCATCTTCAACAACTTCCTCATCTCCACCAAAACCTATCATTACCAAGAACTTATCAAACACAAGTGTTTCGAATACTAATGGTCCATCACCAATTAAATCTGAATACGATGCGGGTAGCTTGAATTCAAGAAGAAACTCTGTTGTTACAGCAGTTAATGTTAATGGAGTTTTTAATGGTGATAATAAAAGAAATTCAGTATTCCTCTACTTGGAAGATAAAATTGGTAACTTCGTAGGTGAAAGTTTAGAGAATTTATCAATCCAAGATCCAGAAGCAGAATCAAAGGTAAAAGAAAAGACTGAAGGAATTCAGAAGCCAGAAGAATTGAAAGTGAAAGAAATTGTTCCAAAGGATCAACCTCAAGAATCAAAGGAAACTGATCACAAAGATTTGAAGGCAAAGGAGAAGGAAATAAGAAGAAATAAAAGTGATAAGAGAAAGGATAAGAAAAAGATTGAAGAAAAGAAAAAGAAAAGATTTAGTTTACTTTCTATTTATTCAAATTATTCTGAGTCAAATTCTTCAATAAACTTGAAGGAAAAGCTTACAAACGTAACTACCAATACTCCAATGACAACTCCAATCAATAAACCAGCTATTCTTAATACTGCTGGTGCAACAAGTGGTAGCGTCAATCGCTCAAGTCAAGATGATGGAAATAGAAGCAGAATAAATTCAACAAATGGAAGCTTTGTAAGTGATGAAGATAAATTCAAGAGGTCAAATAAAGAAATCAGTGCAGCTAAAAAGGTTATGGACTTCTTCAAAAGAAGAAGTATTAGGATTAGTTAAGCCTTAAGTTTAAAAGCGGAAAATCGTGAATTTTTTTACATAATATTATACAATTTGCATCAATATGAAAAAGAAAGGATGAAAAATCTTTCAATTAATGGTTGAAACATTTTCCATTACTGCAAATATCATATTTGGTTTCAAGCCACTCGTTAAAACATCATTATTTTAATTAAGTATAATAGTATTTTTGTTCAAAGTTTGGTATTTGGGTGTTAAGCAAAAGAAAAAAGAAAAGGTCATAAAAAATGGGATGCATTTATTTCTTGTATATTAGTTTATAATGTTAATCTGATAAGTCAAATATTCCTTCTCTAATTCTATAAGAATTACATCGCTTTATGTTAGCAGCTCTAACATCAATCTGGGGTATTGAGAAGTGAGAAATTTTCAGATTTTTATGAGTCAAGAAGCTATAGAAGGTGAACTGAATCTAAATGAGATTAATTCTGGTCCGAGAGAAGGCAGTGAAATCTTGGATTCTTCAGATGGAATAGAGCAAGATAATATACCAGAGGAGACGGATGTAAAAGCAGAAAGTGAAGTAGTAGAAGTATCAGATGACGAAATCGAAACTGATAAGAGTACTCCAAATACAGACAATAGTGATTCAGAAACAGACACAGATGTCAGTGATTCAGAAACAGATTCTGAAAGTGATGAAGAATATAATACTAAGTCGCTTTCACAGATCATTTTAGAAGAGATAGATCTGGGTACTTATACTTGTTTAGTTTGTACCTTAGAGATTGATAAATCAAGTAAAATTTGGTCCTGTTTTAATTGCTATAGGGTTTATGATCTTGACTGTATTAAAGACTGGGCTAAAAGAGGTACTTCGACGAAAAATAAGAAGTGGAGGTGTCCATCATGTAATATTGAAAATAACAAGATTCCTACTAAGTTCACTTGTTGGTGTGGCAAAGTTGAAAATCCAGATCCCCAACAGAGCTTAACTCCATTTAGCTGTGGTAACTTATGTAACTACAAGTATGAAAATTGTATCCATTCATGTTCTTCTGTTTGTCATCCTGCATTGCATCCGGTGTGTGGTGCTATGGGCCCCAGGTTATCTTGTCATTGTGGGAATCATGAAAATCAGGTTCCTTGTTTAATAACTCCTTATAAGACTGGCTGGACCTGTAAAGACAAATGTGATTTGGTTATCTGTGATATGGACCACAAGTGTAATAAAACATGTCACCTGGGTTTTTGTGGTACTTGTAATGAAAAGATCAAAGGTAAGTGTTATTGCGGTAAAAACGACCTTGAAATCAAATGCAGTGAAAAAGTTTTACAAGACTGTGGGAAATATATTGGTATCAGCTACTGTGAAGAGAAATCCAAAGCTTTTTATGATTGTGAAATCCATTTCGACGAATTAACTTGTGCTCCTCCCCTGGATACTAAACTAGTTTGTAAATTTTCACCAAAGATCAAAAGTACCTGTTTTTGTGGGAAGACTAAAGCTACTTTGAGAACTAAATGTACTGACCCTGTCCCTGAATGTGAAAATGTTTGTGGGAAGGTGCTAGATTGTGGGTGTAGGTGTAAGTCAAAGTGTCATGATGGGCCTTGTGAATGTTTCAATTTAAAGGTTGTTAAATGTAGATGCATGAACTACGAATATTTAATTACTTGTAAATCATATCAAGAGGGTTTCACACCAGTCTGTAAACACAGATGTGATGCATTGTTAAGCTGTAGGAGACATTACCACAGAGAGCAGTGTTGTGAAGATGAAAAAGTTGCTTTAGATCGTGAAAGAATAAGGAAGAAGCAAATTAGAAACAAATTGGTCTCAAATGTTAACCAAGATCTTATGGCAATTGAGCCAATTCATATTTGTACTAGAAACTGTAATAGACTAAAATCTTGTCAATTACACCATTGCGAAGCGCTATGTCACGCTGGTCCTTGTCCTCCTTGTTTAGAATCGACCAACGAAGATTTAGTTTGTAACTGTGGAAAAACTATCATTGAAGCGCCTGTTAGATGTGGTACAAAATTGGTATGTCAAGAGCAATGTGTTAGACCAAAAGCATGTGGTCATAGGCCGGAAATCCACAGGTGTCACGAAACTGGTAATTGTCCAAATTGTACAGAACGTATAACTAAAAAATGTGAATGTGGTAGAGCTGATATTCCAAATGTTTTATGCTCAGGACCAACACCAAAATGTAGTTATACTTGTATGACTACAAAAGAGTGTGGCCATCCATGTCTCAACACTTGTTCTTTGGCCTGTGAGTCAGGAAATCATTCAAAGACCTGTCAATCTATCTGTAATAAATTCAGAGATACTTGTCCTCACAGATGTGCTCAAAAATGCCACTTTGGTAAGTTTGAATGTGATGTAAAGACATGTAATGAAGAAATTGATTTAGTATGCGAATGCGGTAGATTAAAACAGAAGGTTAAGTGTGGAAGTAATAGAGAAACCGAATCACGGATCAATTCAAAAGTGCATTGTGATGAGGTGTGTGAACAAGTTAAGCGTGACAAGGAATTGAAGGTTATTTTCACTGGTTCAGAAGAGTCTGGTGAAACTGATAATAATATCTACACCGAGTATATTCTTACTACTTATGCTCAACAAACAAATTGGTGTTTGAGAATGGAATCTTTCTTGAGGGATCTTGTTACAAATAACCATAAAAAGTTTCACCACTTCCCCCCATTGAATCATTTACAAAGGAAATTCATTCATGAATTGTGCTCCATTTATCAAATTTATTCTGAATCTTTGGACCCTGAACCAAAACGAACTGTAGCAGTTTATGTCACCAAGTATACTTCATTACCAACTAAGACAATCCAAGAAGTTCTTAATGAGATAAAGAAACAAAAGGAAATCGAGAAGTTAGCAGAAGAACTTGAAAACAGAAAATTAGAACAAGAGTTATTCAATTCTATTGTGATTGAGGATACTTACTTTGGAGTCACTGAAAGCAAACTTTGGCTGTTGATTGAACCAAACTTAGAGAGGTTCGATTTAGTGGGCAAGATGCGGTTAGTTTATTTGAAAAAGTTTGCTTTGATATATGAACCTACAGAGGATTCAGAGAATACTACTAATTCAGAGAATACTGTTAATTTAGATGAGGACAAGGTGGAAGATAGCTCTGATGAGAGGACACAGGCTATCACAATTGAGACGGAGAATAATATATATTTATTAATGAAATTTTTGCAGCAATTATTCAAGCAAAATTACATTGCATTTGACTGTAAATTAGCATTGATCAGAGGTAAAAAGTTTTTGAAGATTGATTCTAAATTGCCTAGGAAAGAGGAGGAAAGTAGGAAGTTAGAAAATTCAGAAAACAAGTTTAACGTTTTAGATCAACAAACAATATAGAGTATATAGATAATTCATTATGCATTTCTATTAAGTATGAATTTACTCTGACTCGCTAAGAGAAGCTTTTTGCTCAGAATTATTTTGATCAGGGTCTTTTTGGTCATCATCTTTTCTGCTGTGCTTTCTCTTTCTTCTTGTCTTTTTTGCTTTGTCTTTGCTTTGATCGTTTTCCTTATTATCATCATGGTCGTCATTTTCAATATTTGGCTTTGGTTTTTCTGAATCAGAAGACTTCTTCTTCTTAATACTTAATGGATTTGGTTGTTTTATACCCTTTCTCTTTTTGGAAGGAGGGCCTTGTTGAGGTTGTTCACCACCAATATTGTTCAAACCACCGATTAATTTCTTAGATTCGAATTCATTTGCATATTTCAAGGTATTTTTCAGTATTGACTCCATTACCATCACAGATCTATTCATGAAAATCATTGGAATTCCTGGAACGTTCATTAATTCTTTTCTTAACTCAAAGATTTGAGAAGCCAAAACATATCTATGCTTGTTATCAGGTAAGATGATCGATTTGATACACTGTTTTGGAGTTAATGGATCCGATGGAGGATGATTACATCTTCTTCTTTCAAAAGATTTCCCAATGTCAATAGCGGCTTGGTTATTAGTCTTATATAATGCTTGCATGCAACATTGAGTAATCATAGGTTTAATTTCGCTTTGAATAGTTCTTTTCAAACCTTTTACTAGATCAAATGATGATTTTTCACAATGTAAGATTATTTCATCATCGATTATTGTTTGAAATGGTTCTCTGAATTTGAATGCATGCAAATATATATTCATTTGCTTTTTATAAGCTTTAGCTCTTTTTTGTCTCATATCTTAACTTCTTTGATCTTTCTTCTTTACACTCTTTAATTTGAACTTATGTGATGAGATGAGAATTTTCGAGACATCCCGACGCGACATTACATATTTCGAGACATTATTGAAGTAGCATTAAAATAAAGGAACAAAAAAGTAAAATACCGGTTCACCAGAGGACTTTAAAAGGGAAATTGATGGGCATAAACCCGTGCACCCGTACATAAGGGGAGAGAATAGCAAAAAAATAACATACTTTATTCCAAAAGGGGATACGAAGATGCAAGGACAGAAGCCTAAAATGATAAAGGCAAAGAGGACAAGTAAAAGTTGACGTAAGAAGCGATTAAGTAAGGTTACGGTACCACCGTAATAGAATGATATACTAGATAAGTTGATAAGCAAGCTCTGCTTGCTTATCAACTATAGTGATAGTGATATAAAGTTTAAAAAAGAAAAAGAATTTCAGCAGTCAATAGCGAGAATAACCTGACATAACCTAAAAAGAAAAAGGAATAGTTATCTTTCTTTGATTATCGAAGGTTTATCAATAATCATGAGAATGAGAAAAGAATATTTACTTAAAATTCATTGTATGAATATTTGACTATGTTTGATGAATCATGTAAATAGCCAGTAGTCATTGTGAATGGTAAAATAGACAACTCTTCAGTAAGTGGCCGCTTCCCTAACCCACATACGAAAACTCTGATAGCTCCTCTGGAAAACCCGCAATTTCAGCCAATCATGTTGAGCTGATAAAAGAGTTCCCACCATGTCTTTGTACGGACTCATACGTTTGATAGAGAAATTGCGCAATACCCTGTCAAAAACGGTGTCAGCCTGCACATGGGCGAAATTTCCTCGTTTCAGAGGTATTCGACCTCAACTGTCAAAACTGTCAAATTCAGGGCCGATTAGGTATGTTAAACCTGAACCACCACAAACAGGTAGAAGAAACCAATAACGATGTTGATACTGTATGTTGAAGTGGTTATATTTCAGAAGCTTATCACAATAGACATGAAAACACGATAACAAGAGAGCTAAAATCTGATAAGATGGCATTTGAAAAAGTATATTCAGGGTTTCAGAACCGTTAATGGAATCTCGCATAGTCTAGTGATTGATTCACCTTCTCCAAAAAAATATTCAGCATATTTCTCTATATGTAACAGTTTTCTGTCAAATGGTGGTTTGCCATGTAATACAAGGCATTACGGGTTATAATCGTTATTCATAGTTAAAATCATTCGAGTATTTTATATTCCACATGGAAACTGCCGTTGAAGCAGAAACTGCTATTTTGTCAATTAACTTTACAATGAAACTTTCCTCACAGCCGTCTACTTTTATTAACTTTTTTAAACTTATAATCAGATCTGGGTAATTACTCAAGCTCATATAATTCCCTTCTGCTACCTATAACTCCATGAACATTATCCCATAATATTTTTATCGCATTCTATTGTTTTGTCATAAATGGAAACTATGGTTAGGCATCCGGAAAGGCTTTATTCGTATTCACCTTGTTTAACTGGACTTTATCTTGTATATTACCTTCCCTTTTGTGCCAGTTGGTGCATCGGTATCACCTTTACGCTAATCTCTTATCTTATTTCAAAAATATTTAATCACTATAGTTCCTTTATTTTACATTTTGAAACCAATTTTTTCGAAACCTAACATAATGGACAGATTAAAAAAGGTTTTGAAATCATCTGATGATGAAAAAGTAACTACTGTTACTGAAGACTATGATGTCGCTTCCAAAGATGTTGAAGAGATGGCTCTTGCCGTTTCGGCTATAAAATCAAGAGATTTTGATCCTGTCAGTTCACATTTAGGTAAAGAAGCTATCGTCGATGATTACGCAGGGGTTCATGTCGAAGATGATTCTCCTTATCCTGAAGTTAGAGCTGCTGTTCCAAGTACTGATGATATTACATTACCTCAAAATACTATCAGAATGTGGGTTATGGGTTTTCTCTTATCCACTATTGGTGCCGGTATGAATTTGTTATTCTCAATGCATTCTCCTTCATTTACCGTTACTACTTTCGTTACCTCCATTTTAGCTTGGCCAATTGGTTTAGCTTGGAACAAGGTTGTCCCAGATGTCAAAATCTTCGGTCAATCTTTGAACCCAAGTCCTTTCAATGTTAAAGAACACACTTTAATTGTTATTATGGCTAATGTCTCCTTCGGAGGTGGTGCTGCTTATGCTACTGATATCTTATTGGCTTTAAACAGATTTTACGGTAAAGATTATGGATGGGGTTTCGATTTGGTTTGTATCTGGTCAACCCAATGTATTGGTTTCGCCTTAGGAGGTGTTGCTCGTAGAGTTTTGGTTCACCCAGCTTCTATGATCTGGCCATCAAATTTAGTTTCCGCTACTTTCTTAACCAACATGCATATCAACGAAAATCACCCTGCAAATGGATGGAGAATCAGTAGATTAGCATTCTTCTGCGTTGTTTTTGGTTGTTCATTCTGTTGGTATTTCTTCCCAGGTTACATTTTCCCTGCTTTATCATATTTTGCTTTCCCAACCTGGATTGCACCAAATAATGTTATCGTCAATCAAGTTTTTGGTACATCAACAGGGTTAGGTTTAATTCCTATTACATTTGATTGGAATCAAATTGCAGGTTATATTGGATCACCATTAATTCCACCAGCAGGAACTATTTTAACCATTTTTGCATCAATTGTAGTCATTTTCTGGATTTGTGTCCCAGCTATTCATTATTCTAATGTTTGGTATGCCCAATATTTACCAATGTCCTCATCAAGTTCTTATGATAACACTGGTGCTTCATACAATGTCTCCAAAATTATCAACAAGGATACTTTAACATTTATTCCATCAGCTTATAAAGAATACTCACCTTTATTCTTATCAACAACTTTTGCAATTTCCTATGGTTTATCATTTGCTTCAATGTTGGCTACTTTAGTCCACACTGCTTTATTCCACGGTAAAGATATCATGAATCAAATTAAACAAAAGGAAAAGCCTGATGTCCATATGAGATTGATGAAAAACTACAGAGAAATCCCAGATTGGTGGTACATTGTTGTCTTCTTAATTTTCTTTGCCTTATCAATAGTTACTATCAGAGCATGGGATACAGAAATGCCTGTTTGGGCCTTAATCGTTGCATTATTGATTGCCATTGTTTTCTTACTTCCAGTTGGTGTTATTTACGCTTTAACTAACATTGCAGTTGGTTTAAATGTTGTTACTGAATTTATCATTGGTTACATGGTTCCAGGTAAACCATTAGCTATGATGTTGTTCAAAACCTTTGGTTATATCACTAACAATCAAGCTGTTACATTCGCTCAAGATATGAAATTAGGACATTATATGAAATTAGCTCCAAGATTAGTGTTTTCAGTTCAATTTGTTGGTACAATCTGGGGTTCATTAGTACAAATTGCAGTCTTAAGATGGGCTTATGGATCTATTGATGGTTTATGTGACGAAGATCAAGCAAGTCATTACACTTGTCCAAATGGTAGAGTTTTCTTTAATGCTTCAATCATTTGGGGTGTTATTGGACCACAAAGACAATACTCACACGGTCAAATCTATTATGGATTATTGTTCTTTTTCATTATTGGTGCAATCTTACCTGTAATTAATTGGTTGATCTTGAAGAAATGGCCAAAATCACCAATCAGATGGTTGAACTGGCCTGTCTTCTTCTCAGGTACTGGATATATTCCACCAGCCACTCCATACAATTATTCAACCTATTCAATGGTTGGATTATTCTTTGGATGGTTCGTTAAGAAGAAGTGGTTCCATTGGTGGTCCAAATATAACTATTCATTATCTGCAGGGTTAGATATTGGTTTAGCTTGGTCCACATTGATCATTTTCTTAACATTGCAATTGACTAACACCAATTTCCCTGACTGGTGGGGTACAACCGTTGTAAACACACCTGATTACGATGGAACTGCAATCAGACACCCATTAAAAGCAGGTGAAACATTTGGTCCATCAAGCTGGTAAGCTTGATTTAATGTGTATATTTGTTCTATAGTTAATAAGATATAATTTTACGAAGCCATCGAAGCAACCACTCGAAGCTATCTGGCCATAAACGATCATCGTCTTTTGCTCAACATTCTTAATTTTATGCTTCGTTAAGATTATGACGTGGGACGTCACGAAGATGCTGAAATCAAAGGGCAGATAGATATGTAGGTAGTACTATCGGCTTGCCTAATACTGGAAGGGTAGGTTATATTCATTAATAGCGGACAAGTGTAGGTCAAATAATTAGAGAAAAAAATCCAACATAATCATAATCGACTAAATTGTACTTAGATCTTCAATGATAAGTCTTATATGGCTTAATTGAAAGTAAGCCATACTTGGTTTGATCGTGAGATATCCGTTTTACTTCATGGAATACAAAAACATATATTGGGGCGGTAATATTTGCACCTTTGGAAATGCTTGGAATGCTACTTTACCTATACCTGCTTTTGCCTATGGTTGTCGTTACTAATGGTGTTATCTTGAGTATAATTGGGTTATTCGTGTTGTTTCAGGTGAGCTAATGGCCACAAGAATCGAAGTTTTGCCTATATTATCAACTATCAAGCTCCAGCCCAAGGACCAGTTTTCTCTCGTGAATCCAGATTGAATGAATTGAAGAAATGACCAGACAACACTCTGGATGATAACATTAGCAATCTGTCTTTAAAACAGAATGAAGTCTATCAGATAATCGTATACTGATGCCACATAGTCATAGGTATTCGGTTGGGGAAGTTTGGCACTAGAGGTGGAGATAGCTATTTTTAACACTGCGTTGGTTGGCTCTCTCTGATAAACTTTCTGACCTTAATCTTGAGTCAAATATCTTATTTATGGGAGATAAGTCTTCAAAAATGCCATATTAAGACTGGAATTACGTATTGATTAAAGCGGTAAACAATAAACTCTAGTGAGTGATTTTTAGTAATTGTGGGTTTCTAGTATTAAATAACCACGAGGCAGGCTATTAAGAGGTTGCTTAACTCTTAATAATAAGATGAATAGGTCTTTGACTTAGAAGTTTCACATATTGCAACTAACTATTCTACTAACGATGAGGTATGAAAGATCATTTTAATAGATTTAATTAAAAAAGTTTACAATTACGAAGTAGGAAAAAGGTGGGGCATCAAAGAACTTGAAAGATAACGTTCAAAACATACCTAGTTTATCAAAAAGTACTCAAGATAGTCCTAATAGACCAACTATATATTCCTGTTTGAAGAGTATTATCCATCTAAAAGAATCCAATTTAGTTATTAATAGAAAGTAGCGCGACCCAAAGCCACTAACCAAACATTATTCTATAACCTTAAATTGTATATTGCCATTGGTTAAGTTAACAGAAAACGACAATAAAATAACATGATATTGTTCGTGTGAATACACATTCAACATATATAGAAGTTCAATACGAAATACATCATCGAGAGCCTTACTTCTTCATTATATCAAGTTTTTTGGATTGAGTGTCATCCTGCAAGTTTGAAAGATGCTTTTTGACAGATGAGGTTCTCCACAACACGCAAACTTGAAGAATCGTCCTCACTTGCAAAATTCATTCAAACTTGGGAAGTACAAAAAGCTAAATATCAGGCCGTACAACCATTTGGAAATATTAAGGTTCTTATCTATTGCGAAGCTCAACTGGAATTGGCTTATATTTAACTTTTTTTTATGTAACATGTCTGGCGTTATCAATGCCATAGTGCTAAAATGTGTTCTGACATCTAGACATATATAAGGTTTAGAAATTCTTCAAGATCTTCCAAATCTATTTCTGATTCTGTAAGTCCATCTAGCTAGAGTTATTTTTTAGAACACACATTTAGGATGGAGAAAATCAGGAATATCTTACATAGAGAAAAATCTTTGAGTGAAAAATCCAATGAAAAGGTCATCACGCTTAGTGATGATAACGATACTGGATCAAATAATTTAGAAGAAATGGCGGTTGCTGTTTCTGCTATAAAGTCAAGAGATTTTGATCCGGTCAGTTCAAACTTAGGAACAGAAGCTATTACAGACGACTATGCTGGGATTCATGTTGAAGATGATTCACCATATCCTGAAGTTAGAGCCGCCGTTCCAAGTATTGATGATCCAACATTACCTCAAAATACTATAAGAATGTGGGTTATGGCATTTATTTTGTCCACTATTGGTGCAGGTATGAATTTATTATTTTCTTTACATGCCCCATCCTTCAGTGTTTCAACCTTTGTTACTTCCATCTTAGCTTGGCCAATCGGTTTGGCTTGGAACAAGGTTGTCCCAGATGTCAAAATCTTTGGCCATTCTTTGAATCCTAGTCCTTTCAATGTTAAAGAGCATACTTTGATTGTTATTATGGCTAATGTCTCCTTTGGAGGTGGTGCCGCTTACGCTACAGATATTTTACTCTCAATGAATAAATTCTATGGTAAAGACTTTGGTTGGGGTTTCGATTTGGTCTGTATCTGGTCAACTCAATGTATTGGTTTCGCTTTAGGTGGTATCGCCCGTAGAGTTTTGGTTCACCCAGCTTCTATGATCTGGCCATCAAATTTAGTTTCCGCTACTTTCTTAACCAACATGCATATCAACGAAAATCACCCTGCAAATGGATGGAGAATCAGTAGATTAGCATTCTTCTGCGTTGTTTTTGGTTGTTCATTCTGTTGGTATTTCTTCCCAGGTTACATTTTCCCTGCTTTATCATATTTTGCTTTCCCAACCTGGATTGCACCAAATAATGTTATCGTCAATCAAGTTTTTGGTACATCAACTGGGTTAGGTTTAATTCCTATTACATTTGATTGGAATCAAATTGCAGGTTATATTGGATCACCATTAATTCCACCAGCAGGAACTATTTTAACGATTTTTATTTCCATTGTAGTCATTTTCTGGATTGTTGTACCAGCCGTTCATTATTCGAATGTTTGGTATGCCCAATATTTACCAATGTCCTCATCAAGTTCATATGATAATACTGCAGCAGAATATAATGTTTCTAAAATTATTAACACAGATACATTAAGTTTTGTCCCATCAGCTTATAAGGAATACTCACCTTTATTCTTATCAACAACCTTTGCAATGTCTTATGGTTTATCATTTGCATCAATTTTAGCCACTATCGTACATACAGTATTGTTTCATGGTAAAGATATCATCAATCAACTCAAGCAGAAGGAAAAACCTGATGTTCATATGAGATTGATGAAAAACTATAAAGAAATCCCAGATTGGTGGTTCATTATTGTTTTCTTAATTTTCTTTGCCTTATCAATTGTTACTATCAGAGCATGGAATACAGAAATGCCTGTTTGGGCCTTAATCGTTGCATTATTAATTGCCATTGTTTTTTTACTTCCAGTTGGTGTTATTTATGCTTTGACTAATATTGCAGTTGGTTTAAATGTTGTTACTGAGTTTATAGTTGGTTACATGGTTCCAGGTAAACCATTAGCTATGATGTTCTTCAAAACTTTTGGTTACATCACTAACAATCAAGCTGTTACATTCGCTCAAGATATGAAATTAGGACATTATATGAAATTAGCTCCAAGATTAGTGTTTTCAGTTCAATTTGTTGGTACAATCTGGGGTTCGTTAGTACAAATTGCAGTCTTGAGATGGGCTTATGGATCTATTGATGGTTTATGTGATGCCGATCAGCCAAGTCATTATACTTGTCCTGGTGGTAGAGTTTTCTTTAATGCTTCAATCATTTGGGGTGTTATTGGCCCACAAAGACAATTTTCACACGGTCAAATTTATTACGGATTATTGTTCTTCTTTATCGTTGGTGCAATCTTACCTTTTATAAATTGGTTGGTTTTGAAAAAATGGCCAAATTCCCCAATTAGATGGTTGAACTGGCCTGTCTTCTTCTCAGGTACTGGATATATTCCACCGGCCACTCCATATAATTATTCAACCTATTCAATGGTCGGATTATTCTTTGGATGGTTTGTTAAAAGGAAGTGGTTCCATTGGTGGTCCAAATATAACTATTCATTATCTGCTGGTTTAGATATTGGTTTAGCTTGGTCTACATTGATCATTTTCTTAACATTGCAATTGACTACCACCAATTTCCCTGACTGGTGGGGTACAACCGTTGTAAACACACCTGATTATGAAGGAACCGCCATAAGACACCCATTAAAAGCAGGTGAAACGTTTGGTCCTTCAAGTTGGTAGAGATAAGAGAGAAATTTAATTCTATTTATTTGTGTATATCTTGATTTTTGATTTCGAAAGAAAACTAATGTACATTGTGCTATAAATAATGACTCTTATATCTAATTTTCATCTAAATTCATATCATCTAATTCATCTAATAATTCATCAATTGCAATCTCAGGTGCATCTTCATCATCGATAATTTCACTTTGCTCATCTGGTTGTCTTTGAGGATTATTAGCTTTATATAAATTAATTGCTTGTCTCATTTCTTCATCTTCTTCCAATTCTTGTAAGAATAATTCATAATCTCTTTCAGCTCTTTCTTGTTCTTGTTTAGCTTGTCTGGATTCTTCATTACCACCAATTTCTCTATGCTCTCTTGCCATTCTCTTCAATTTCCAATTTCTGTTCTTAGATTTCTTAGATTTTCTTGGGTAGTGTTTCTTGACTAAGATGACTTCAGGGGTATTATCATTATCTAAAGTATCCCAAAGATCTGAGTTAAAATTAGCATTTGAAAGATAGTAACCAAGACAAGAATCACCAGGATGTAAAATAGCACCAAGATGAGATCTGATGTAGAAAGAATTATCATTGACTCCTAAATCACTTTCTCTAGTGACAGTTATGTCTGCTAAAACATTTTTACCTTTGACATCTCCAGTTGGCTCAACATCTAAGACGATGAATTCAACTAATTGTGTTACATCAGTTAATGAAGGGAAAGGGTTCCTCCAATACATTGCAGCTTGTAAATCTGCACTTTGTAAGGTGAATGGATCAATGAAATGAATCATGTTACTGATTTTTGAGCACAATACAAGTCTTGAAATATTACCTAAGGAATTAGCAAGTTTTTTTGGTAAAACGACTAAATCATCACGACATATAGGCACGATTTCAATGGAGAATGCAAATTTATAAGTTGAAGAACCAGAATGAATATCTTGACTGACTAATTCTTCGGATCTTTTGGATTTTGCTGGAACAACAGCTGATAAGAATTCTAACATTTTAGCAGCATGGTTTCTTTGGGAATAGAAGAAATCTAAACCATCAGAACTTTCTTGGATTGAGACAGTATCTTGATGAGCGTTATGTCTTAAGATCAATTGTTCTAAATAAAGGAAAGTTCTTTTATGAGGAACTTTTTGTCTAATTTGAACAGTTGCTCTCCAGGTATTTGGAGTATAAGATTTAGCACAATCTGGACATTGCATTGCAATAACAACGTATTCGACTTCGAAAGTTTGCTCAACTATAGTATTTGTCATGGCTTCACCTTGAACGGTTAACTTAATTCTGATACGACGGGAATGGGGTTCAGTCCAAACGAATGAGGCATCGACCAATCTGACTTTATTTAAACCTTTCAATCTTCTTAAACACAAAGCCAATAATTCTCTAGATTCTAATTCAGCTTTCATCCATTGTCCTGGAGGTTGTAAGAAACGTTCACAATTTCTACAAAAAGAAATGTTAGCTTCTCTTGGAATACCTTGAGTGATATCAACTGTTAACTTGATACAATCGTAACACATTACCATTCCTGTGGAACCATCCATGGGAACACCACAGTTACAACACAACACTGTGGCAACCCCTCCACCAGTCATATTACCATCTAGTTGGGTATAATTCGACATCTTAACTTCCTTGACCAAACTTTTCTTCTATCTGATCAAACTTAATTACTAAGATGAGATGAAAAAAAAAATTCACTGTGATGAGGTTGAGTTGATTATATAATTTCGCGAAACACAAACGTTCAACTGTTGATAAAGCTAAATCGAACAAGAAGTTTCAGCGCCAATAATCGTTTGAATTGGTCTATTTAAACAATCTATCACTGAAATTTGATTGTCGTGGGACAAGGGTTTCATTTGTATTTTTTTTTTTTTTCAAAAGAGTGAAAATCAGGGTCTTAAAAGATGGTGGAAAGGAAAAGACATGCGTCAGGAAGACATGATAATGGCTCTAATGGCCACTTGAACAAGAAATTGAAAAAGGAAAATGAAAATACTGACCAAGATACAGCCACGGAAGCTGATGATATTCCTCTTAGTGAATCTGCCAATAATTTAGATGAAGATCAGACAGACATAAAAGGTGAAGTCAAGGTCGAAAGCAATAACGACCAAAACTCCGAACCAGATGATCTGAATACTGACCAAAAGGGCAGCGAAAAGAAGGAAGAAGATGATGACGATGAGGACGATGATGACGATGAAGATGAAGCTGCCGAAGAAAGAAAGAGAATCACAACATTCAATTTCGATGGAATAACTTACACTTTCAAAGAAAGACCTTCAGTTCTAGAAGAAAGAGAAGGTAAAATTGAATTCAGAGTCGTCAACAATGATGATACTAGGGAAAATTTAATGGTTTTAACTGGTTTAAAAAACATTTTCCAAAAACAATTACCAAAAATGCCTAGAGAATATATCGCTAGATTAGTTTATGATAGATCTCATATTTCAATGGCCGTTGTACGTAAACCTTTAACCGTCGTTGGTGGTATAACTTATAGACCTTTCAATAATAGAAAGTTTGCTGAAATCGTCTTCTGTGCTATCCTGTCAACAGAACAAGTCAGAGGTTATGGTGCTCATTTAATGAATCATTTGAAAGATTATGTCAGAGCCACTTCCCCAATTCAATACTTCTTAACATATGCAGATAATTACGCTATTGGATACTTCAAAAAACAAGGTTTCACAAAGGAAATAACTTTGGACAAGTCCGTTTGGATGGGTTATATTAAAGATTATGAAGGTGGTACTTTGATGCAGTGTTCGATGTTACCATCAATCTTGAGGTATCTAGATCTGGGAAAAATCCTTCTATTACAAAGAGCTGCAATCGAAAAGAGAATAAAAGAAAGATCCAGGTCTCATATCGTTCGTCCTGGTTTACAAATATTTAAAACCAGCAAAGATGCGTCAGTAAAACCTGAAGATATCCCAGGACTTGTAGAGGCTGGATGGCTGGATGAAATGGATAAATTAGCTCAGAAACCAAAGAGAGGACCACATTATAATTTCATGGTAACTCTTTTGTCAGAATTAACTAATCATCCATCAGCTTGGCCCTTCGCAGTTGCAGTCAATAAAGACGAAGTTGGTGATTATTATGATGTCATTAAAGAACCAATGGATTTGGGAACAATTGAACTGAAACTAGAAAATGATAAATATGAATCATTCGATCAATTCCTCTATGATGCCAGATTGATTTTCAACAATTGTAGAAGTTATAATGCTGAAACCACAACATATTATAAAAACGCTACAAAGTTAGAGAAATTCTTGAATAACAAAATAAAGGAAAGTCCTGAATATTCCCATTTCTTGGAATAGACAGCTTTATATAACGATCATAAATTGGATAACAAGAAAAAAAAAGTATGTAATAAATATTTGTATAATAGACATTTTATCTCGATTTCTCACTAATAAATTTTCCAGTAATTATTCATTTGAAAAAAAATTGCTATAACGGAAAAAGGTAGAATAGAATGGTTGCAAAAGTTTATGCATATGAAGAATCTGTTGATGTTGCCAATGCATTAGCCAAGCATGTTTTAAAGCTTCAGAATGCTGCAATTGAAAAATCTGGAAAGTTCAAGATTGCGGTCTCTGGTGGATCATTAGGAAAAGCATTAAAGAAAGCATTAATTGATAATGCAGACGTATTGAAGCAAGTTCAATGGGACAAGTGGGAAGTTTATTTCAGTGATGAAAGATTAGTTCCAATTACCCATGAAGATTCTAACTGTGGATTATTCATTTCACTGGTAATTGACCACTTACCTACTACTATTGTTAAACCAAAAATCGTTTCCATTGATGAATCATTACTTACAGGAAAAGATGGCCAAATTGATGGTTCAAACATCGAAAACGATTTAAAGATTGCCAAAGACTATGAATCAAAATTACCTTCAGATAAGAAAATCGATCTTATCTTATTAGGTTGTGGTCCAGATGGTCACACATGTTCATTGTTCCCTAATCATGAATTGTTATCAGAGAGTTCAAAATTAATTGCTTACATTCAAGATTCTCCAAAACCTCCACCAAGAAGAATCACATTCACATTCCCATTGTTACAACATGGAGAATCTATAGCCTTTGTTGCTGAAGGTGCCGGTAAAGCTCCAATTTTGAAAGAAATTTTCAATAACTCAGATAGTAAATTACCTTCTCAATTAGTTAACAATTTAGATATTGAGGTATCATGGTTTGTTAACAATGTAGCTGTTAACGGTGTAGACGTTATAAAATCTAAATACTAACCTTATCTATACATATATATTCATAAATATACTCTTATTTCATTTCAACTTGTCAATTTATCTGTGTCAACCATTTCTCCATAGATTTCTATACTACTTCTATAATTAAGTTTTCGAATGCGGACTGAAATATCAAACTTAGAATGGGTATGCAATTTAATATATAATAGAAAGACAGAACAAATACTAACACGGTAGATTTAGGCGTCAGTTTATGGCTTTGTCCAAAGGAGAATACTCCATTATATGATAAATTAACTACACTTATGAGTAGTCTTAATACGTTATTTCCAGGTCTGCCACCAAAATTTGACCCTCATATAACAATAACAAGTAACATATCAATTGATTTGAATAATCCTCATGATGATGTGGATAAAGTACTATCAGCAAGTGCCATTGCCCTCAATTCATTACCGAAAAACCATATGAATTTAGTCACCTTAGGTAGAGTCAATAGCCAGAGAAAATTCTTCAAAAAATTATATTTCCAAGCTCAAAGAGATCCTAACTTGGTGTCATTCACAAGGATAATAAGAGAATTGTTTGTTATTCTACCATCAAAGATTGAAATTGAAAACCAAAAGTTGAACCCCCATTTATATACAAAAGATCATCATGGGAATATGATTAAGAGAAACCCATCTAAAAAAGGAAAGACGAGTAGCTCAGAATCTATTGAACCTAAACAAGTAGACATGGAGAAGTTGAAAGCCGAAGCTGCACAAGAGGCAGCCCAATGGATCGAAGAATATGATCCTCATCTTTCGTTGGCTTATAGTGATATTTATCCACTTGACAATGCGTTGTGGAGAACCATCAAGACCAGAATTCAAGACTACCTAAATATAGACAATTGTGATGACGATGACCTAATTGATAATGGCTTGAGCTGGGACGGTGGAGTTTTGAAATTGGTCTTAACTGAAGGAGATGTTAACGATTGGATAGTTTTAGGTAAAGTAGACTTACATTAAGAACATTTGTATTATTTGGTGTTAAATATAAAAAAAAGTATGTGTACAACTATTGCGTTCTCTGATAACTTTCAAGCATGTTGGTATTAATATTTTGTAGGATCAATAAAACAGGTATAAAAAAAATGATATAATGAGCTTAAAAAATAATGAAGGAGGCGAGGTTCGAACTCGCGCATCTTACGATAACAGATCTTAAGTCTGCCGCCTTAGACCACTCGGCCACCCCTCCATTTCTTATTGGTCCTGGTGCCCCAAATACCTAAGTGAAAATAGATGTTACACATCAGTTGATTCTAAATTGATAGTTCGACTAATGACATAGAAAGTAGTTAGGTGAATGGTATCATTTAGTGTTCCAAAGATGTATGTATCGCTCGATGTTTAGATTAAACGTCGAAATCTTACGACTTCAACTTGCGTGACTGTGTAGCAATTTCACACAAAGCACGAAAGGGGAACTCAGCTCAAGCACAAATGAGCACAAGAGATCTTAAACACCTGTTGGCCTAATGAAATTAATCGTTGTTCCGTTCGTGTATGTATATCTCTATCTCTGAATTTCTTTGCTATTTACGTTGAAGATTTGAAAGTTTGTTATGTAATAGCTAGTTGCAAATTATTTGCAGCAAGGATGAGTTCAAATGAAAACAGATCAGATTTTAGCTAACTTAGCCCAACGTAAGTAAACGGAGCCCAACCAAGCCAAGTTTAGCAGAAGTGAAGTCATTACGCCTAAATTTGGGTCAGGCTTGTTTGCTGGATGGCCCTAAAATGAAGTGACGTTAGAACCTTTTAGAACGTATTACATAATAATTTGAGAATAGAGTTGCAGCAATTAATTTTGCAGTTGCTTGTTCGTGGAGATTAATCAAAACTATAAATATGTAAGAATGTCCACTCTTGGAACATTAAAATAAAAGTAACAATGGCACAACCACACAGAATATTTTATAAAGGTAAAGAATATGATTTTATCGTCTTCGTTGAAGACGCTGAATTATTAAGCAAATTCAGAACTGACTCCACAATTCCATTAGTTGATGTTGTTTCACTTTACAAAGTCTTCATCAATAGACAAGGTGGTGTTGAAGGTGTTTTAGATGAAGCTTCGAAGGCTGAATTACAAAATGAATTTGGTAAAAAGAGTGTTGATGAAATCATTCAAATCATAGCAAAAGAAGGTGATGATAAACTGTCCACTTCAATCCACACAGGTCATAATGCACATAACGACTCAATGGGTCCTGATACAACTTCAATTTATTAAGATTATTTAGAAATACATACGATTTCGCCTTATACTTATCTTATATTTGATTCCTCTACATCTTTTGTTGATTTAGATCTAAACAAGTTTAAAAAATCCGATTTAAAGCTCGAGACCCTGGATACCATGCTTTTATGCCGTCCAATTGATGTTTTAGCAGTAGTAAAGATTTCGAAATCATGAATATTATGTTGTAATGTTAACGACAATTGTGTTGGTGACTTGTTCAATGATGTGTCTTGATTTGGTAATGAAATTTCAAGATCTTGTTCTTTCCATGTAAATGATTGAAAATTTAACAAACTCATGTGTCTACTAATCTTTTTAGATTTTGCAAACATAAGTCTTGGAAGTTCAGAGCTCCATATAAGTCCAATTCTCTTCTCTGCTCTAATTCTATCATATCTAGTTAATTCAAACGATTGATCAAAGTCCTTTAAATATTCAGCATTGTAGTATTCTGCGTTCAATTGGTTAGTTTCGTTTCCATAGATTGAATTGAATATCATGACCGATATGGGTCGTTGGAAATAACAATTGATGGCATGAGTTTTTATTATATCAAGTGAAATATTGTAAGGAGAAATACTGTCAGGTATTTTATAAACTATATTCATACCGTTTGTAGTATCTGTGAAATTCATAGTACATGGCCCATTGACTATATCGATTAAAAGCTTAAATGAATCTAACCATACGTTAAATTCAACTTCATTGATGGCTGCAAATAGGATTTCATATTGACACTTTTTCACCTCAAACAAAATCTTGAATGCATATTGGTAGCTTGAAAATATCCCACCATCCGAGTCTTTAGTGTTCTCAAATATATTACATTGTGATAAGGGTACTATGAAAGTTATTGGTAAGTTTTTATATCGTCTTGAATTCAAATCACAAAGCAATAAATGGCTCTTGAAGAGAACAACAGCAAACACTTGTGTCTTCACACTATCTGAATTAATCCATGCTGCAACCAAAGACCCAATATGCATACATTTACCAAAAAATTGCATCTGGAAGCCATTTGATTTGAAGTCAATTATATCTTCAATTAAAGTTAATCTGTCATTTTGCTTCAAAGTATTAGCGGACATATTGATCTTACTCAACTTTCCTTTTACACTCTCCAATGTAGTGGAAATTATACTACTCTGCTTAGGATGTTCTTCAAGCAGAGTCTTTTTAATTAGGGCCTCCAAAAACAATCTGTATTTGGCAAATCTTGCAGTTGGTTTTTGAATCAATGAAATGAAAGATAAGTCAAGTCTTCTCGTGGGAGGTTGAGTTGCTTCTAGGTAGTGACTCCAGCCACCAATCCAAGGAAGCTTCGTGTCATTATCTTCAAGTTTGACTTTGGACAATATGAGTACATCCTCAAAAATGTCATAATATTCATCATACAAGTATGAGTTGTCAATCAACTTGTCGATCATCTTTGAAACCGCAGAACATTTATCAAAGATATTTGAAGGATTCAAGTCTTCTAGAAGACTACTAAGCTCCTGTAAAAAAGTTCTATGAAGTCGGATCATACGCTGTAGGTTATCATGTAAAATATGTAATGGTACTCCACAAGGTATCTTAGAGTTTTCTGTCAAAGGGGTTATATAAAAGTTGAGGAGCAAAATAAGCAGGTTTATGTAAGTTTCTTCACTGAAATAGAGTTCCTCGATTAGCTTAAAATTATATAGGCCGTCCTTAAAACTAGATGGTGCTTGAGGTGAATAAGATGTCAAAGGTTTGGGTGAAATGATATCTGAGGCAGATAATATATCATTAGGTGAAAACAACGGAGATGATAAATTTTCTTGAGTTTGAGAGTCATAGTTCTCTATATCAGGCCTTCGATCCACGGCAGCATAGTTATCAAGTTGATTGGAGGCATTCATCTTTCTCTCTTCCTGATATTGTATACTATTGTATTTTGACCGGTAAAAGCTGTTTGCGCTCCAATGTGTCTTGGTAAGTAGCCAGCTGTCAGATTCAGACTTCTGTAGCTTATTGTGAGGAGAGGAGTCAAGCACAATCTTCAGCATTAACCAATTAAAACGGAACCTTGAGTTTATTTATTATTTTGCAACAATTTTTGCAACCACAAATGATTTCTGGTGCGCTTAAATCTCAAACCTCAAATCGAGATTGCAGCACATCGAATGAGTTCAAGGTTATTGAAAAAGCTAGAAAAACAGAAGCTAGAAGAAGGCCTACAAGCCCAAGTTTCATCTGATGAAGAAGAAGAGACTCACCATCATAATAAAGGTAAAAATTACAACGCTTTTAGCTTTCTTGGAGGAGAAGACGATGAAGACGATAGGAATGAGTCAGATAGCAATGAGCCAGCTATAATGCCACCAGTACAGATTCCATCAAAAAAACAGAAGAGTAAGAAAAACAAAGGAAAAAAGAAGGTTCAAGAGGACAGTGATGACGAATTGGATAAAATCCTTGCTGAGGCTAAAGCAAAAGACCAAGAGAGATTACAGCCATCCTCAGAACCTATCGACAAAGAGGACACATTCGAAGGAGAAGACTTCGAAGAAGAATACAATTCCATAATGGAACCTATGTTAGCCTACGACTCAAATTTCAAGAATTTCACAACTGAGAGATTGGCACAATCTTTATCTTTATTATCAATCGAATCAGTAAAGAATCTCGATCCTGATGAGGAATTGAAGAATTTATTCGGTGAATTATCACTCGAGACCATAGAAGATGCTAACACTACAACCTCCATTTCGATTAGTCCTGATGTTTTGAAGAAGATCAAAAGATTGGCAAGATTAACCAAAGGATGGGGTGGTAAAGACAGAAGAAGTGTGCCTGGTAGTAATAGAAAATTGCTAATGACTAGAATTAAAGACGATTATTTGCCAACTACCCAGAAACCACTTCAAATGGATGAATTAAGTCAAGCTGAAATACTAGATCATTTGGACTACAAAGAGGACGATTTAGCAATTGATGAGTTAGAATTGAAAATCAGAAAAGAGAAGAAATTAGGTGTCAAATACTTCAGATTCAGTAAAGTTAATACTGTAAGAGAAAGAGTTGCAAACTCTCAATTTTATGCGTCGGTTGTATTAGCACCAGACCATGATGCTTTGATCTCATTGGTATCCACCTATCCTTATCATGCAGAAACTTTACTTCAGGTCAGTTTAGTCATGTTAAGACAAGGTAGCGACAAATCAACCAGTAATGCTCTACTTGAAAAATGTTTATTCGTATTCGATAGATGCTTTCACACATTCTTCCATGATTACTTATATGAGGCAAAAAATGGTCTCATCAGATTACCCTATGAATCCTTTATGAATAGACAATTTTATCTTTGTCTTTTCAGATATATTATCACCCTTGCCGAAAGGGCAACATTCTTCACAAGTTTCAATTATTGTAAACTATTATTGTCCCTTAATCCTACTGATGATCCGTTAGGAGTTAGATATTTTATTGATTTCTATGCGATCATGAGTGGTGAATATAAATATTTAATTAGATTGAGCGAGTCTCCATTGGTTACATGTTATAGTAATTGGTTCACTCCAGGTATCGCTTTTTCAACTGTTCTTGCATATATCCACTTAGAAGACTGGGAAAATGCAAAGATTGCATTGAAAAAGGCTCATATAGCACATCCATACACGTCATATAAATTATTGGAGACAATTTGCATCCAGCTGAATATACCAGTTAAAGAAAGTGCTATTTTCGTTAACGATACAATCTTATTATCAACCCAAACCTACTTGGTCCGTGCCAAACTTTTGTGGAATGATGCTGAAAAGATCAAGTTCTTATCAGACGAATTAACTAAACTTTTCATTCAAGATAATATCAAATCAGATAAGGGAACATTTGGGTCTATGATTTCCAGCTATTTCTCAGGTAGTTCTAAGGATAAAGATAAAGCCCAAGTGAAAGAGATACCATTCAACCTTTTGAGATTTGCAATTCTATCAGGAGAAAATAGTATTATGGCAAAAGTCCCAGAAAATGTTTGGTCAAGGGATGACATTTACGAATTTGACCCATTGCCTCCAAAAGCTACCACATTAGGCTACGACGCAAGTACAGGTATAAATCCAAATTCTAAAATAATAGATTATGAATTAGACCATGTCGACCAAAATATTCTTGCAGCATTGATTCAAAATCGTACAAGTGAAAATGACTTCGACGACGTGGTCAGATTAATACAAATGCAACAAGAACAAGAACAACATCAACAACAGGAATAAACTCGTCTGTATATATTACAATACATCTCCATATAAACTTAATTTACCTAACTCGCATTTTTTTCTTTATTAGAGATCAACTGAGTATCTTGAAATTTTTGAATAATTATAACTCAATTACTATGATAGCCATTGATCTCATATTCAATGACGACGAATGGCAGTATCACATATCCACAACGTTCTTTGTTTGTGTGATATTGCCCATTTTATTTTACGGGTATAAAAAATATGTTTCGAAATCTCCCAACAGATATAACAAAATTGAAGCACCTATAAAGTTGAATATTCCTATTCCAGATGAAGCCAAACCTCACTGGAAGGGTAAAAGGCTTTATGCTCCCAACTTAGCGGTAAGAATACCAGATCAGCCAGGGATGATCCAAAGTTATTGTCCAGCTACTGGTCAATCGTTAGGTGTTTTTCCAGCTACAACGAGAACTGAAATGGATGAACAAATTTCCAGAGCTAAAGCTGCTCAAAACGAATGGAAGAATTCTTCATTTTCTTTACGTAGAAAGCTTTTACACACTTTGAACAGATATATTTTAGACCATCAAGATGAAATTGCTCGTATAGCCTGTCGTGATAGTGGTAAAACTAGGCTCGATGCTCTGATGGGTGAAATTATGGTTACTTTGGAAAAACTCAATTGGATCATAGCTAATGGTGAAAAATCTTTAAGACCTTCTCAAAGACCTGGTCCTTCCAATTTATTGATCGGGATGATGAAAAATGGTGAGGTCAGATACGAACCATTAGGTGTTGTCTCAGCGATTGTTTCTTGGAACTATCCATTCCATAACTTGATGGGTCCAGTGATTGCAAGCTTATTCACAGGAAATGCCATTGTTGTCAAATGTTCTGAGCAGGTGATTTGGTCATCACAATGGTTTGTCGATTTGGTCAGAGCTATTTTGAAACTGTTAGACATCCCAGAAGATTTGGTTCAATTATGTTACTGTTTCCCAGAAGACGCTGATTATTTCACTTCACATAAAGGTCTTGATCACATTACATTTATAGGTTCTAAGCCAGTTGCTCACCATGTTGTAGCAAGTGCTGCTAAGCAGTTAATACCCTGTGTTGTGGAGCTTGGTGGGAAAGATTCAGTTATTGTTCTCGATGATGTTAAGGACTTAAAAGCCTTATCCTCAGTTATAATGAGAGGAACATTCCAAAGTGCTGGTCAAAATTGTATCGGTATTGAACGTGTTATATGTTTACCAAACCTGTATGAGAAATTAGTGGAAATTTTGTCAGAAAGAGTTGGTGAATTACGTGTTGGTTCAGATATTGACCAATTGGACGAAATTGATATGGGTGCAATGGTTTCAAATAATAGATTTGATCAATTACAAGAACTAATTGAAGATGCAGTATCAAAAGGAGCTAAATTAGTCCATGGTGGTAAACCTTATCAACATCCTAATTACCCACAAGGACATTATTTTGAACCCACATTATTGGTAGATGTTGATAATTCAATGAAGATCTTTAATGAAGAAGTTTTTGGACCAGTTTTGACAATGATAAAGGCGGATAGTGTTGACGAAGCGATTGAACTCTCTAACGCAACAGAATATGGGTTAGGTAATTCGGTATTTGGAAGAAATTTCAACGAGTGTAGTAAAATTGCAGATAAATTAGAAAGTGGTAATGTAGCCATTAATGATTTTGCAACATTTTATGTTGCACAATTACCATTTGGTGGTATTAAGAAATCTGGTTATGGAAAATTTGGAGGTGAAGAAGGTTTGACAGGGTTATGTGTAGCAAAATCAGTCGTGATGGATAAACCATTTTTAAGGATGTTAGGAATAGCCACAGCCATTCCACCACCACTTGATTACCCAATCCAGAATGACAAAAAGGCGTGGAGATTTGTCAGTTCCTTGAATTCAGCAGGGTACGATAATAAGATTTGGAATGTTGTGAAATCGATTCAAAAATTAGCAAAAGGTGGATAGACTATAGAATATATGAGAGAATATGAAAAGTATCATATCATGTGTATAGCTTTTTTCGTATATATATAAAAAATAAAAAAGGAAACACTATAGGAGAAGTAAAAAAACTTTATCTTTTCAGATATTTAGGTTTCAGTCCATTAAATTTATTTAGCTGCGTTAGCATGTAATTCAGGTTTTGGATTGATGGTAGCATCAACTAATAATTTAGTGACTGAATCTTTCTTTTCACTATATTTGGCTTTGATTTTCTTTAATTCATCATCAACTTGAGCATCGGCTTCTTTATTAATCTTTTCATTTAATCCTTCATGTTCCTTTTCATAAGATGATAATTCTTCTTCCTTTTGCTTTTTATAAGCATCAATTTCGGATTGTGCATCGACTTTTGCTGCCTTTAATTTCTCAGTTCTGTATTTTCTGGCTTCATTGACTATTTCAGCTGCTTCCTTTTCTGTCTTTAATAATGCTTGAATTCCTGACATGTTTAATCTATCAATTAAATTTCCAACAATCTCATTTTTTCGAAAGAGCAGGTAACCGATAGAATTTGGACGCGCACTACAGTTGTTGATATTAGATTAGTAGATGAAAAGATCTTGGATGTTTATTATACATATTTATCTACAAGTACTACAAAAATCTATTCATAATAACCATTGGCAATATATCTTAACATATATTCGTCCACGTGACCCACGCCGTCTTCGTAATCCATATCATCGTGAGAGTCAGGTTTCTTCTTCTCACCTTGATCTTCAATGAAATCTTCATCATCCACAGCGGTCTCCTTCATTGCAGCACTGGCAGCAGCTCTATCATCTTCATCTTCGGCTTGCATCAATGCATTCTCAATGTTGCCTTCAGCAAGTGGTTTATCTGGTAATTCACTTACCACGTTACTATCATCAACTAAATCCCTGACAGAAAATTTACCAAAGTAGTCCGTAGTAAAATCACCTTCTTGGATAACAACATTATCCAATTGTCTCTTTTGGTTGGCTTTCCTCAAGATATTTGACTCGATGGTATGCTCCGAGACAAACCTATAGATATGAACATCTCTCATTTGACCAATTCTATGACAACGATCTTGACATTGTTTATCCATCGCAGGATTCCAATCTGAATCATAGAAAATAACGGTATCTGCACCAGTCAAATTGATACCCAAACCACCGGATCTTGATGATAATATGAAAACTGGGATCTTTGGATCTCTATTGAACTTTTCAGTTAACAATTGTCTATCTTCAATCTTAGTTGCACCATCTAATCTCAGATATCTATATCCATGAATATTTAAAAACTGTTCAAGAATATCTAAAACTTTGGTCATTTGTGTGAAAATTAATGCTCTATGACCTTCGCTTGTTAATTGTTGTAAAAGCCTATCAAGCATTTGAAGTTTACCACAATCATATTGTAATAAAGATTTGTCTGGGAATGCAATCGATAATTTAACTTGTGATTTATGGAATGGATTGTCCAATTTATTTTCGACAATTTCATTGGAAACCCTATTCTTAATTTCACTTGGGAACAAATTATCTTTCATATCCAATGTAACAATCTTTGGTGTTAAAACTGAATATTTTTCAATTATATCATCTAACATATCAACTCTTTTATCCAATGGAATGATCATTTTATCAAGGAGCGAATCTTTAATTGGCTTTTGGGGTGAAATCTCAGTGGCACTTCTTAAGAATTTTAAGAATGATTCACCGTAAATTGGCTCTCTTTCACAACGTAAATTATTCAAATAGATACTTTGTTCCAAATGTTGTTTCAAGCTAATTTGCTGGTTCTTCTTCAAATCTGTGTAATAGTCTAAACAACTATTTTCACCTTTAGATTTCAGATCAATATTAATTAAACCGTTCAATTCTTTAACTTGATCTTCGATAAACCTAGTTGAATTCAAACTGCTTGTAGATCTGGATACAAATAAGTTCATTCCTTCTTTACTGGTGATGTCCAAATTCAAGGTGTTGAATGACACTGAATCAAAAATATTGATTGATTCAATAAAATATTTTTGAACTAGTGATTCTAGTGGTCTATACTCACCTGGAACAGATGCTGGAATAGCGAATGACGTTATAATAGGTCTCACTTCAAATAAATCTGGATGATTACAAACCTTACGTAATTGCATCAAACAATTGATAATGGATAAGAAATTCCCCGATGCTAAAGTCTCTTTAGTTTTAGCTCTTGACATAAAGTCATCATAAAGGTATCTTTGTCTCTTGGACAATCTACAATAGACAATATGTTCATACTTACCTGGCATTTGTTTCTCAACATCCTTTTTCAAACGACGTAAGATATAGGGACGTAAAACTTGATGTAATCTTGCCACAGTATTTTTGGTTTCTTCATCCATACCTTTGACTGTACTCTCGTTTTCGTCAATGATATCACCACCTAAACTACTTGCTTGTTCAAGGATATTATCCACTGGCTTACCAAACCATTGTTGAAAATCCTCTAAGTTTGCAAATCCATCAGGCATTGCTTGGTTAACTTTTGATGAAGGCATAAGAAAATAAAGCAAAGACCATAATTCCATCAAATTATTTTGCAATGGAGTACCTGTTAATAATAATCTGTTTTCAGTATTAAAATTCAATAAAGCTCTCCAACGAGTTGATCTAAAATTTTTAATATTATGAGCTTCATCTAGAATCATATATCTCCATTTTCTTCTTTTGAATGATTGTTGATCATGGACCACTAATTGATAAGAAGTAATACAAACATGAAATGCGTCTGGTTTATTCCACCCTTTTCTTTTTTGTGCTCTTTGTTGAGGAGTACCATAGTAAGTCAAAACTTTGAAAGCAGGAGCGAACTTTTTGAATTCCATCTCCCAATTAAGCATAACTGAAGTTGGAACAATGATCAAATGGGGCCCCCAAATATGGTACTCAGTTGCAAGATGTGCCAATAAAGAAATTGTTTGAATTGTTTTACCCAAACCCATTTCATCTGCCAAAATACCATTGGTGTCATTACTGTACAAACTCGCTAACCAGTTAAGACCTTGTTTTTGGTAAGGACGCAATGTACCACGCAATAAAGAAGGAACGGGAACATCTCTGACTTTGGAACCATTGACTTCTTGCTCAGGCAACTCTTCCTCTTTTTCAGATATCCTAGAATGTGATCTAGGGGTCTTTGGTTCATCTTCATCATCTGTTGTAGAAAGATTATCATCATCAGAATTGCTATCATTGAAAGTTTCTTCTACACTCTGATCGTCATCCGATTCTTTATCATTATTGCCAAACAACGCAGCCAAACCTGTCTCTTCGCCGTTCTTTTCTTCTTCTGCGGACTCTTTTTCCTCTAATTCACTATCTTCTTCTCTTTCAGAGTCATCGGTTGTGTCATCTGGAATAGATGAATCACTCTCAGATTCAGCCAAGTCTTCATGATCTTCCTTATTCAAGTCTTCGATTAATTTTTTCTGTTCTTCGGTGTATTCTAAGCCATTCTCATGGCTGATCTCAGGAGTAGATTCGACATTCCCATAAAGAGATGCGAGACCACCGTCACCACCGATATCATCATCATCAGAATCTTCCTCATCGGAAGATACTGACGAAGCGTTAGTTTCATTTCCATTCAAGTTACCATATTTTTCCTTAAGCTTTTCAACTGTCAAATCATCATCCATAGTATCATCAACACTTTCGTTTTCACTCGAACTCAAGTTATCGTCAGAATTGTTCTCGCCAGAATTTTCACTCTCATCATTATCGGAGCTCCTTTGCAATTGAGCTTCCAATAATTGGGTTGAATGTTCTAACATATGGCTCAAATGTTCCCTACCTTTAAGTTTCTTCAATTCTTCTTCCTTTTGATCTTGTAAGTAACGATAAACCTTATTAGCCTGGGTCCACCTTTTCTTAACGGCTTGGATTGCCAATCTGCTAATCTTTCTCAAATTCTGTTCTCTCTCCTTTGCAAGACGCTCCTTCTCACCTGCTTTCCATTTGAAATGCTGATCAACCATAGTTGCAATCTTTCTTGTTCTTAATTGACGTTGTTTTCTAACTTGCTGATGAATCCTTGCAAAATTTGCCCCTTGAGAGAGTAAATTATCTATATGGGTTGAAGATGTTAAACCTTGGTTTTTTGGGACCACAGACATTGTAGATCTGAAAGGATCTGCTACTTGTCTTGAATTTGTTTGGGGTAATGCAAGTTTTCTTTTCTCTATCTTATCACCATTCAATTCTAATGACTTTTCGAAATTAACCTTGTTGTACAACTTTCTGAAAAAATCAACTTGTTGGTTCAATATATCTTTATATTCTTCCATTGACTGTATGTTTTCATCTTCTGTTATTGAGTATTTCAATTTATTCTCCAATAAATCGTGTATTTTTGTCTCAACTGTTTTAGCAATTTCAGTTTCTGACCTTGTGGATTTGTAATCAACAGGAGTTGGATTAAAATCGATCATCTCTTGATCATCTTCATCATAAAAATTATCACCTTTAGGTGGTTTCCAACCAGGTACATGTGATGGGTGACTAACTTTTGGCTCTCTGATTGTGAATTTAATGGACTTCAAAGTATGGCCAGTTTGTACATCTGGATCAGGAATTTCCATATCTGTCAATTCGGCCAATTCATCTTCGTAATCAGAATCAGGCTTACGTTTAACATTGTCGTCATTATAGTCAAAGCTATCGTTAATATCTTCTTCATCCTGGAAATTTTCAGGTTCACTTATATCCAATTCTTCGTGTTCAGTTATTTCCTCCTTGACCTTCTTGGCTTTCTTAATTGGTTTTGGAGATGGAGGAGCTTTGACTTTTGGCGTCTCTATTATTTCATTACCCTCAATTTCTCGTATGACTGAATTTTCTATTTTTTTACTTTCTTCAAGAACAAAATCTTTGAAAGGATATTTCTCCAATATTTTACTCTCTCTTTCGGCTAAGACTTTTTTCTGCAATCTCAAAGGTAGGTCATCTAGTTTGATGTTATCTTCATTTGGGTCTAGCCAGTTTAATTTGAAATCTGATTGTTTTACAAAATATTCGAATAATTCTGGTTTAACGGGATTTTCTCCTGAAAAATCTGATGGATTCCAATCCACTATTGATGCATATTCTTTTAATTGGAATAATTCATTAATTGCAAGATTATAATCCACCAAAAAGTCAATTATCTTGTCATTTTTTGATTTAACTTCTTCTATTTTTCGCCTCTTGTTATTATTCAATGATTTACCATTTTTTGTAGGCTTGGATTCTTGTGATCCATTTATTGAACCATTATTTGACCCATTAGGACTGGGACTACCCACTAACCTTGACGATGTCCTACGTTTTGTGGCCATCTTGTATAGATTATTAAATTATTCTATAGTTGATTTTTTTAAAAGCGAGCGACGATACTCACACTACAAAACTTTTCAGTGAAAATCCTCGATATATAAGAAATCAGAGCTGTAAGACGAATAATAAAGGTGGAAAACAACTCTATACTCTGTGATAGCTCAAGATCCCTTAATTTATCTTTGTCTAAAAAAGAGAAAAGAAAAAGTAGGCCAAAATAGCTTTTGAAGAGGAGAAGTAATCAAATTAAGAGGAAAGAGATTAACTCTCAATGAAATATGTATATTAAACATGCATAAATAAGTTAAATAAGTTTGGTAATGAAATGATCTATTGGTTAATAAATTCAGCGTTTGCAGATTTATAAGCTTCTGTGTTTTTGACTATATCATTATCAGCTGGTAAAATTTTTAAATCATTTGCTTCTAAATCAGGTTTAACTTGATATAAAGCATCACTTTCGTCACTACCAGAACCCAAACTTTTAGCTAAACCATTATAAGGAAATGATCTAGGCATTGCAGGCTTTTCAGGATTTAATTGGAAGTAAGCAATTAATGCACCAAATCCAACAACTGCACCAAAAAAGATCCCGTTATGTTTTAAAGCAGTTGTATCAGAGACTGGTTGGAAATAATCTGGTGACCACATATCATAATAATCGTCATCAAAGTTAACTGGATCTGAAAAGTTTCTTCTATTTTGTTGATCATCATATTTTGCATATGGATCTTTATCTTGAGCTAATTGAGGTGGAGGATTTGGATAATCACCTAATTCTGGACGACTTGGATCGGTCAAAGTGATAATTCTACCTGTAGTATGTTCTGTGATGGTATTTTTGGTAGTTATGGAACGAATACCATTTGTTTTAAGTGGTTTACCACTTCTTAAAATTGACCTAAACATCTTGTATTGGAATTTTGGTCCAATGAAAATGTGCGAGTTTATGAAAAAAAAATTGTGATGCAACATGCAGGATGCTTCATATTAAAGGTTTAAGAATGGAGTCAAGACCAGGATCCTAGGACCCAATTCAGCGTAAAGTTGGTCATTGGAGATGTAGAGTTTATGAAGACTGACCACATAAGTAAATGCGTTTTAGAGGGAGCATTTTTGATAGAAAAATGAAGCAAAAAAAGTAAATAATCTACAAATTATGATCTTACATTACATTGAGCAGAACACCAGAGAAAAGTTGAAGAATTCTTACTTATACATGCATTAATAAATATATAGATCTTATTTTGGTAATTGTGGTTCGCCAAATTTGATGTCCTTCATTGGAGATTTGTCACTTTTTGCAAATCCAATTAATCCTTCATAACCTTCGACGTTATCACTACCAAGTTTGGTTAAGTAGTTTACGGAAAAGTATAATGGGATAAATGCCAAAAGAACACTGGCATTACGGATATTCCAATATTCATGAACTTGTGGTGGATTAATGTCAAAATTATATTTATTTGTAAATGTTGATTTAGTTGATGCTGAGCTATGTGTGCTATGAGAATTCAATCTAACGAATCTTATGGATCTCAGTAATCTATTCATATTTATTCTTGGATCTCTTGTTATATATTATGCCCCCTATGTCACAATTTCCTTAGTACTGCTTTACTGTACTATATCAAGTTAACTAAAGTTTTCTATCAAATGAAAAATGAGAAAATGTTTTTTAGTCAAAATTCCTTTAAAGACATTTGGTACGGTGCACTCCTATACGACTTTATTCAATTTTGGCTGCAACATCTTTTTTTCACTTATACAATATATTAAATGAATAGTGCAATTTTAGAACTTGTAGATTGGAGTAGTAAAGAGCTCCTCGAGACTATCTTGAGTCGTAACCAAACATTGTTAGTGGATGGTCAAGATGTATTTGGCGAGTTTTTCGTTTCTGACTTGAAATCCTCTAGGAATAGTAGCGGCGGCTATTTCAAGACTGAATCTGAAAGATCCCTTATATCTCAAGGATTCAACAATTGTCTTGTTATAGGAGACAAAAAAGTCCTCAGGCTTGGAAGGTCCTTGTCCAAGAGTAATTTCATCATCAACCATCCCTCTGTTTCAACAATTCATTTTATCATATGGTCGGTGATGTTTGATGACAATACTGACCCCTTATTCTATATCAAAGATTTATCTTTAAATGGAACCTACATAAACAACAATCTTATGGGGAGAAATAAGATTCTTCTACTTCATGATGGCGACATCATCCATATTGGCATTGGCATTTATTTCAGATTCACTAGATTTGAAAAATCGCTTATTCCCTTAAATGTCTCCTATGGGGTTGGTTTGGTCAATAAATCACAACAGGTCTGGAGAATAACTGATAATGTCATTGGTCATGGCTCATTTGGTATCATTCATATTGCCCACAAAACTTGCAAATCTTACGCTGTCAAGATCTTGAAATGTAATCTCCAAAACACCCAATTGCAAAACTTAAAGAAAGAAGCTGATATTCTTAAAATAATCGATCACCCCAATATCATCAAAGCCCATGATTCCTTTTTCTTGGAAAATTATTTTTACATCTTTGAAGATTTGGTTTGTGGGGGTGACTTATTTACCTACCTTTCTTGTGGAAATCACTTGAAGCGTATTAGTGAGACTGAAACCATAATTATTGTTTACCAGTTGATCCAAGCACTAAATTACCTACATAATCAATTAAATGTTGTTCATAGGGATTTGAAACTAGATAATGTATTATTAGTTTCTCCAATCCCTGGTTCAAAAGTTCTCATTTGTGATTTTGGAATTGCAAAGGCTATCAACAGACAAAGAACAAATACTATAGTCGGTACTATTGAATATGCAGCACCCGAAATTTTCAAGCCACTTCATTCATCTTGTAGTACTGGATATGATTATAAATGTGACATGTGGTCTCTAGGTGTTATGACACATATTATGTTAAGTGGTATTTCACCTTTTTATTGCAAGAATGATATCGATATCCTCAAGTTGGCTAGTGAGTGTCAATTGAATTTCAATTTGCCCCAATTCAAAGATGTAACTGATATTGCTATTGATTTCATTAATCACCTTCTTCATGTTAATCCAAAACAAAGAATGAGCTCCTTGGAAACATTTGAACATCCTTGGATAGATCAGAATAAAGAAGAGTTAAGTAAAGTGTATAAATATATTTTGGAAAATTAGTATTAGTATATTTATCAGTATTGGAATTCTACATTATTTACAAATCTTTTATTATGAATACCAACCTTATGAGGCTCTGACTCTTCTCTTATATTAGAAACCCATTCCTTTACTTCATCAGCAGATAATTTATCGAATCTAGTCAAATCACCATTACCATAGACTACCGGTATTGGGGGATGCTTTAATATGTTTTGATTTATAGTTTTGGAAATGTCATCGGTGGATCCTGATCCCCAATTCACAATTAATTCACAGCCATTAATATTTGCATTGTTCAAAAATCTGATGGCCACTTCAGCATCTTCTCTAAATCTAAAGATTGCTATACAAGAGTTGTAATTCCTTGACATTGAAAGTGAAATCAAATCGCCAAAGCTAATTAAATGGTTGTATAATTCATTTTCAGTGAAATTACCTGCCAATCCTTTGATTTCGACTATTAAATTATTAACATCTGTGAATCTGTTCAAAGGGGGTTGTTGTTGGGGCAATTGAACGTTCCTTTCCAGCACAACATTTGCGGCTGTTGTTAAATTCAATGGACTTTCATTGATTATAATGCCATTCATTTCTTTAAACGCAATCTGTTGCGTTACACTTGAGTTGAATTTTATAAACCCATGATTTTTATTATTGTCCGAGATTATTTTCACCTGTCTTATTGAAGTGGGATATTTTGAATTGAAAATATCAAATAATTGGCTTTCCGTTGTTTGGGGATTTATGTCTTGAAAGAATAATGAAAATTCTCCTGTGGTTGTTTTTTTGAATTTATCTTCCTTTTCCCTCTCTTTATCCTTCACACCAGATGCAGGCTTAAGTTTTAGCACCCTATTAGACCCCGGTACTTGTAATCCATTCTTTGTGAAAGCTGAATCCAAAGAGGCTTGGTTGGGGAAGTTCACAAAACAATATAATGGTTTGCCTATCTTATTAGTATCGTTTCTGTCTCTGATTACCTTCACTGATAATGGTGCTTCCCCCAAACTATTCCAAATTTTTATTATACTGTTGTCATTCCATGTCTCGTCCAAGTCTCCCATCCATATCTGAAAATTCGTCTTCTTAATCTCTCTCCTCTTACGCTTATTATTCATATTCATATTCAGATTCAGATTCATCTTTAGTATTAGAAAATTTTGTGCGAAGATTTATATAGTCAAGTATTAACATGTTAAGAAAGGATTTATCTAGAGTTCCATCAGGAATCAAATTAAACCAATCTTCGCCTAATTCTCCTTCGACGCCATATCAAGTTTCTTCACTCAATCCTATACGAAATAAGACCAAGTTGAATGAGGACGAATCCGAGGAAGATAAGGAATTTAATGAATTAAAGATTGTCAAGACTGTTACTGAATTTGAGAACAAATTGGGAGAATTGAGTGGTAAGATTCAATCTTTCAATACAGAAAACCTTCATGAAGTAGTCGAATCATTAATAGGATTAAATGACAATCTTATGGATGAAGTGAACAAGTTGGAGAAACACGAAGACTTGAAAATCAAAACTGTAGAATTAGATACTAAGAGAGAAGAATTAGATTCGAAGTCTAAAGCCATTCTTAAAGAGTTAATAAGTTATAGATCAGAATTAAAAAGTTTGCCTAGATTGCCCACAAAACCAGTCAATTTTGAAGAGAACCTAGCTGATGTAAATATCAATGAAGTCTTAAAATATGGTATGAAATTATCAAAATTTACAAAAGTCCCACCTTCAAATGGAAATATTCCAACACATCCTAATAACTTTATCTGGCCCGCAGAAGACTCTTTAAGACGTGGTATGTTGGCCATGAGTTCTTTGAAATCTGATGAAATCATAAAGAATGAACTCGGTGAAAGTCTTGAACCGGAAACAAATAATGCTGATGATGAAATGAATTATAAGATGGATATCGATGAACCTACAACGTCTAAAGAAGAGTCAAATGGAAAGAAGGAAGAAGTTGAACAACTACAATTGAATTTGGATCTTTTTGATTCCGATGATGCTGATAATTCAGAGTAAATCATGTAATATAACGATCATATTCCTAAATCGTAAACTTATTTCTATTTACATCTAAATGCCTTCTAAATTATTTAACTTTGAATAGTTCGCTTGGGAGGTGGAAAGTATCTGAGGAATACTGTCTACTTAAAACATGATCCAAATCTAATTGCTTTGAGAAAGGTTCATTACTTTTCAAATGATCAGAAACTAAATCAGCTAAACCGGCGATGAATTTTCCATTTCCATTCATTGATTCAACCCTCTTAACCTTTTCTGGATAAACCAAATCATCCATCAATTCAATGTCTAATTCATGTAAGGTTTCTATATGGTCTGAAGTAAAAGCAACAGGAACCAACAAAATACCATCAAAGATTTCATCTTTTTCTAATTTTGAAACAATTTTTGCAGTTTGAGCACCTAACCAAGGTTTTGGACCAACTTTTGATTGCCATACCAATCTATAAGGATACTTAAACTTGAGCTTTTCCATAATTGCATAAACAGTGGCAGCAACTTCCGCAGGATAAGAATCACCACGATTGACGATTTCCATTGGTAAGGAATGAGCTGAGAATAATACAATTAATTTGGAAGGATCTTTACCTTCATTCTTGAATTCCAAAGCTTTTTGCTCGATATGATCAGCAAAGGCGTTGATGAAACCATGATTTTTTGGCCACCTATCAATAAAGGACCATTCGATTGAATTTTCAGGATCCAATTCAAGAGATTTTCTGTATAATTCATTCATTGAAGAACCTGTTGTTGAATAAGAGAATTGGGGATACTGACTAAAAGCAACTGCTCTAGTAATACCATCATTTTTCATTTTGACCAAGGTATCTTCAGTTAAAGGTTTTGCATATCTGAAAGCAACATAAGGTTTATGGGGGCTTGATTCTGGGTTTTTCTCATCTAAAATCTTACAGACTTTTTCACATTGAAATTCAGACCAATATTTAATTGGAGAGCCACCACCGATTTCTTCATAATGCTTTTCAATAGTTGGAGTACGACGTCTAGCAATGAATTTGGCGAGTAAATTTTGGAAAGGGCCCAAGGGGATTAAGTCACCATCTGAGAATAATCTGTAAAGGAAATCGTAGGTTTCAGGGACTGTGGAAGGGCCACCCATATTCATGAAAACTACCCCAGTACCACCAGATTTCTTTGAATTGGAAGTATCATTTGTGGGAGCATTAGAAAGAGCTCTAAAACTTGCTAAGGAGTTTCTGGTTGAGATGATTCTGGAGGAACTCAATGAGTTCGATATGGAAGCATTGAGTGAAGCAGGGCGAAGTAATTTCAACATATTGGAAAAATGATAGTTTCTAGTAGATCAAGCTGAAAAAATTCGCATCTATTGCGATTGACATCACCAATATTGATGATAATTAGAATAGAGCAATGATGTGGAAGTGGTTTTAGGTTCTGAGGGTAAAACAGACCAAGTCCAATATTGGGGTCTTACACTAAAGAGAGTTTGTAACGATTATTAAGACTCGTTATTTTTTAGATTGTCTTTTTTAGTATTGATTATTGAAAAGGCTGCAAATTTAGAACCAAGCCCTTGTCCTTTACCAATAAGGTTATTTAATAACTAGAGGTGTTGAGTTCTTAACTTGATGAAGTGGAGTTCTTGACTAGATGAGGTTGTATTTGCAATAACAACTTTCCTACAAAACAACTTTCCTACAAAACAATTGAAGCAACAACTAATTTCTAATACTCTCTTAATGATATAGGCTGAGCATAGAATTCCATAATATCCATAATTTGCCTCATTGCTAAACCTCTTAATAAAAAAAAACATGGAGCTGGGCTTTTTAAATACAAAACAAACTAAGAGAAGGATATAGAGAAAAGTGAAAAATATTATTGTTGCTTACATTAAAAATACATATCTATTAATCTTATATTAACTTTTTAAATCAATTGAACTAAACTTATAATAATAAAGCAACACCAGCGGCAGCAGCAGCACCTAATAAACCAGTACCAACCATAGCAGCACCTGAGTCATCTGATGAGGTACCGTTTGAACCGTTAGTACCATTTGAAGCGTTAGCAGCTTGAACAGCAGTGATAGCAGTGAAAGCGATTAAAACTGATTTGAATTGCATTTCTATAATTTATCTATTGTAGTATATAGAAAAAAAATTTTTATGAGAAATAAGGCCCCTTATATATCCAAAAAAAAACCATTGCGAAAAAATCGAGTAATCTTAAAATAGTAGTAAAATTGGCATTGAATTGCTTTTGTCGAGTAAAATGGTGTCTCTTTTCTTAAAAGGGAATAATTTTTGACGAAATGAGAAAATATCTCACGGTTGCGATTTATGGTCTCCGCGACATTGCGACCTCCCGACTCTACAACGTATACTATAATGTTGCAATCTTGCAACATTCGACGACTTTTTGCGGTCTCTCTATAATATAAAGTTTTATACTACTATAAGAAAATAATAGAGGTATGAATAAGAAAGGCGACCACTTAAAGTCAATTGGCATAGAATTACATCCACTTTTTTTTCTTGTAATATTTCTAACCATCTTCTGATTATACCTTCTTCATTTTTTCTTTTCTTCTATGTCATATGTGTCTCATTTTCAGCCTTTTCTTGTCATTCCCTTTAATTTCAGATACTTTTTTTTCCACGTTATTCTTTCTAATTTTTGCACCTTAATTTCCCTGACTCCTAAAAATGTCGCGGCTTTTGTGGTTTTTTCCGCCTTAGTTAAAGAAAAGATTATTTCAAAACATATCGCGGGTTATCTTGTAACGAGAAGTATGACGAATCTCCTTTCATTTCATCCCTTTTAAAAAGTATTAAGAGTATAAAATCGCCTATACACAGCACTGACGATGACCCTTTTAAGAATTCTTCATTTTATACCATTTCTCTTCTTTATAATGCCGCTTAAATATATTTGGTTGTGAAATTCAGTTTATTCTTGAGCCCTTTACAAGTTGTAATCTCAAAGCCTTCTTAAAATACTTAGAGCTCAGATATCGTCAGCTTAGATATCGTCAAAATTTTGACGATATCTATTTCGTTTATTTATCTTATTGATATCAATTATTTAAAGCCTTCTACAATTACTTTAAAACTCGTTTACTCCTCTATTTATGCTTGTTTGTTTTTCGTTTTGTCTCGTTTCACCTAATTTCATCTTTTGTCTTGTTTATTTTACTCTGACTTGTCTTGTTTTTTTTTTATTTTCTCTTAATTTGTCTATTTTCTCTTGTTTGTTTCGTTAATTTCTTCCTTTCTATTATTCTGCCACCGGTACACCATTTTCTACAAAAGAAGGTTATAAAAGATGTGTAAGAGAGGAAAAGAAAAAAAGTTACACAAAAGTCAAATTGAAGACGCGTATTTCAATTAACTACTATCAGATAAGTATATGATATTTTTTCCTTTGGGGTAATTTATTATATAACACATATATTATAAGCTTGGACGCCTTTTGATTAAACTTCATAAGTACCCCATTAATTACTTTGGACCCACGTTTAAACTTTGTAATTCAATACCTGAAAATTTAAAAACTTGCAACACGGTTTCTATAATTTAAATCATCTAAATCAGTATCAACTTAAATATCACCTTTATTAAATTTTTCTATTTTGACTTGATGATCAAGACTCTAGCTATTAAAATATTTATCATTTCTCATTCAATAATCAATTCTCGTTAACACTACTCAATTATCAATTCTCATTAAGACTACTCAATTATCACCACTAAAGTAACTTCTCACTATACTCATTTTAGGTTACTTCATCGATGGGAAATGTTCAAACTATCCAAATATAAGAATGAAACATTAAATCAACTATCAGTGCTATGTGGTACGTCGATAAAACCAAACAAAGGTCAAAAAGTAACTCAAATTCTACATTCCTTGAATTATAATCTAACTTTACCTTCAACATTTACTATCCTATCAATCGATATAGGAATCAAGAATTTTTCATTTTGTAAACTATCGAATATAAATATAAATATAAACTCCCAAAAGATTAATCTTGACTTTTCAACTTGGAAAACCTTGGATTTAACTGTCTCATATTCCCATCCCCAATTCAATAATAAACACAATGATTTACTCAATATCAAACAACAACTTTCCCATTACAATTTTGAAATCTTCAAATCATTAATCCTCAACACTTCAATAAAACCAAATATACTACTAATAGAAAACCAAAGAGTCAAATCAAATGATAATAAAGTCACTTTACCTAACATCCTACTAAATTATCTTTTTGAAAATATGTTTTACTCTAATTATCACACATTGAAACATTATGAAGATTTGAACTGTGAATTACTCCCCATGAATTCAAAGAGATTAACAAATTATCTTATCAATAGATTCATGCTAAAATCTGAAATAAATTCTAAGAATTCAAAGATTTTAAGAGATAAATACTGTTTCAACCTACTACAAAATAGTCTAGTCAACCTAAATAATTTCACGCCCTCCACAGAAGACTTGACTAAGAAATCTTTGATTAATTTGTATAATACTGTCAATTCTGATCAAAATGGTATTTTAGCCCAAAAGATTAAGAAATTAGATGATTTGTTCGATAGCTTGTTATACAACTTAAGTTTTATTCAATATTATCAGAACAATTTATATTTAAACCATTATTTGAAAAATGATTTAGATCTCAATGAGTTGGTATACAAATTAAATAATAATCAAGTATACTATCTAAAAATGATTCAAGGTTTGCAATTAAATCAGAGTGCACAATTGATCGGTAATACTTTAGAATCGCTACCTGAATTGAATAATATTGATAGGGTTCCTTATGAGGTGTAAATAGAATAGAGAAAGTAATATATCTTGTTAATAATGAATGCTTTTATTATTATTATTTTATGTCAAATATCATCTCTTCGTTATTATTTTTATTTTCATTCAATTCATTTGTATCTTTTTCTTCTTTCTTATTTTCTTCTTGGTCTTCATCATCATCTTCATCATCATCATCGTCGTCATCTTCATCTTCATCCTCGTCGTCTTCGTCGTCGTCATCGTCATCGTCGTTCTCTTCATCCTCCTCTTCTTCATCTATTTGACTATCTTCGATGTTCTTGACTGTACCGATTCTTCTTCTTAAAATATCTACAATATCATTCCATTCTCTCATTCCTCCCATACCAATATCTCCACAAATAAGAACTTTTTCAACTGGCTTCAAGATTTCCATTCCAAATCCATATTCATTGGATGATAACAAGCTCAATTGTTTTGCAGTTAATGGATGAGTATACATCATTGTGTTCATTGCTGGAGCAACAAGGATTGGTTTTTTAACTATTGGGTTATTTACATTGGTTGGATTTTGACTTGGTGGAACTGTCCAATTCCATGATCTCACAATTGATGTTAACAAGTTATCAGAGATCCCATTTGCAATTTTAGCTAATGTATTAGCTGACAAGGGTGCAATCAACATGATATCAGCCCATTTTCTTAATTCATTATGTAAAATTAATTTATCAAATGGATTCTTCTTTTTTGTATTAGTTCCAGCGACACCATTACCAGTAGTACTCACGGTTGTAGTTGCGGCAGTTATATTATTTTGATGAAAATAATCAATTCTTTCACTGAAATTAGCCCATTCATCTTCATCTCTCCATATTTTAACATTATTATTGATTTTAAGACCTTTTAAAAAATGACCAGCGCTTTTAGTGACCACTAATTGAATGCTTATTTTAGAATTACCATAAATTTGAAACAATTTGTCGATAATTAACGGAACTTTTATAGTTGCAACTGATCCTGTACAAGCTAAAAGTATGTGGATTTTACCATCATCTTCTTTACTTAAAAATTGTTGAAATGGGACTGGAGGACCGACAGGGCTTTCTACAATTGTTTTATTTGATTTTTTTAATAGACTTCCTTTTCTACTTACATTTATAGGGTTTGAAACAGCATTAAAGGATGGTGAAGTCACAGGAGGTAATTCTGGAGGTGGCGATGGACTAATTTTTGATTCACGAAGTTTAAAACTATAAGCTTGATCGATTGGGGTTGTAACTCTTGAAGAATGGTTGCTACTAGTTGATTGAGTAGATACTTGGACTTGGGGTTGAGATTGAAAGTTTGAATTTGATTTAGATAAAAATTGGAAAAAATCAGTACTTATAGCACTATTATTTCTTGAAGAGTTTTGAGATCCGATAGGATTAGAACCGTCTTTCAAAAATTGACTTTGAGATTGACTTTGATTTTGCAATTGGCTTTGACTTTGGTTCTGGTTTTGGTTGAACGGTACGTGTGACAGTGAATTATCTGTATGTAACTGATTTAATTGAGTTTGTGATGGATTAAAAACTTGGCTTGTATCTATACCAGATGACGGATATGGAGCTGCTCCTTGTAATGAATTTTTTCTCATCTCTTGACTATTCAAGTTGGCTGAAGAGGGTTGTGCACTAATAGTGAATCTTCTTAGCTTTTCCTGTTCATTATTACTGAAACTAACTGATGGTGATTGTTTTATATTTGCTTCCTTTAGTTGATTTGAGATAATTGATGGTGGATTAGTTGGTTGAGGCTGTGGATGTTCTAGTATTGAGGTGGTTCTTTCAGCTTCTTTCTGTTTTTCCATATGTTTGTCCCTTTCACCAACTCCAACTTTACTAGGTGATGTTTCGTCTTCTTTACCCATTCTATTAAGGATATTTAAAAAATCGTTACTTGATGAATGATCAAGAAAATTTTTTAATGTCGCACCGTTCGTGTAGTTGAAATCAACGGTTTGACAGATCTCAGTTGTTTAATTGAAATAATTAAAGGGATTATATACTATTGTAAAAGGGTATAGGATTGACCTATATATGGTGATAGATTAATAAAGTTAATTTGATATGAATTTACGAAAACAAATTTCCCAATTTTTAGTATTTGCTTACATTTTTACTGGTGCTTATATGACATGGAGAGCTTTAGGTATATTTGCAAATACACATTCACCAATTGTTGTGGTTTTAACAGGGTCAATGGAACCAGCATTTCAAAGAGGTGATGTATTGATTTTATGGAATAGACAAAAACAAAATAAAGTTGGTGATGTGGTGGTTTATGAAACTAATACAAGAGATATTCCAATTGTTCATAGAGTGTTGAGGGAACACCACAATCTGAAAAAACAAAATCTTTTAACTAAAGGGGATAACAATTCTCTTGATGATTTGTCCCTTTATGGACGTAAGAAAAAGTACTTAACTCAAAATGATATAGTTGGTACTGTCAAGGGATACGTCCCAAAAATTGGTTACATTACAATCTTATTAACTGAAAATCAATATTTCAGATTCGGTATTTTTGGTTTGATGGCCTTATCTAGTTTATTCCTGAACGAATAGTTTACGATTGAAAATATTCAAATATAGAAATATAATGAAATAACTTGACACAAATCTCTCATCCTAATTAAGAATTCCAAATATCTAACACGTAATAAAGTTCTAAGATCTGCAAAGAAAAAAAAAACAGACAATACTGATCATCTGTATTTCGAACACGTTTGTCTGAAATTTGTTGAAAGTAAAGTCTACAAATACGCCATACCTTCTACAACAACATAAAAAAATTTAACTATCTATGATAGATAAAAAAACGACCTCGGAGAGGATTGAACTCTCGATCTTGTGATTAACAGTCACACGCCTTAACCAGCTTGGCCACGAAGTCTAATTGTTGAGGGAAAGAATAATAAAAGTCCTCTTGTGCTGCTCCTAGTTTAGTACTATTTAAACCTATCAATATTAATTTGTCCACTTGAGTCGAAACTTGGTATATGAGTTAAATCATTTATTGTTTCATATTTACATTATATCAGGAATAAAAGGCCATATATATCTTGCACTTCCCCCCAATAATCTTCAAAATCTCCATATACCACTAAGAATAATCTCTGGGCCATTTTGATGTACCTGAATTCAACAAGCCAATAGATAAGATCGTTTATAGCTTGATGACTGTTGTCTAAAGGTAAATTATCCAAAAATGTATCTGTTTGATAATTGAGTAACTTATTGATTAATTTGGGGTCATCCTGTACGGTTGGTACATTGTCAAGGAAGAAATCTTTGAGTAATATCAAACTTTCATCAGGGCCCAGCCTTGATAAAAATGTGTGATACTTTATGATCCCATTGAATAATTCATTGTTTCCTGGCAATTGTGAATTAAATAAAATCGGGTCATTGATCCTGAAGGAAAGCCAGTTTCTAACCAATTTATTCAATTCTCTGATATCTTTCGAATTCCTTATTAAGTATGTGAGAATAGTTACTAGGATATTGTTGATCTCTAAATGAAAATAATTTCTACTCAATAGTTGATAGTCAAAATATCTGTAGTCGAATTTGGTAACCATGACATCTAAAAGTAAATTCTCATAATGGTTCAGATCATATTTTGATTTAAGACCAATACTAGATATTAGGTTATCCCAGTAGTCAATTTTGTCCAATTCCCAGAATACTAAATTGTTATCTAACCCGTTCAAGCCTGTCAATTCATTAATAATACCGAGTTCAATATTTTCGTAATATTCTTCATTGAATTGCCAATAATGTTTGAACAAATAGTTCAGCAAATGTTTCAAATTGGGAGAATCTTGTAAAATCAGTTCCTCATATAGCCAATGAATAAGAACTGGAGTCAATAGGTATAGACTCTCAGGCAGGTTGAAGACAATTAAATGAATTATATAACCAGTGAGAAGTTTCTTTTTGTATGTGGAGTAGATTGATTTGGGCTCTAATTCGAGCCATTGATCTATATCCGTTGATAAATTATCGTGGTATTCTTTAATGTTTTTGGGTAAGGTATTGGGATCAAATAAGACACTCTGATTCAATCTATAGTACGTAGTTCTGGATGATAACACCATCACCTTACCTATGCTGTAGCAGCAACTTGTGCTTAGTTTACGAAAATCTTCATTACTCTCTATGGCGTTAATAGCTGTCTTGAATATCACAAATAACTCCGTATATATCTTGAAAAGTTCAGGACTTATGAAGAATTTCAACATCTCTAGTCTATGCAGCGAATTTGAGGGCTTGACAAATTGGTTCACAATGCCACTATTCTCATGTAGCTTGAATTGAAGCAAGTTTGGATTCTTAATTACATTGTCTGTTAAAGAATGGATCTTTGAGAGCAAGGGTCGTATAATCCTTTTACACCTCTTCGTCTCAATTATGTCCTGATGCCTCTTCATAAAGTAAGGTGCGAATTTTCAAATTTAGTACCAAGTTGATCTGATGAACTTAAAACATATAATACTACTCAGCTTATTGGAAGGGTCAATAGGAGACATCATTGGGGTTCCCCCTGAAAAACAGTCATTGTATGAACCAATAATTGGGGCCAATGGGGAGAAACAGTGGAAATGTTTAAACTCATCAGTAATAATTAATTACGATCAAATTAATGATGATATCTGTGATTGTCCTGATGGTTCAGACGAGCCAAGCACAAATGCATGTTTTAACTTGAATACAGATCAATTGTTCTACTGTCACAATGAAGGACATTTTTCTGGATTTGTTGAAGCTTTCAAGCTTAATGATGGAGTCTGTGACTATGATAAATGTTGTGATGGTACTGACGAATATAAAACAGGGCTTTGTCCAAATAAGTGTAAGGAAGTTCATGACCAATACATTAAATATAAATCAGATGTAGTTAAAGATATACAGACTGCCTCAAAGATCAAAAATAAATTGATTAAAAATGCTGCTGAATATAAGAAAAAACTAGGTCTAAAATTAGATAGTTTAATCTTGGAAAAGCAAAAATTGATTGATAAATTGTCAGTTTTAGAGAAGAAACTTAAAGCGGCTCCTATACAAGCTAAGGAAGTACTGGTTTATGACAAGATTTATGCCCACACCGAAAAGATTTCCAATAAACTAAATGACATTATATCTGTCAATAACGATAATACTAAAAAACTTGAACAGTTGGAAAAAATATTATCAAATTTAATGTCAAATTATAATCCAAATTTTAATGATGCTGCTGTTAAATATGCTGTAAGTAGCTATCAGAATTATGTTTCTGACAAACAAGAATCAATCCTCGATGAAACCATTTTAGAAGATTTTGAAAGTTTAAATGAACATTCCAAAACTATTATGTTAGATGGGTCAACAAGTTTCTCATTTAGTGGGTTGATACATCATTATATTGAATCACTATTCAAATTATTTAGTGAAGTTGATGAAAGTGGTCCAATTTCAGAATCTGAAGTCGATTCAGTCAAGTTAGAACAGAAATCTATTAAGACTCAATTAAAGACGAGGGAAAATGAAATCCAACTTTATGAAAACGATTTGGTGTTCGATTATGGACCAGATGATATATTAAGAGCAGTCATAGGTGAATGGATAAATGGTAGAAATGGTGAATACGACTACAAGATTGGCTTGTTAGATACCGCATATCAAGATAACACATTATTGGGAAGATTTGAGAAATATGATAATGGTGCGTTGTACTACTCCAACGGTCACAAATGCTGGAATGGTCCACATAGACTGGCCATAGTTAAACTTGTATGTGGTTCTGATAAAAGGATTTTACAAGTTAGCGAACCGGAGAAATGCTCATATACAATTGAAGTAAGTACACCACTAGGCTGTAGAGACATTTCAGAGGATGAGATCAGGAATAATTTCAAAATTGATTATGAAATATTATAGTATTTTAATCAAATGTAGTCTTTTTACCTTGGAACTTGACATTCTTTAACTTTTCTTCCGCCAATTTCTTAGCTTTCCATGAAGGATGTTCAGTACCTAAAGCTGTTTCCTTTTGAGGTACAACACTTTGTTGAGGCTCATCAGTTCTTTGTCTTCTTTCACCTAACGGAGCCAAGTTTGCACCTGTCTGCCTCTTGGCCTGTCTCTTTCTTTCTCTTTCTTCATATTCCGATTGTTTACGTTTCCTATCATTCTCAATCAATTCATGCTCTTTTTGTTTATGTTTAGCTTTCTTACCATACTTTTGCTCCCAAATCTTTTGTCTTGCCCTTTGACCCCTTCTATTCTTACGCTGAGTAGTAGCTTGCTTCACGACTCTGTCTTCATCCACTTGATAATTATCTTCGTCATCCGATCCTCCTGAGTAGTAACCAGCGGTTAACTCAGGAAGGTTATATGCTTTTTCGGGGGAGTCTTCATCGCTTTCTTCATCACTGTCTTCAAAGAAATCGTCACTTTCTGGTATTACTTTTGGTTTGATTTGTGGTGAATCTTCATCACTGTCATCGATCTCTATTTCTTCTTCGTCAGAAGGTTCCTCGTCTGTAACTTCATTATAATTGACATTAGGATCGAGTTCAGGGCCTTCTTCTCCTGAAGCTTCCAAATCATCGTAAATGACAAAATTTTCAAAGTCGGGATTTTCTTTGGTGTTTTGTTTCTCTTCGTCGCTATCTTCACTCTCTTCATCTTCATTGGAGTCTTCTTCCTCGTCTGCATCTTCGTCATCATCCTCATCATCATCATCACTATCGTTAACAGTTTTACCAAGAGCTTTTCTTCTTTCAGATTTTTCTTCTTTGGAAATACCTCTTACTAATTTTAATGACCATTCAACTTGACCCAAAACCTGCTTAATAGCCTTCTGATTCCAAAGATTGGAGACATAACTGTTTATATCCTTATTATTCTGGCAATGATCGATGAAAAACTTCAGAGGGTTGGATTTATTTGATTTATCTTTCAATATTTCAATTGCTTCCTCTGGTAAGTATTTTGGAGGATTGAGTTTTAATTCCTTATTTGTCAATATTATCAGTTGAATAGTTTTGATTAATTTTGAAGTTATCAAATTTTCAATTATCTTGTCATCCTTCAAAAATTCTGCTAATTCCTTCTTGTCAGAGTCCTTTTCATATTTATGAATTTGGGACTTGATCACTTTCTTCACCTGCTTTTCAATATTTCTATAACTACCGTGATATTTATTTTTGAATAATTCAGTTTTGATTTGCAATATCTCTGCGTTGGCTTCATCCCTGCTCTTTGGTAATTTTTTCAACAATTTGGTGTTTTTCTTGGAACTCAAAAGCCTTTTTGTTTTATTGAATCTTGGTGAAGCATCATTAAACTTCACTTCTAGTATATCTAACCTCCACATTGTATTTTAATTTATTCTTGAGAGATGAGCATCGATTTTTTTCTCTCGAGATTAGATCAAGAAATGAGTGAAACTATCACCAAGTCTGAAGATAAGGAACAAGCCCCCAAGAGATTGAAGACTGAGTCCAGATGTACCTTCTTCATTACAAGGAAGAATAGAACTTGTGGTATGCAAAAAAAATTAACTGAAAAGTATTGTGCTCATCATTCAATTATTGAAAATAATGATAAGAGAGTACCATGTCCACTTGATCCAAATCATTCCGTTTGGTTAAACAACCTCGAAAATCATTTGGCAAGATGTAATGCCAAACCTAAGACCCAAGAAGAAAGAGATAAATGGTACGAATTGAATGTAAATTCCAGTTTAAAGGGTTATGATGATCCCAAACTTGAAAGCACAAACGAAAAGGATTTCAAAGATTACATTACTATGGTAAAGGGCTTCGAATACCCTCCTTTGGAATATAGAATAGAGTCCCACAGTGGTCTCGATAAGAGACTTAGTGAAGTTGGTCATGTGAAACATCCAGTACAACAATCAAGTTTAGCTGGTAATCTTAAATCAAATGAGTTAATCAATGACAATACATTTTATGTTGAATTCGGATGTGGGAAAGGGGAATTGTCAAGGTTCTTGAATTTATGTATTCTAGAAGATTTGAAGAAAGACACTTTAAATTATGGTTATGGTCTTATAGATAGAGGTGTAAACAGGATGAAAAATGATGCCAAAATTATTAAGGAAACTGATGGATATAATAAAATACGAGATACTAATATTCATCCAACTATAAAAAGAACTAGAATTGATATTAAAGACATAAATTTAGATACATTTTTGGAAGGAATTGATTTAAATGTAGTGGGAATCTCGAAGCATCTTTGTGGTGTTGCAACTGATTTGACTTTGAAGTCCATACTCAATTCACACTTAATAGAAAAGGGTCATTTCAATGGTTTATTAATTGCAATGTGTTGCAGACATGTTTGTCAGTATGATCAATTGCTACCTCAATCCAAGAAGTATTTATTGGATAGGGGTCTAGGGGAAGATAGTTTTAGATATTTAAAAAAAATGGTTTCGTGGGCGGTTTCAGGTTCAAGATTAGAAGGATCTAAAGCTGATGAAACTGGCTTGGATGGTGTAGAGAAAAAGTTAGTTGGAATGAATGCAAGAAGGTTAATTGATGAAAGTAGAGTATATGCATTAAGAGAACTTTTACCAGATTATAATGTTGAAATATTTTGGTATGTGAAACCAGAAATAACATTGGAAAATGTTTGTCTCTGTATTACACAGAAAAACAATTAAATAAATGTATATAGAAAATTAAGATGAAAATTAAACCCATGTATATATTAAACAACTTAGTTGTACTTCTACTTGAATTAAAAAAGATTAGATTTTATCTTCTTTGACACCATGTTTCCAAATGGCAACGAAAGGAGTGGTACCATCTTCTCTGTAATTTAATAAGACAACCATGGCATCTGGATCCATTGATTCACCAGTGTAGAATTCCCAATCTTTGAATGAACCAACAACTTTCTTAACGTAAGCGGTAGCACCTTTTTCGAAAGCTCCAACGGCATCTGGGTTAGTTTCAGCTAAATGAGCTTTAACTTTTTTCATGTAACCTTTGATGTAAATTAAGAATGATTTTTTGTCAAAAACAGTTGGTTGTAATCTGAATGAGTGAACAACATTGTTAACGGTTTCAGTGGCATCATCTAATTGTTCATCACCATCTTCAGCTGATGGGTTTCCACCGAAATCGATATCGTCACCACCAACTTTGACCATAGCACAGTCGGCTTCGTAGATAGCTCCATCAACTTCTTTGACTTCGTAAGCGTCTGATAATAATTCGTCACCTGAAAAAACGTCGGTATAAATAATCATTGTTAATAAATTAAGCTAATAACTGTTGTTGAACAATTTGAGAAAAATTTTTCAGTCTCATCGAACTCATTGGAGAACTGCGACATAGACACGAGTGACAAGATCATCTCTGCGAACTCTCTAAAGACCCTTTAGATAAACCCATTAGATAAACTTATTAGATGAATTGAATATCTTATATTATACTACATATCTAAAATTCTATTTTTTAATAAACTACAATAAGTCACTTTGTTAATGAACTCTTTTTTAGCAATCAAAAGCTTCTTCTAATGGTTCTTTGATGAACTCATTATTGAATGCTTTTGATAACCATTTTAAGATTCTATGGTAAATTACATGGTTACCATTGTGGTAACTGATTGAATGATCCGAATCTGGATATACCATGAAGTCGAAGTTTTCAATTGATTCTAAATTGAATCCGTCGAGTAACTTAAGAGTATTTTGGAAATGAACGTTATCATCTCCTGATCCATGCATCACTAAGAATCTAGTGACATTATGGAAATTAGTTAAATCATGAATTGATCCAATCTCATATCCCTTGGGGTTTTCTTGTGGTGTTCTCATATACCTTTCAGTATAAACTGAATCGTAAAGTTTCCATTTGGTAACTGGTGCAACTGAACATCCATATTTGAAAACATGCTCTGAATCTGTTTCTAATGTCTTCAAAGTCATAAACCCTCCATAAGACCATCCCCAAATTGCCATTCTTTCTTCATCAACATATGGCTTCTCAGACCAAAGTCTTGCTGCGCTGATTTGATCTATTGGTTCATAATACCCTAATTGATCCCTAACAATATATTTATATTGAGATCCATTGCTATTATGTGTATTGAAACCTGTTCCTCTACCATCAACGGTAACCACAATACAGTTCAATTCACTAGCAGCAATAGAACTGAAATCAACCTTGAATGTCTTCATGACAGTTTGAGATCCAGGTCCCCCGTAAACATAAAATAAAACTGGATATTTCATTTTTGGATTGAAATTTAATGGGAATGTTTCGACAGCATTTGCAAGAATCTCTTCATCGTTCTCATCTTTACCTAAAGATACAACTGAGTGTTTCACTTGTGGTATATCATACTTCTCTAAGTTGTTATATAAACCTTTATTAGTTTCGAGCGTTTTAATAATTGAACCTGTTTTCAAATCGATTAATTGTTGATATGGAATGGATGGCCCTCTATAATTTAATAACAAATATCTTGAGCCTGAGGAAAATGATCCACTGAAAAATCCTTCTTTTGATGTATCGGTGACATTCTTGATAGTTGGAAGTTTGTCGCTCTTCAATGCATCTAATAAGTTGACTGAATGAACATGTCTTTCAACTGGTGATTTCATAGTGGAAATGAAGTAAAGTTCATTATCAGTATAGTCAAAAGAAACTTTGCCATCTTCAACTTCCCATTGACCTTTTGTTAATAATTTACCACTTGGATTTGAAGGTGGTGAGAAGTAAGCCAAATGGTTATATCCATCTACTACTACAGTATCGATATATCCATCATGCAACAAGCCAACCTTTTCATTCTTAGGAATGTAGAATGTATCAAAAGCAACTTCAAACCAACCATTTTCAATTTTTTCGGTTCTAATCAATTCTGGTTCGAAGTCTTTAATCAAATAATACTCTAATAAATCACTAGATCTAGTACTGATTCTAACAATAAGACTACCAGCTACCCAGAAGACTTGAGTCACTAATTTATCACTTATTTTTTCTGATTTAATATCCAACATCTTGAATTCATTAGTTGATAAATCGAAGATTCCGACATCAACTATTGGATTCGGATAACCAGGTTTAGGATATTTTAATTCGACCAATTTTGGATATTCATCATATCCGTCTTGGACATAATAAGGAATAGTGAACTTAGGTACTTCGGTGTCATCCATTCTTGTAAAAGCTAATTTATCACCATTTGGTGACCACCATAAAGTCTTATCGCTGGCGAATACTTCTTCTTCGTAAACCCAATCTGGTCTTCCGTAGAAGATTTGACTTGAACCATCTTCAGTAACTTGACTTATTTCACCTGACTCAGTATTCTTGATATAAATATTGTTTTCAAATACGAATGCAATTTTAGTGGAGCTTGGAGACCATAAGATAGTACCAAATTTATCTTGAGTATTTTTGATGGGTTCAATATGGTTTTTAGAAACGTCTAAAAGCCAATAAAGGGAAAAGGTGGAATGTCTGTAGTTATGAGTTGAATTGGTTTTTATAATGGCTTTGGATAAATCTGGAGATGCAATCAATTGTTCGATGTCGTATTCAATATCGTTGAATTTGAAGGCTGAACCATTGAATAATAAATACTCATAATCTTTATCGACAACGGACTTGATTGAATAAATGGTGTCATATTCATCGGTTCCATCGACCAAAACATCCTCTTTAACAACATAAGTCCCTTTATCATCCAATAAAGAGTTTGGTTCTTTAATCCATTGTAATTCGGTGAATTTGGGAGAAAATAAACCTTCTCTTGCAATGGTAAAATTCAAAGGCAACTTACCATTCGATATGTACCTTTGAAATGGTTTGGCAAAAGATGAAGTAAGCTCTGGTACTCTAAATTGACCATGTTTTAGCTGACTATGGCTTTCAAAATTTCTAGATAAGGTAAATTGTGAAATACATTGAATTAAGAATCCGGAACCATAAAGCAATACACCAAGAATAGTAGATACTATAAGGAAGTGCCTTATCCTAATGCTGCCATCAGACCTGCTCTTGGACTCTAGTTTAGACATGCTTCCATTAATATCGATAATAGCTAGGCTGGATGAGCTGAAACTTTGTGACTATTTTAAACCTGGTTCAGTGCGAATGATAAATAAGTGCCTCAAAAAGGAAAGGCGAAGAGCGGCGATTATGCAGAGAAATGAATTATTATTATATATTTATATAATACATTTAATGCTATATTACAAGTTTTTTGATTAATTTTTCTATTAAGTATCTATTTTTACATGTTGAAATTATTCATATTTGATGGTTATATATATGGGATTTTCAAGTCTAGTTTTTGACATTTTCTGAAGTTAAATTAATACTTGAATTGGTTACATTAGCAGTTCCATTCATGGGAAACCTAATCTCTTATCATCGTTATTCTGAGTATTTGGAGTTGAAACGGTTTCACTCAATAATATAGGTGCAAATTCAATTATGATCTTTCTTAAATTGGTTCTTCTGATTGGTTTAGATAAGAATCCTGACATTCCTGAATTCAAACACTCTTTAACGTTAGATTCATCTGCAAATGCAGTCAATGCAATGATTGGCTTGTCATAGTTCAAATTACTTCTGATCATCTTGGTAGCTAACAACCCATCTATCTTCGGCATTTGAACATCCATGAATATCAAATCGAAATTTTCATTACTTTCGATAGCTCCTTTGACATTATCTACTGCCTCTGCACCATTTGAGGCCATCGTGATATTTGTAAATCCTTCCAACGATAACATTCTCTTGATAACTTCTTGATTAACCATATTATCCTCAGCAACCAAAATCTTCAAGTGTGATAATCCATCTAATAAATAATGATTACTAACATCCAATCTATCAGAACCACTCGAAGAATTGGCTGTTCCTGTTGAAGATCTGGTGATCAAATGAGGTTTATCAAACGCCTTTCTTTTTGAACCAGTGCTATCTGACCCGCTGCCATCATCACTTGTTTTACGGTTCAAAAGTGGATCGCTGATTTTAAATGTAGGTGGTCTAACATCTTTAGGTGACGAAGTAGAAATTGGCTTGATTGAGTCATTCGAGCCCGACTTGGTTCCTTCTCCATTTGGTAAATTACTTGAACCGTTACTATCTTTATTAATACTTGAGGCACTGTCTTCGCTACTTTCATTGATGATTTGATCCGCATCAAAAGTAAACGCTACTTTCCTGTTTGCCTTCGACTTCGGATTAAATTCATCTTCAGCAAATTCTGCCATATCTTCATCAGGTACCATTATCTCGCCTACTTGAGGTAAAGGAACTGTGAAGATGAATGTCGATCCAACTCCTATGGTTGACTTCAATGACATTGTACCTTTCATCATTCTAGCCAATTGTCTACAGATAGCTAAACCTAAACCAGTACCTCCATAACTTCTTGAAAGAGTTTGATCACCCTGAATAAAAGGCTCAAAAACCTTTTCTTGTAATGCAGGTTCGATACCTGGACCTGTATCCTTAACCTCGATTTGTAAGACCCAGGTCTTAGGTTGATATAAGTTCTTAATTTTGTAGACTTTATCATTTTTAACCAATTCATTCGAATTCAAGGAATCCATTGATGTCAAACTTGGTCTCTTAGTCGATCCAGTTCCTGAAGTATTAGTCTGATCTCTCATATTTGGTGGTGGTAATAATTTAGGATAATTACCCCTACTCAATTCTTCTATTCTATCATTTGAGTCACCTCCGTTTTGATCTTCACTTGAGTCTATATTATCAGTGGTTTCTTGACCCTCACTGCCGTTGCTAATTGCCTTGTTGATATTATTAGTCTCAGCTTCGCCGTGATCTTGTTCTTTAGTCAGAACCAAATTCTTATTGAAATTTTCCGATTTCTTAGACGAAAGTTGACTATTTTCGTGAGAGCCTTCTGGAACCTTGGGTAATGGTTTACCATTGAGTGCAAATTGTGATTGGAATAAGACGTTATCATACTCTTGAGTTGATAAGGTGTATAACGAAGTTGTATCATCGTCACTTGCTGTCTCGATTTGATTTTTACTTGTAATTCCGTCAGTACTTTTCGCTTCGCTGCTGACTATGTCGTTTCTATCATCTTTCTTATTTGTGAAATCAATTCTTTCATTGTCTGGATCTACTTCGTCAGAAGGTTTAGTTGGAGGTTGCTTATCATAAGGATTATTATTGACAGGAGTGTTGGAATCATTAGTTTTATTTGAATTGTCAGGATGAAGAACATGAACCGACTCAAAATTGTCATTTTGTGATCTAATATGATCATATGCTCCCAATAATTTGAAATTTACATCAACTCTTCCCTCCACTGGTGTAAACTTCAATGCATTTGATACTAAGTTCATTACAACTTGAATAATTCTATTTGAATCTCCATAAAGAATCAATTTTCTGAAACTATTTGGTTTGACAAGAATCTTGAAATGAACTCTTTGGTCAACTGCCAATTTATTGAAAATAGACTGTACTTGGTAGACTATCTCTAAAATTTGGAATGATGACTTTTCTAATTTTGATCTGTTTAAGGTGTTTTTGGAATATGTCAACAACTCTGTCAAAATATGCAACAATAATTCTCCTGATCTATTAATCAACTTCAAACTATCTTTGATTCTTGAAACATCACCTTCTTCCATTGCAATACTTGTCATACCTAAGATACCATTTAATGGTGTTCTCAATTCATGAGAAATATTAGCAATAAAGACTGTTTTTGCTTCATTAGCAGCCTCTGCTTCAATTTTTGATGCTTCCAATTCCTTGGTTCTTACTTTAACTCTATCCTCTAAGTGGGAATATTGTTTTTCCAATTCTTCTCTCATAATATTAAAAGCTACAGTTAATTCAGTCAATTCATCTTTGAAAACACTCTTTGAAATATTAATTTTTGTAGGTAACCTGATACCACTTGAATAAACTGAGTTTGAACCACCTGTACCAGCAGATAGAACACTGTTGCGTTTATTTTTACGTTGTTTCTTTTCAGTATTTTCTAATTCGATTTCTTCGGTCTGTTTCTTTTCCAGTGACCTTGGATTAATTCTCCTTATTAAAGTCGAATAATATGGAGGAGGAGGAGCACTTGAATTATTATTAGATGACTCTGAAAGTAACTCATGTTTTTCTTTCTCCCTTTTAGATCTGGTAATAGCTTCAGTAGCCTCCTTTAATTTAGTAATAGGTCTAACGAAATAGACTGCTAAAGGAAATGTAACTAAGCACATAAAAGTACCGACCCCAATTGAAACACCGATCAAAATATCCTTCAATTTATCAACTGGGGCATTAAACGTTGACTTTTTCTGTTCGATGACTATACTCCAATAAAGGGAGGAATCTAGACTCACTCTACTATAACCAATTGCAACTTTTTCACCATCAAGGTTTTGTTTATTAGTTGATGAACCATAATCATTAGTCAAGGCCTCTTTTGCAGCAGACGACTTGTTTATATTATAGACATTGTTACTTTGCAAAAAATTGGAATTAGCAACAGGAAATACTGCTTGAAATCCTATAAGATTATTACCTGATAATGCTTCACTGTAATTATTAAAAACGGGTTCGTATGCAATAACGGTATAGTCTTGAGTATTTTCTAAGTTGTTCACTTGAGAATTGTTGACAGCTTGCTGAATATTATCAGCACTAGTTATTACTGATAAATAACCGGCTATTGAGGGAGACGATAGAATTATGGAAGTATTTGCATACACTGGATAGGTTATACCTATGAAATAAGTTGACCAAGGATCCGAGCTATTACTCACTGGTCCAGAAAAATAATATGAGTCAATTTGGTTAGACAACTGATTGATGGAAGAAGGGACTGATACATTTTGTTGTAAAGGGTATAAGTAATCCATTGCAGGAGCTGACACTTGTGTTGCATTGTTGAAACTTTCCGCCACCACTTTAAGGTCTAAATTATATAATCTAGCGGCAGCAAAAGATTCTGAACTGGTTAAGAACTGGTCCAAAGAGGATTGGGCCTCATCAAACACAGCTACAGAATTATTACCGGCTCTATAACTAGTAAGAGGGTCAGTTATGGCATCTCTTGTAGTTAAATAATAAACTTGATAGAATAAATAATCAATGGCTTGAGTTACTTGACTACTTTTAAGCTGACTTATAACCTCTAGCCTTTCAGCTCTTAAGTCACTCAAGTTATTTGAAAAATAAACCCCACAGACAATGGATAAGATTAATAACGAAAATAAAGTTGCAAAAGCAACTAATACAATTAGTTGCGTTGTGATACCGATTTTTAATCTTCTCATGGTCCTATAAATTCATTAAGATTAAGAATTTTGGAGATTTATACTAAACTGATGATATGTTGAATGATGCAAAAAAAATTTAAAGGAAAAAAATGGTAGATTTATGACAACTAGATAACGGATGGTCTGACGAAACTATTGGGTGTAGTGGGAGAAAAAAAAAGTGTATAAAAAAATTGATAACCCACAAGTGTTAAAAAATTAATACGATATATAAGGTATATGGGATAAAGATAAAATATTCAAATGGAAAACCAATATACCTGGGAAATGGAGTATTAGTAGCAGTTGTTGAGTAGTAACGTTCTGAGTGAATCTATAACCGATATTATGAATCGATACTCTGCTCACTTGGAAATATTTTTATCTGACCCTATAAATGTTATGAATTTTTCTGTGAGAAATTTTTCAGAAATACGATGAGTGGAAATTAATTTTGGAACTACGGGCTACTCAGATGAGATAGTAGCAAATAGATGATATTAAGTTAAGAATATAAAGTATGGGGCCTCAGATACTTGTATGGGGTTAAATTGAGTTATTGAGGATATATATTTTTAGAATTCTAAGTCTCTCACTGATGTGTGAAATGTAAACATTGAACAATAGGATTGAGGATGTTGATGTTTTGTTCGCTTACAGGTGACCAGATCCATACTGCGAAGATTGGTTTCACCGTGCTGAGTAGATGGTAGCCTCATCTCTCTGCTTATCTTGCGAGACCCTTGCCCATAAACATTAACAAAGACTTTTATATGTATATATCTTTGTGTTGGTGTTTGTTTATTGTGTATACCTGTATGTATTCTCTTGATTATCTTTTGGTAAATCTTACTGTATATACTTATGTACAGATACCTATATATATCATTATATACCTATATACCTCTATCTACCTTTTTCTGCCTATTTCTATCTATATATACCTATATATACCTATATGTACCTAAATCTTCATAGATAGATTATATGCCTATTTAACAAGAGAGGGGCTTGCTTCTCCTTTATTGTATCCCCAAGCTACTATGGCACTATGACCTGTATAACACTAATTCTAGATCTATACTGTATTTAAAGATCTCCAACACACAAATCCTACCTTCGGCATATTTCAAACTCTGCCCCAAAACAAGATTCAAGGCTTATTTCTCCCTTCCCACCTTAATTTCCTCATTATCTCCTGAATTCTTCACTCTTCCTCTCTATCTCAATGTTTCTTTAAATAAACTTATAGGCGAACTAACGATGTTGGTAGGGACGCGATCCTTGTTTTCAATGTTATATTACATATATAAATGAATATAATTACAAAAAAACCGGCCAAATTAGAATGTACATGCATCGAACCCTTTAATTTACCAGAAACTGGAGCTTTTTTGCTGATCTCTTAAGCTATTATACTTTGACACAGACAATCTCATGCGGAATCCAACCAGAACTAAATCTCGTTTCTCAATATTATTTTTAGAACATAAAAAAAAAACTTCATATATTATTGAATAATCCCATTCAAATATATAAGAAGTAGAGGAACAAGAGCATAATATAGCATAGTTATTACAAAATCCTGTACATTTTCCATTTTCATCTTTCATTAAATCCATAACTTGTTTTCCTTTAATTATTTTTTTTTTTTTTTTCTTTTCAGAGTTTCCCTTAGAGAATAAAAATTCTTTTACAATTTTAGTGAATCCTTAATAGCTTTAGTTAGCAGCAAATCACTCATTATCCATTCAAAGATACACATATCACACAGGTGTATCTAAAATAGCCCATAACAATGTTCCAAATAATACTACTATTTTGGTTGGTGAAGCTAATTATTGGTGATGATCATACCGATACTAGCACATCTCTCACCAAAATTATCTCAAATTCAAACTTGGGTTCAGATTTTTCCATAAACACCAATGACGATACCACTACAACGTCTAGTTCCAGATCCAGCTCCAGAGTCCGTACAACCACTAGCTTGCCGTCTTCTCTCACCACCGAAGACTCAAATGACAGATCTTTATTCAGATTCCTATTCACTTGTCCAGAAAGTGAATACTATTATGATTACCCTGTCACTTTGGATGGTAATCAAGAAATGGGCCTCAGATTGGACTTGTTACAAAACAACATTTGGGTCATGAATGGTAATGAAATTTTAGAATGTGATGATGTCGATGATTGGTGGGATTCCGAATATTCTGTTTATGGATCCTCATCTTTCCCAGATTCTTTAACAACTGCTTCGGAATATTGGGTCACCGTTTGTGCTCTTAGTGGTGCATTCACCACAGATGATGCTTTTGATCAATCTATCGAAACTGCCGACGTAAATGATTTACAAAATTTCCAGCAAATTAGAGTTCCTTATGTTGATGCTATTAATGCAACTGGTGAAGTCTTAACTAGTAATCTTTCCTTCATAGATACTAACAATGATCTTGTCAATCTCGAGGATTTCACCTTCATTAATGTCAACGCATCAAATGTCTTTATCGGTGGGTTTGGTCTTGCTGGTAATGCAATGAGTAATTCAGGTATTTTAGAAAAATTAGTTGAAGAAGATGTAATCAAATCAAATGGTTATTCCCTTTATTTCAACACATTTATTGACACCAATACCTCCTTTGCTCAAGTTTTACCGGGTGTGGTTAACAAGAAATATTATGTTGGTGATCTTTATAGTTTTGATTTCCTTGATCATACTGGCTCCAGGTATACTACCGGAACTGGTTTAGAATTTGAAAATAGTTTGGTTGATTATATGATGATGCCATCTGTTCAATTGGATGATATTTTGGTTGAAAATACAGAAAATAGTAACACAATAAGTTTGAAGCCTAGCTCAAATGATAAATATCCAGTAATATTTGATTCTAGAACAACTTTTAATTTAGTTCCTTTAGACATTATTGTGAATTTAGCCATCCAAACCAATGCTTTCTATAATGATAAAATTAACAGGTGGATTGTTGAGTGTGATACTATTAGATCCACTTATGCCCTTGTCAACTTTCAATTTGGTGACTTAACTATCAAGATTCTGATAAGTGATATGTTGACTAATGCAACTTCAGGTGGTAATCAATTAACATTTTCAGGTGGTGCAGCTGCTTGCTTCTTGAATTTTTTGCCAACAAGTGAAGAATATAGTATCCTTGGATTGTCTTTCTTGAAAAATGTTTACTTGGCCGTTGATAATGAAGGTGGAAAAGTTGCAATGGCTCTGGCAAATAAAGAATTAGTGATCAGAGAATCTGATTACTTCCCAGTTAATAAAAAGAATTTAACCACATATGACTTCTCAAGCAAAAACAAATCATTGGATTTATTGAACATTTCGTCCATTGATTCCATGGCTTATATAAGCTCTGATTCAATACCCTTTGCAACTCACATTAATTATTCAGATCCTTTAACTTTGACGTATTCACCATTTGATTCGTCTTCTGATACCCTCACAGTTCCTGCAAGGTTTTCGGGTGTTTTGATTACATCGGATGAAGTTTTTGTTACTCAAAATGACGTTACGACTGGTACTGGAACCACAATCTTACCATTTGCAACTGCTGCATCAGAAAGCAAATCTACAAGTTCAAATTATGCTAGTGGTAAACTTATAGATGGTTTGTTAGATAATCATAAATTTTGGCTTTTAAGTTGGTTTTTGATAATACCCTTCGGCTTAATTGTATTATAATGTATAAATAGATATATATGATTTTTTTGACCAAATTCACTCTGTCTTTCGCCCCGCTATATTCTTCTAGTACATTAACTCAAGAATGTATATCAACCTAAGAGATTAATTGTGAAACGTCTATTGTCTATTTTATAAATTTCTTAATTCGATATTCGATTTCGAAGGATATTTAGTTTGGTTATATCTAAACCAATTATACCATAAAATATCTACAAATGTTATCACCAAACCAACTACATTAATCCAACTTAACCTATCTCCAAATACAATTGAACTAATCATTATCGTTAATAACTCTTTAAATATCCCTGCAATCGAAAGGGTCATAACTTGAGACACTTTCAAAAGTTTGAATTCACTTAAAGTCATCATGAATGCTAGAATACCTGGAATAATCATCAAGATTATTGTTGTAAAAACTCCCTTTATTTGCCAAATATTGGAATTTGTAAAGTTTGACCAACCTTCAACTATTATTCCTATTACAAATAAAAGTACACTCATTGATGGAGATAAATAAAAGATTGTAGTGATAGTGTTTGGTGTATGAGGATTGTTTTTCAACAATAATTGGGTGAAGGACCACCTTAATCCTGACATCATACTTGCCAATAAAACAAGAAGTATACCTACTGAGCTATTTTCTGCATTATCTGAGGCCAGTTCTGGTTTTTTAACCATCATCAAGACTGAGAATGTCATAACTAATACTATAACAATTAATCTCCAATGAAATTTCTCTAACCTGAATAATAAACCAAATATTAAAACAAACATCAAGGATGAAGTTTTTAACATGGTATATAAACTCAATGAGATATATATAATGGAAACATTGGATAAACCTATATCACCAGCAGAAGTGACAGCACTTGGCAATATTTGTTTGATATAAACAAAGTAATTTATGTCAAATAATTTGGAAAATTTCATGTAAGTGGGCATTATTGAATTTTCATTAATTTCATTATTAGAGTTGTTAAGGGTGTCATCAGCATCAGTTTCTGGATCTGAATCAGAATCTGACAATTCTTTATCATCTTTGTTTGTATATATGGGCCTAAGGGCAGGATTAAGATATAATAAAGTGGAACTCAATGTGAATAAACATAGTTGATGGAAAGATGTTATAATAATGGGGAATTTGAAATTTAAACCATCTCCAAACATCCATTTATTGTAAATTGATATCGACATTGAAAAAAAATACCATCCAAGAATATATATAGTTGTCTTTACATGATTTGTAGGCTTCACGGAGGCTTTCAATTCAACACGATTATCGTTCGTTGTCCCTTCCTCGATTGTGGGAGTATCAACTCGAGTATATTTATGGTTCACCATACTAGTGAATTTTGAATCAATTTCAGAATATCAATGATATATGTACGATTATAAACTATACCACTTTGTTTTAGTATATATGCAAATGATTGACCTGGTTGAAATTATAAATTTGACTACTCGTAATGATAAAAAAAGATTCCCCCCAGTGTGAAATCAAATCGTTTAGTTTTCGCGAGATAATCAATTTCAGTCAAGTTTCCAAACTATGTCAAAGGATCCAAGTTCATTATTAGAATTACAGAAACAATATTTGTTGGATCAAATAAAGGGAATTCAATTGCCTGGTAATTTGTATACCTTGATAGTTGATGATAGAACCGAGGCGATTTTATATCATGTAGTTAAAAAGGAGCAATTATTAAGAATTGTTACATCAATTGAAAAACTAGATGAGAAAAGGAAACAACAAACCTTCTTAGAGGCTATATATTTCATCGAACCAAGTTTATATACATTGAATTGTATTATTGGAGATGTAATAAGTCATAAATATCGTAAAGGTTGGGGTTTATTCTTACCAATTTTACCCAATGATACTAAAATTTATCAATTTTATCAATCATCAAAATTCTTGAATAATCCTAAAGTTCAGAATTATTTTGATTTCGGTGAAAATATCAAATTCATTAATTCAAATTTCCACCCTATTGAAAATAGAGTATTTTTGACCGATAATTCAAATGATAATTCTATGGCTATTTACTTTAATGAAAATTGTAGCGATTTAGTTTTAGAACAAATCAAAAAAGTTGCTAAAAGTTTGGTTAATTTGATGGTAATAACTGGTGAATATCCATTGATCAGATTTTACTCGCCTCAAAATCAACACTTTTATAAAGCAACAAGACTTAGTGAGTTAATTGCTGATGAATTCCAGAGACAAATCGATGATTATGCAAGGTTCAATAATGATTTCCCACCTGTTTCAAATCAAGATAAACCTAGATCTATATTGTTGATTATCGATAGAACAATTGACTTATATTCACCTCTTTTACATGAATTCACGTATCAAGCTATGGCAATGGACATTGTTCCAAGCTTGGAAAGACAAGGAATTTATAAATACAAGTCAGAAAATGAAAAAGGTGAAATGAACGAAGTAACAAATACTTTAACAAATGAGGATGATGAAGACTGGCTTAACTTGAGACATCTACATATTATCGAAAGTAGTGAATTGATTATCAACAAAATCAATGATGTGGTTAAAAACAATCCATTAATGGTTGATAGATCAAAGGCGAAGACTTCAAGTGATTTAATGCATATAGTTGCAAATTTAAAGGGTTTCGATAAAGAACGTAAACAAATCACTTTACATAAAACCCTTATAGATGAATGTCTTGACTTAAATGATGCAAGAAAATTGGCAGAATTCGCTGCAGATTTCGAACAAACTTGTTGTGCTGAAGGTTTTAGCTTTGAAGGTACTCGTAATAAGAATTTACATGATGATTTGATCGTTTTGTTAGCTAGAGAAGATTTGCATGTAAATGATAAAATGAGATTAGTCTTAATCTATGGTTTGTATAGAGGTGGTTTGATTGAAGCAGATTTCATTAAATTAGTTAAATTTATTGGAGTTAAAGATACACAAATTATATCCTTGATCTCAAGATGTTTTTACAATTTACATAAGTTGGGATTCCCTATTGTTAAGGAGAAAGTATCAGCTTCAAAAGTCAGCAAAAAAATGTTCCATACAATCAATAATGAAGGGACATATAATACATCAAGATTCGGGCCAGGGGTTAAATCCATCTTACAGTATCTTATCAAGTATCAGCTAGATGAAGACTGGTTCCCTTACTTCAGAGATAAACCATTGGAAGATGACATACCAGCAAATATCGATATCCACAATCCTAATAACTCAAACACATCAACCTCGTTAAGAAATTCCAGAATTAAAGCATCATGGGCACAATCTTCCACCAAAGTTAATAGTAACAGTAACAGTAGGTCAAAACAAAGAATTTTCTGTTATGTTGCAGGAGGTATGACCTATTCTGAGACGAGATCCATTTATGAATTATCAAAAGTTTTACAAAAAGATTTCTACATTGGTTCAGAAACAATTTTGAAACCAAGAGATTTCTTGATTGGCTTACAAAGTGTTGACACTGCAAAAAGTTTAAGAGATTTAGATTTAAAGTTGTATAAAGATTTAACCGAAACCAAAGAGCCACCATTGCATTTATTCGAGACTAATGAAAAGCATCATTTACAATCATCAAGAGTTCCATCCACTCAATCAAATGGTAGTCAATCAACAGGTTCCTATTCTACTCACCCATCAACACAAAATTACTCGAATAACCAAGGATCGAATAATTCGAGCATTAATCAAATGAATATTGATTTCAATAATTTCAATATGAATACAACACCAGCTAATAACAATGTACCAAGTCATTACCAAAAAAGATCATCAATGGTAGATCAAACTTCACAACCAAAGGAGAAAGAGAAGAAAACATCGAAATTAAAAAAATTGTTTAAATAGAAATCATTGTATCACTTTATTAATTTTATCAAAATACATAAATTTCCGGCTAGAATATCTCTTCAACTTTTATAGTATCTTGAACGATAAGTAATTTCGGAAGCTCTATTTTTAATTTTTTTTTCACTTTTTTTCAATTTTAGAGGTTGGGCGTTTTAAAGCTGTCAGAATTACATCAGTTATATAAAATCAACGTCAAAAAAGTTTATATAAAAAAAAATTTCAAAATCGTGAAAAACACATTTTTTTGCAACCAGTCTTATCGAGAAGGTGGAGGAATTAAACGGGCGTATAGAATGGAAATAAACTAAAAGAGTCTAAAATTGCCACCAATCATAATTAAGAATGCTTTTAAAAAACAGGAGACAAGAAACGGTCCTTTATCTACGTAATTCGATTTGACCTATACTACGAGAGTCCAATACACCAAATGATGGAGGATAGAAAAAGATGAGTAAGCATCAATATTTTACCAAAAGGACACCACAAAAAGGCAATCAAAGATGAAACAAGAACTCACTTGAAGCAAAATATAAGGATGCGCTTTGATTCTTTACTTTGTAAACCCAAAATTAACTTCAGTGCCAGGCTTTGACTCTCTGCTCTGAAACATTTATATAACCTAAGCAGACTTTAAGAATAGTGCGAAGTCCACAATATAATTTTCAAGCTAGATTAGTATATAACTGATTGAATTAGACAGAAAGTTTTCAAATACTATTTCGACGGCTTAATTGGAATATTTAATAATATTTTTGATTACCACACAAGAATCGTATTAATTGGCTTTTACTTTTTCGAATACTGTCGTTTTTTGCTTTTATAATTGAAATTTTCTTACATACATAAAACGGCTTGTGTAGGCGGCAATAGAGTCTAATTCAAAATGGAGTATTTACAGTACTTTGATTATCATAATTTACCAATCTTGTATGCTAACTATGGCGCTAGCCCCGATCTGGAGATTCCGTCTCTAGATTTGGAGTTAGTCAAAGAGTCTAGTATAATGGCAAATTTTCAAAAAATTTCAAATTCTACCTCAAAATTCACTTATTATCAATGTAGTGATAAAGCTGGTTGGTCCTTATTAGCTCCCTATTACAACGATTTATCACCTTGCTTTGTCCAAGGTGTATTGTTTGGCTTTATGGGCTTGTTTGCCATCTTGGCTGGTTTCCATCAACTTAGAGAATTATACCTCAAAAAAGTTTCCGTTTCAACCAAAATTTCTCCATTTTTTTACTTAAAGTTATTATTAGTTGGTTTACAAATTGTCTTCCAAGTTCTTATCAAATATAACTACCCAATTGTTGATATAATCAACACCGCAATTTGGTTAAACCTTTTCGGGTTACTCGTTATCTTATCTTTACATTATTTGGAAAATTTCAAAACTACTATTCCAAATGGTGTTTTGTTATTTTACTGGTTATTTTCAACTATTTTCAGCTTATTGAAGGTCATTAATTATTATTTAAGAGAAAATATTCATTCTAATGCAGGTGTTATTACAATCTTATCTAGTGTTAACAGTTTTATCGTGTTGATCTTGGAAATTTATATTCCTATTAGATCAAACTTACCTTTCAAACAACAAATTAATACAAGTCCTTACGATAAAGCTAATATCTTCTCAAGAATTACTTTTGTTTGGATGACTGGTTTAATCAAAAGAGGTTACTATAAATTCTTAGTCGAACAAGATTTACCTCCTTTACCAGAAGAATTGAAATCTACTGCTACCACTGATATATTTTATAATCACTGGAATAGTCAAAATACTTCAAAACCTTCAATTATGAGAGCTTTAATTAGTGCTTTTGGTCTTAGATTCCTTTTAGGTGGTCTTTTTAAAGCTTTACAAGATTCTTTAGCTTTCGTACAACCTCAATTGTTGAAATTATTAATTCAATTTGTTAATGATTATTCAGAGTCCAGAAAGCAAGGTGATCCTCTTCCACTTACAAAAGGGTTCATGATTGCTGGATCAATGTTTGTTGTTTCTGTATGTCAAACTGGGTTTTTACACCAATACTTTCAAATTGCTTTTGATTTAGGTATGAAAATCAAGTCATGTTTGACTTCAGTCATTTACAACAAATCTTTGGTTTTGAGTAATGATACAAAGCAACAATCTAATACTGGTGATATTGTGAACTTGATGTCAGTTGATATCCAAAGATTACAAGATTTAGTTCAATATGTTCAAATTGCTTGGTCAGGTCCTTTCCAAATCACATTATGTCTTATTTCATTACATGGTCTTTTAGGTAATGCAATGTGGGCCGGGGTGTTGATCATGATAATTATGATTCCATTAAATTCTATGATTGCAAGGTATCAGAAGAAATTACAAAAGACTCAAATGAAGTACAAAGATGAGAGATCAAGGTTGACATCAGAAATCTTGAACAATATCAAATCTTTGAAATTATATGGTTGGGAAGTTCCTTATTTGAATAAATTGAATCACGTTAGAAATGATAAAGAATTGAAGAATTTACAAAAAATCGGTATTTTTTCTGCTTTAACTGTTATGCTTTGGAACTTTTCACCTATCTTAGTCAGTTGTTCAACTTTCGGTGTATTTATATTGATTGAAAAGGAAAAGACTTTGAGCACTGATGTAGTTTTCCCTGCGTTGGCTTTATTCAACTTGTTGGCCTTCCCATTAGCTGTTATTCCACAAGTCATTACAAATGTAATTGAGGCACAAGTATCCTTAGAAAGGTTACATAAATTCTTACATGGAAGCGAATTGCAAAAAGATGCCGTTAATAGGTTACCAAAGGCAGAAGAAAATGGAGATGTTGCAGTAGAAATCAATAATGCAACTTTCTTATGGAATAAGCCAAAGAATGACTCAAGTCAGAAAGTATCATTATCTAACATTAATTTGAAATCTAGAAAGGGAGAGTTAGATTGTATTGTTGGTAAAGTTGGTTGTGGTAAGTCTTCCATAATTCAATCAATCTTGGGTGACTTGTATAAATTAGAAGGGGAAGTAAACGTTCATGGAAATATTGCTTATGTAGCACAAGTTCCTTGGATAATGAACGGTACAATCCAAGAAAACATTCTTTTCGGTCACAAATACGACCCTGAGTTTTATCAACACGTTATCAAAGCTTGTGCATTGACAGTCGACTTAACAATTTTGCCAAAAGGTGACCAAACTCAAGTTGGTGAAAAAGGTATTTCTCTTTCTGGTGGTCAAAAGGCAAGATTGTCATTGGCAAGAGCAGTGTACGCAAGAGCTGATGTTTATTTAATTGATGACGCTTTATCAGCTGTTGATGAGCATGTTGGTAAACACTTGATCGACCATGTATTAGGTCCAAGAGGGTTATTGAAATCAAAATGTAAGATTTTAGCCACTAACAATATCGGTGTTTTAAGTATTGCCAATAACTTACACATGGTCAGTGACGGTAAGATTGTTGAACAAGGTACCTACGATGAAATAATGACTCAACCAGAATCTAAATTATTTTTGTTAATCAAGGAGTTCGGAAAAGATAAAGCCAAAGAAGAAGAAGCTGCTAAGAAAGAAAAGGAGGAAGCAGCCGAGAAGGCCAAGAGCAACATTGATGGTGACGGCGACGACCAAGGTAATTTAGCAGACATTGACTATAGTAAGTTAGTTTCAGAAGAAAGCTTAGATGTCAAATCCTTAAGGAGAGCATCTTTGGTAAGTCTTGATAATAGATTGGAAGAACTCTTAGATCAAAAAGAAGATGACGAAGAATTGGAAAAAAGAAAAGAGCATTTTGAACAAGGAAAAGTCAAATGGGACGTTTATCTTGAATATGCAAAAGCATGCAACCCTGCAAAAGTTCTCCTTTGGTTTGCTATGATCATTACTGCTCAGGCAACTGCTGTGGTTTCCAATGTTTGGCTAAAACATTGGTCTGAAGTCAATAGCAGGGAAGGAGGAAATCCAAATGTAGGCTATTACTTGGGATTGTATCTTTTCCTTGGTTTCTTGGGTGCTATATTTTTGTTGGTTCAAAATTGTGTAGTTTGGATTTATTGTACAATTCATGGTTCAAGTAAATTACACAACCAAATGGCTATTAGTGTATTGAGAGCTCCAATGGCATTTTTTGAAACCACACCAATTGGTAGAATTTTAAACAGGTTTTCAAATGATGTTTACAAGGTTGATGAAACATTGGTAAGAGTATTTGGAATGTTCTTCTCAAATGCCACCAAGGTTTCCTTTTCCATTTTAGTTATTTGTTTCTCAACATGGCAAGTTATTGCATTAATCTTACCATTATTTGTCTTATATGTCTACTACCAACAATACTATATGAGATCTTCAAGAGAATTGAGAAGATTAGATTCTGTCTCCAGATCCCCAATATATGCAAACTTTCAAGAATCATTGAATGGTGTCACTACCATCAGAGCTTACGATCAAGCAACAAGATTTAGATTCTTAAATGAATTAAGAGTAGATAAAAATATGAGAGCTTACCATCCTGCTATTAATGCTAATAGGTGGTTAGCTGTTAGATTGGAATTTTTGGGATCGGTTATCATTTTAGGGGCAGCAGGATTTGCCATCATTGGTTTGAAATCTGGTACTTTAAGTGCAGGGTTAGTTGGTTTATCAGTATCTTATGCCTTACAGATTACTCAATCATTAAATTGGATTGTTAGAATGACTGTTGAGGTTGAAACTAATATCGTATCGGTTGAAAGAATTCTTGAATATTCAAAGTTAGACTCTGAAGCACCCGAAGAAATCCCTGATCACAAACCTAATGATAACTGGCCTGAGAGCGGTGAAATCAAGTTCCAGAATTATTCTACAAGATATAGACCCGAATTAGATTTAGTTTTGAAGAATATTGATTTAGCAATCAATGCAAAAGAGAAAGTTGGAATAGTAGGTAGAACTGGTGCAGGTAAGTCCTCTTTGACTTTGGCATTATTCAGAATTATAGAAGCTGCAAGTGGTAATATCAATATTGATAAAGTCAATACCAATGAAATAGGTTTAAAGGATTTGAGACAAAAATTGTCCATCATACCTCAAGATTCCCAAGTGTTTGAAGGTACTATAAGATCGAATTTAGATCCATTCAATCACTATTCTACCGAACAATTGTGGAAAGCTTTGGAATTATCTCATTTGAAAGATCATATTCTCAAAATGTTCAAAGAATCTAAGGAAGAGTTTGACAATTCAGAGAATAAAGAAGAATTAGAGGAAATTCACGATGGATTAGATGTCAAATTATCTGAAGGTGGATCGAATTTATCTGTAGGTCAAAGACAATTGATGTGTTTGGCTAGAGCTTTATTGATTCCTTCTCATATTTTGGTTTTGGATGAAGCTACCGCAGCTGTCGATGTCGAAACCGATAAAGTTTTACAAGAAACTATCCGTAAAGAATTTAAAGAGAGAACAATTTTAACTATTGCTCACAGAATAAATACGATCTTGGATTCAGATAAGATTATCGTCTTAGAAAAGGGTGAGGTTGCAGAGTTCGATTCACCTGAAAATTTATTAAAAAATAAAGAATCATTGTTTTACGCCTTGTGTAAGCAAGGTGGATTTGTTGAATAGATCTGAATATTTGTAACAGTTTAAAAAAAAAAAGCGAAAGAAAATCTCTAGAAAATATATATTTATTTATTAATGTTCACTTCTTTTTCTTAATGTGTTGATGGTATATAATGGATAATATTCATCTCTGGAACCAACTTCACAAGGGTTAGCTTCGACGAATTTTGAAATGTTCTTTGACAAGACGTTTAATTTTCCATCAAACTTGTAGAATTCTAATAATTTGTTTTCTTCAGAATCTACAGTTCCAATCAAGGTTGAACCAGAAGCTGTTAAATCAGTTAATGAGTATTCAAGGTTGAATAATTCAGCCAATTCGAACTCTAAATTGTCGTTTATATTCACGACTAAAAGAGCCTTTACGTTTTCGAATAAAACAATAATCAGGTTACCTATTTGAATCAATTTTGTAACGCTTAATTCTTCAACAGAGTCTTCGTGTAAGAATCTTTCAGGAGGTAAATGGAATTTCGTCAAATAAGGTTCCATGAGTTCTCTAACATTGAATTTTGAAAGGAGTTCATTTTCATACCAATTCCATAAATATATGTAGTGGTCACCACCTCCACTTACTAATAATTCTGGATTGAAGGACAATTGAATCATATATGAGATGAACTCGTCGTGACCAAAGAGCCAGTGATTTACTAGGAAGGTACTTGGGTAATTTGATACTTTGATGTGCTCATCTCTATCACTACTCAATATGAATTGTTTACCTTTATGAGATGTAATAAGTACATCAGTCAACATGGAAACGTGACCAAGGATTGGCCTGAGGTCTTTTTCTGGGATAGGATCACTAGAATCAATTGGAATTTTATATACATCACCAAATTTGTCACCGATAATGACAGTTGTGTTATCATCTGCGATTGAAATGGAACTTGGTCTTTTTGGGAAAGCTTGTCTTTTTATTAAAGTCAAACAGTTGGACTTTGAGAAATCAATTTCGAATATTATGACTGCTTTATCGCTATCAGTTATTCCAATAATATATTTTTGATCTTTAGTTAATTCTAATCCTCTTATGTAGTTATAGATTGGTGGAGCACCTGGACCTGGGGTAGGAATTTTTGGAACCTTAACTTTTTTATTATTTTCATGTCTCTTAGATTCAGGCTCTACGCTTGATTTAGCGTCAGATTCGTCGCTTGTAGCATTGTTCAGTTCTTGTTCCAAATTTTTGATCTTCTCGAGTTGTTGTTTTTTCAAAACGTCGTGGATGGCAACTGTGTCCTTCCAACTTCCAACTTCATTTCCTTCGAAATCAAACACTTGAAGGTTGTTCTTCACACTAACGAAAATGTTACTATCGGTGGATACTATATTTTGAAATGGATGCTTCATTATGAGATGAGATGAAAATTCGCAGCTCTTCATATAATGTGCGAAGAGCTTTATCGTATTATATATTACTACACACCAGACCACTACAGATTACACATGATTTAGAAATCAGGGACATTTTGTACTTGGAAAGGCAATACCTGTAGATTATGAAAATGATGATTGAATAATTTTTTCATCTTAATATCACTCTCAGAGACATCTTATTTTATCGATTTTTAATCTTATATATTATTGACTATACTTGGTTCGATGGTTTTAAAGCACTCAATTGAGGAACTTCTATGGTGAGACTTAGATACTCTTAATAAATGCCATTCAGACAGTGAAGAGACGTTTCTTCTATTTGCTTTTGAAGAAACTCCATTTTCTATCAGTTTTTTCTTTCTTATCGTTATTTTCTGATTCTATCACTTCAAAATCTTCGTTCTTGAATTTCTTGTTGATGAACTTATTGGGTTTGGCTTCGTTATCTGATTCTACATCGTTGAAGCCTTTGAATTTCAAATTTAGATTCGAAAAAAAACTTGACAACGCCAGCTCACCAGTTAAATCAACTTGAATATGTCTTGGATTGATGAAATTGAAAATGAATTCATCACACGTTAAATCCCAGATCTTGAAGTTTTCAGTCTTCTTCCAATTCCTTATGAAAGTATTTGAAAATGCAGAGAGATCCCCATTATACAGATTGTTGTCCTCATTAGCATTTGAGTTCGGTGTATCAGAGAACCCTGGTGGATACTGACCAAATTTCTCAATATACTGATTGAATCTCACTGTGGATAACATTGACAATAAGTAGTCTTCAAATTGATATCTAATATAGTCATCACTACCAATATAGTTCTCATTGTCGTCCTTAAGAATCTTATCGTCTGAACAATTTGCAATTAAATTACTTATGAAATTCCTATCAAAGGAACTCAATGATATTTCATTAATAAACCCATTTGGAGAGCTCACCTCATAATTATCTAAATTGATTAGAAGATCAATACCTAGATCTTTCAGCTGATTCACAAATAATAGATTGGAGCACCCAATCATAAAACTTTTGGTTTCTGGGAAATTTAATTGATTAATCTGCTGTAATGGTAAATATGGATTCCAGAATGAGCCCTTTGTATTGAAGATCTTTAATGGCAAACCAAAAAAATTTAGCATCGAATCTCTATTCTCAGTATTAAGGGAGGTAGGCTTCAATAATTTACCGGTATAATTTTCTTGGTAATCACTTAATTGACATCCTGAATAGACCAAGTTATTAATCAAATTTGGAATCAAACTTATTAAATTATTTTGGAACTTTGTTAACAATTCTAATTTATTGTTTGAGTAGATCAAAATTTTCTTTTCTAGCAAAAGAGCTTTAAAGATGATCAAAAGCTTAGAACCAAGCTTCAACAAGCTCTGTTTCAAATTTAAGTTTATAAAAAATTCCTCATTATCATTAAAATTAATTTCATTATTCAAGTTATCGAATAAATTTTCAAATATTTCGAAATTAGACAAATTGTCTTGTAAAAAATATGACCTTGTTATAATTGACAATTTATCTTTGATTTTGGTAAATATAGGTTTGTCCTTATTTATAATTACCAAGGCTTTCTGAATAATCGATCTTTTGATATCTTTATTTCTTTTGAGTTCTTCCTCACTCAATTCATTGATATTAATTTGCCTTATACATGAACAACCGAACAAGGTCTTCAAGTTCCTGGGATCATCATTGAAGTTTATTAAGTCATTTAAGTTATCGTAGGATTTATTACTTGAAAAATCGTAGATCAAGTTGAAATTGGAGAAAGTCTCTTCGAATAGATGTGAACCATCGGGTAATGATTGAAATGGTAAATTTTTGAACAAATTTGAATCAATTTCAGGTAGGTAGTTCGACTTCCACCATTGAATCTCAGGACCTCTTATGTGATGGAAATCAACCAAACAAATTGCAAAAATGAAGTCCTTTGATTTATGTTCGATTCTCAATTTTGGTGGTGATCTTTCAATGATTGGTAAGTTTTTGATTTGTATAGACCTTCTTCTAGGAGTGTTTGGACTCGAGCTTAGCTTATGGTCATCTGTACTATTTCTATTACTATTTGATCCACCAATTTCTATACTATCTTTTTGGCCATCATTCTTGACTTTAGCATTCAATTCTGTGTTGTTCTGTTCATCTTCAGTATGTCTACTTCCTAACCTAATTGGTCTCATTTTGAACTCCTCGTTTTGGGAATTTGAATGTGAATTGGACGTTCTACGTTTGGCCAACCGAATAGGCTTACCCTTGAATTCCTCATCCCAAGGATTCTCATCTATCCCGTCCATTTTGTAACTCTGAGGATTGAAACGATAAGATTTTCTTGTATACACCTTCGCGATTTTATTGACATTAAAATTATTGATATATATATATGAACAGATAATAGAATAGTATTGGAAATAAGAGGAGAGATTCATGAGTTCATTCAATAGGGAATTTTATGAACAGAATAATTCTAGTGGCCAATTGGTTACTCGTGATAGACCAAGCTTTGGCTCTAGAACTAGTATATCAGCGCTTCCATCATTACCTTCCACCTTACCCTATCACAATGATTTAGGGACAAGTGTAGGGGAAGACGATGAAAGAGATATAAGTAATGAATTTAATGACACCACTGTAAATAACACTGATAGCATAATACAACACAACAATACCAGTTTTGTTGAATTTGACTTGAGCAGGAAAGACAAATCAATTATCCATGCGACTTTAAGAGATCCTGAGGATATTAATACAAGCAACATCTTGAATGAAATCACACCCGAAAGCAGTCCCAAGAAGGAAGTAGAGTCTAAGGAAGATAGAATAAAGAAAAGCGAAGATGATTTCTTCAATGATGATAAATCAGCATGGAAAACTATGAATACAATAACTGAAATGGACTATTACGATGAAAAGGGTAATTTGGAATTCACCAATCACTTAAATGACGATTTCTTTGACCCCAAGAACAAAAATGGGGGCTATACCAGGATACATAATGAAGAGCAAGTTGCAAAATTTGCAAAATTGGATAAAAAGACTGATTTCTTATTCATCAGTAAGAGTGATAAGGACTCCAAAAATGCTAAATACCGTGAAGGTGAAGCCAACCTTGACGATTCAGATGATGAAGACTACTTATACGAAGAAGATGAGAATCTTGAATCTTCTGAAGCATTGCAATCAACGAAGGACATGTTAGATGAAGGTCAAAAGTTCTCATATTGTGGTATCGTCAAATTAATATCAGTTGATATGGCTACAGAATTGGCCAAAATAAAACAGTCTACCTCAAATAAATTTGCAAAAGAACTAAGTGCTGCACAGAAAAACTTCGGAAACTGGTCACAGTATATAACAGATAAAGTCTATTCACATATGGAACTAAGTAAGGATGAACAGAAGATGATTGAGAATTTGAGTATTCACGGTGTTAATGTTGAGGACTTGACGTCTAGCTTGATCACCAAGAAGGTCGATAATAATTCAAACTCATCTTTGGAATGGGTTTTAGTTTGTGATTTGTTCTTATTACTTTTGAGCGACGGTTACTATGATAGTAGATCAAGATCATTATTAACAAGGTTTGCCAATGCGGTAGAAATTGAAAATTTGGAAATCTTTCAATTCGAAAGGAGGTTATTGAATAGTCTTGAATTGGAAACAAAAGATAAATCCTTGGAAGATAGAGAGGAGAAATTAAATGACAAAGAGTATATTGACAAATATATCAAAAAGAATAAGAATAAGAGATTAGCTTATGTTGGTTTAGCTACAGTTGGTGGTACATTAGTCATTGGTTTATCAGCCGGTTTGTTAGCTCCTGTGATTGGTGCAGGTTTAGCTGCAGGTTTGACCACCATTGGAATTGGAGGAACGGGTGGTTTTTTAGCAGGTGTAGGGGGTACAACTATAATTACTACTGGTGGTGTTATACTAGGTGCTAAAGCTGGAAATAAAGCAGGAAGAAGAAGAGCGGGAGATGTTGAGACTTTTGAGTTCAAGCCATTACACAATAACAAAAGATCAAATCTTATAATAACTGTAAGTGGATGGATGACAGGTAAAGCGGATGATGTAAGATTACCGTTTTCTACGGTAGACCCAGTAATGGGTGATTTGTTTTCAGTTTTATGGGAACCGGAAATGTTAACTACCATGGGTCAAACCATTGGTATTTTAGCCAGTGAAGCATTGACCACTTCAATTCAACAAATTTTAGGTGCCACAATTGCTAGTTCGTTGATGGCTGCAATTCAGGTTCCAGTGTTATTATCTAAATTGGCATACTTGGTTGATAATCCATGGAATGTGTCTTTGGATAGAGCATGGAAGGCAGGTAAGATATTGGCTGAAAATTTGATATCAGGTAATATGGGAGTTAGACCAATAACCCTAGTAGGGTTCTCGTTAGGAGCCAGAGTTGTATATTCATGTTTGATTGACTTGGCTCAAAGAGGTTGTTTTGGTTTAATTGAAAACGTTATATTATTGGGGAGTCCATTGACAGTAAATAAGGATCAATTAGGATTGGCAAGATCTGTTGTCAGTAATGATTTCATCAATGCATATTCAAGAAAAGATTGGGTTTTAGGTTATCTTTTCAGGGCAACAAGTGGAGGATTGCTGTCTGTTGCAGGTTTATCCGAAATCAAGGATTGTTATGGAATCAAAAACTTAGACGTTACTGATTTGGTAGAGGGTCATATGTCATATAGAAAAGCTATCCCAAAAATCTTGAAGAAATTGGACTGGGAAATTTTGGATGAAGAATTCGACGAAATAGAAGAGCCAGATGTTGAACAAACAGAAAGACAGCGTAAGCTAGTCATTGAGTTTGATGAAGCCAGAGCCAAAATGAAGAAGGAAATGGAGGAAGGTAAGAAGACAGCAAAGCCTAAAACATGGAAAAATTTTTTCAAACCAAGACTGAATAACTGGTGGAAAGATATGGAACCAAATAGCCAAAGAAACAGTAATGACACCACTGCTAGTAATAGCTTAGATGGTACAGAAGAATATCATGAAGACGTAAGTGCAGTTCCAATATTTGATGTTAACTCCATTATGCAAGAGGTTAATGAGATAGAAAAAGCATCGAAAGACAATGAAGGAACAATCAAGGCAGATACCCAAGCAACAGTACCTTTGGATAAAGATCCAGTTAAATAATTCTTCATCAAATAGGATGTTCATGAATATTATATTGCATTTAATACCTACTAGTGTACTCTATCTCTTCCAAGTCGGTCACATGACCAGGCACATGCTGAATTTTCAAATTTTTTCTTCCCTCGAAATTTTGAAAAAAAAGGTGAAAATTTAGAAAGGATTAGTCAAAAAACTCATAATGCCAACTATTGCTGTAGATAAAGAAGATTTGTATAAATCATTAGGTAGAGAATACACCACAGAAGAATTCGACGAATTATGTTTTGAGTTTGGTATCGAATTAGATGAAGATACAACTGAAGATTGTGCAGAAGGTGAAAGACCTGAATTAAAAATTGAAATACCTGCAAATAGATATGATATGTTATGTTTTGAAGGTATTTCCCAAGCCTTGAATCAATTTTTAGGTAGAACAGGAACTCCAAACTATAGATTAGTCAAACCAACCACCAAATTGACCATCGATAAATCAACTGAACAAGTTCGTCCATACGCAGCTTCAGCCATTTTAAGAAATATTAAATTTGACCAAAGAAGTTATGATTCATTTATTGCTTTACAAGATAAATTACACACCAACTTGTGTCGTAACAGAACTTTAGTCGCTATAGGTACACACGATTATGACACCATAAAGGGACCATTCACATATGAAGCTTTAAAACCAGAAGATATCAAATTTGCACCATTAAATCAAACTCAAGTTATGGATGGTAAAGGAATCATGGAATTCTACGAAAAAGATAAACATTTATCAAGATATTTACATATCATTAAAGATTCACCAGTCTATCCAGTTATTTTAGATAGCGAAAGAACTGTCTGTTCATTACCACCAATTATTAACTCAAATCATTCTAAAATCAGTATTGATACCAAGAATGTTTTCATTGATGTTACTGGTACTGATAGAACCAAAACTGAAATTGTTATTCAAACTTTAGTTGCAATGTTTTCTCACCATTGTAAAGAAAAATTTGAAATTGAACCAGTTGAAATTGTTAGTGAACATAATGGTCAAACTAGATTATGTCCAAACATTGAACCAAGAAAATCATTAGCTGAAATTGAATATATTAATTCATGTTTAGCATTAGATTTATCAGGTGAAGAAATTTCCAAATTATTAACCAAGATGGAATTAGATTCAAAAGTAAGTTCTCAAGATCCAAAATTATTGGAAGTTTCAATTCCAATTACAAGATCTGATATTTTACATCAATGTGATATAATGGAAGATGCAGCTATTGCATATGGATTCAACAATATTGTTAAGACCAAACCAAAAGGAGATTCATTAGTTGCAGCTGCTTTACCAATCAATAAGATTGCCGATATTTTCAGATTGGCAACTTCTCAAGCTGGATACCTGGAAATTATGGCATTAACATTATGTTCTCATGATGAAAATTTCAAATTTTTAAGACAAAAAGATGATGGAAAACTTGCGGTTAAATTAGAAAATCCAAAAACTATTGAATACCAAGTTGTTAGAACCACATTATTACCAGGATTATTAAAAACTATTAGAGAAAATAGAAAACATTCATTACCAATTAGAGTTTTTGAATGTGGAGATATTGTTTTTAAGAATGATAAATTGGAAAGAAAAGCTGTTAACCAAAGAAATTGGGGTGCTATTATTGCAGGTAAGACATCAGGATTTGAATATATCCAAGGTTTATTAGGTAAAGTAATGCAAACATTAAGAGCTAAATGGATTGAAAATCCAAAACAAGATAAATCAAGAGGTTATTGGATAGAAGAAGATAAAGATAATGCAACTTATTTCCCAGGTAGAGGTGCCAAAATTTTCTTCAGAAGTGCAGATAATGAAACTGAACAAGTTATTGGATCAATTGGTGTTTTACATCCTGAGGTTATGAAATCTTTTGAAATTCCATATGCCGCTTCATTTGTTGAAATTAACGTTGAAGTTTTCTTGTAGATTACATCGAAAACTATCTAAGTTTTGAACTTTTCCTCTTGCCACACAGATCAAGTCAAACCTTTGTGAATAGAGACAAATCCTCTTAAGTTAGTGAATAGTTATAAATAATAATAGAAATAATAATGTTAAAATGACTATAGTAAAATCCACGTCTAATAAGTAGGAGTGCGAATTTTTCAGTAAGGCTCGTTTTGGTGATCAAGGAAATTATCATTAAAAACACTTAAATTAAAGTTAACGAGTTTTTCTTCAATAGATTAAAGGAATTAGAGGGTTTTAAAGAGTATAAAACATATTTTCTTGGAAACTCAAAATTATAAGTTTAATCATAGAGAGGAATCATCAGAATTCTATATAGAAAAAAATATATCAGTTGGTCGTTTTTAAGATAGGAGTATACGGGAAATAGAAACATGAGTGGAAGAGCCCCATCAAGATCATATGATATGATTATGAAATTATTATTAGTTGGAGATTCAGGTGTTGGTAAATCATGTTTATTATTAAGATTTGTTGAAGATAAATTCAATCCATCGTTTATTACCACTATAGGAATTGATTTCAAGATTAGAACTATTGAAAGTAAAGGTAAAAAAATTAAATTACAAGTATGGGATACTGCAGGTCAAGAAAGATTTAGAACTATCACAACAGCTTATTATAGAGGTGCCATGGGTATTGTTTTAATCTATGATGTTACAGATGCAAGAAGTTTTGAAAATGTTGAAAATTGGTTTCAAACTGTAACTCAACATGCAAATGAAGACGCTCAAATCTTTTTGGTTGGTAATAAATGTGATGATAATGAAGGTAGACAGGTATCAACTGAACAAGGTCAAGAATTAGCTTCAAAATTGAATATACCATTTTTAGAAGCAAGTGCTAAATCAAATACAAACGTTGATGCTATATTCTTTGAATTAGCAGGTATTATTCAAGATAAACATGTTGATGCTGAACCTGAAAAAGCAAGTGGTTCAGGAATTGACGTTTCAAAAGGTACCAATCCAATTAAAACAAATTGTTGTTAATTTTATGTATATTTTTAATTTCACAATTCTTTGTAATAAATGTTTTATTGATTTGCTTATAACTTTGAACTATTCTGCGAAGTACATTTTTAAATATTGTCTAGTGTTTATTGATTTGGGTATCTATATAATTATATGTATAAATTTATTAGATGTAGACGTAGAAAAAGAAAAAAAAATTCTTATAAATTTTATATTACTATAAATATGCTTAAGTGTACAATTTTGGTAAATTCAATTATTTAAGTTGATTTAGATTTTTTTACCAAAGTAAACCCATTGATCGTCTAATGGTTTTTCTTCTAATTCTTCCCAACATTTTAATTCAGCTAATTCATGAGCTAAATTTAATTCTTCATGAGCTTGAATGACAATTTCTTCTATTAAACCACCACCAATTTTATTTTCGATCACTTCAGTTATTTCGTTTTCTTCAACAACTTTTAATCTGTTTTTAGTTAATGCTTCCATTGATTGTCTATAAACTGATGATTCTGGAAATTTGGTATTTAATAATGTTAAAGTGTGGTTATATAATGAAACTAAGGCTGGTCTTGGATTTGGGTGTTGATATAAACCAGCTAAACCGGTTGGGTTACCTGATGCTGCTTTAACCAATACTTCTTCAGCTTGTTTTAATGCTCTGGTGAATCTCATAATGGTATTTTATCAATCTCTGGTTGGTCAAAAATTTTTCTCAATAAAAGATCAAAAGTCGTGCTATGGACATTTGCAATCTTAACTATATAAGAATATAAATGAAGAGGATAAAGATAAAGAATAAGATATAATTGAAGAGATTTTTATTAGATATACACATATATAAATGAATTCACCTATTTAGTAATTAGAAATCAACTCTAATTATGTAGATATAGCAAAGGAAAGTGATAATGATAGATAAAGGTTGATAAAGAATGAAAATGAAATTGAGTAATGATTAGAAATCACCACCTCCAAAGTCACCACCATCCATACCATCATTGTAACCATCAGCATATGAATCGTTTTGACTATCACTGATGGCATCTCCAATAAGCATACCACCAAGAAGCCCACCACCTAAACCAAGAGCCATTGGCATTGCTGATGATCCACCACCAAATCGACTCTGTCTTTGTTGTTGCTGAGGATATTGTTGAGGATATTGTTGAGGATAGCCGTATCCTTGTTGAGGATAGCCACCATAACCTTGTTGTGGATAACCCCCTTGTTGATAACCTCCGTAACCTTGTTGTGGGTATCCACCTTGTTGAGGGTACCCTCCATAACCTTGTTGTTGTTGTTGATAACCACCTCCATAACCTTGTTGAGACCCATACCCTCTTTGGTCACCATTATTAGATTGGTTTGACTTCTCATTAGGACTATAAGATGGTGGAGGAATATCATCAGCATTGAATTTTGTGCCTTGGGGTGCTTCCCATTGGGATTTTTTAGAATTCAAATCAACATAAAACCATGTTTTATAATTATCATCAAATTTTGCTAACCATCCATCTGGTACATTTGGCTTGTTATTTGGATCTGCTCCCATATTGTTTGTATTCTATACTCTTGCGGCAATTGAAAGCAAATGATTTTTCTTTATAGTACTATACTAATCTAATCAAGAATGACGAGTGCGCTCATTTTAAGCCTCAATCATTCATACTCCTATCTGGAATTTCTAAGATAAAATTTGCACCCATTACAAAGGAACTGGAACAGAAAAGAATTGGGATATTAGGTCATGGAAGAGAGACTTTGAATCAAACATATGTGGCTTTTGGTTAATAGTCTTTTTTAAATACTCTAAATTTGCGTACTTTTGAGTGAAAAGTTTATCTTAATGTACATTATCTTACATTTCAAGCCTTGTATTCAGTGTTTGTATTTCCGGGAATAACTCATTGATTAATTCATCGAAAACTTCGAAGATAAGGTGCTTCACTAGGAAGTCATTCTGTAAGACATTGAATAGTAGCTCACTTGCAAATTTAGCATTGGAAACCCCGAAAATAGTATTGAAGGTATCATTCATGAAAATATTAAACAATACCGATGCTTCATACTTTGTACTAGACCTTTCGTAGTTTGATCGGATAATCGGTGGATCCTTAAACTTTCCATTGGGAAATACAATGTTTTTCAATGAAATCAATATATCTAAAACATTCTCTTCTTGTTGTAACTGACTAAACTGTTCATTGAGTTTTTTCTCAATTGTAGTCCCAAAAAATTGTTGTAGAATCACGATCAAGGCTCTACCTCTTAACCAGTTCTTGGAATTCTTCAATTTGAAAATCGTTATCAAAATATCTATAATAGGCTTAATAAATATCTCTTTCTCATCAAACGATTTCAATTCTCTTTCCATTTCTTTCAAGTTTTCATTAATCTGTTGCTTATTTACTTCATTCAAGTTATTCATACTATTATTTCTCTTACTGTCCATCCTAGTGATTTTAGCCTTTGTATTCGATAACCCATTATACAATAGACTACTTATACCATCTGTTTTCTTCATAGTCATATTCTCTTCGAATTCCTGATTCTTTCTTAAATTAAAGTTCTCAGATGATAAAAATGATCTAAATGCTTTATTTGAACAAACTTCGGGTATTTTGATCAATTCTTGCAAATATTCTTCTAACCCTATTTTTCTTAATTCAAGAATTTGCTTCTGTTGCAATTTAAATACTGTCCTTTTAGGAAACTTTAATTCTCCAACTGCTGGATATCTGGATCTTAAATACTCATGTAACTTATAAAATTGACTATATCTTCTGGCTATAATCCATCCCGCTGTATTGGTATTTGGATCATCATTAGAATATCTTTGCACTTCAATCATATATAATATAAAATCTTTGCCATTCTCATTGCCACTAAAGTAACTTTGGATACTCACTCTTGATTTACCATATAACGAGTTGTCATTCTCTTGAACTATATATTGTTGTTTTTGTAATTCTTTAGAATTAATTTCCCTTTCTAAACTTATTTTCGAATTCTTCAAAATCTTTAACTCACTTAAATTATTAGTCAATTCTGCTTTTTTTATTAAAGGAATCAATATATTTTGTTGTTCTGTAAGTCTATCAATATCCTCTGTCAACTTGCCAATTTCTTCAGCCAACTTTAAATTACCAGGCGCAGCTAAGACTAACGATTGTTGATCAGCTTCTCCTTCAGTTGAATCTCCTATATTATAATCACTATTTTCCAAGTCAATCGAGTTTCCTAAATTATTTCCTTCATCTAGGTATATGGAATCACTATCAGTACCCGATTCATCGCTATAATCATCAAACATTCTACTATATCTATTGGACCCTGAATCTTGTAAAAATAAAGTAGAATTTTCACCACCAAATAAATGATTCTTCAAGTCAACAGTCAGTGACCTCTTTTCAGGAGAGTATGCCTTCATTTCATCATTATTTTTCATAATTTGGGTGAATGCATCTTCGACTGCTCTTATTACAACCGGGCTTATTTCATTCTGTATAGGTTTCAGTCTCAGTTTGAGTTTCAGTTTTTGCTTCTTAGTTTTCAATTCATTGAATTCATTTGTTTCTTTGAAACCGTTGAACTCTACTTCTAATTTTTGAAAAATTTCATTTTGAAGTTCAAATAAAATTTGTCTAACATCATGGTAAAGTTCCGTCTTTTCAATCAAATTATTGGAACTTATAAAATTCTCTATCAAGGATAAATCTTTATTGATTTCAAGATCTTTGAGATACTTGTTATAGATATCTTTGATTTCTTCTGAATTTGAGAATCCTAATGATAGTGATAATTTATCGTTATCGAGTTCTAAAGGAGACTTCAATTTCTCTATTGAGAGCCAAATTTCTAAAACTTTTGAGTTTCTTTTATTTTTCAAATGGTTTGAAAATTCCTTTATGTCTTCGTTATCCTGAAGTATATCTAGCAAGCTTATTTCTTCCAATTCTTCAAGTTCCTTCATCTTGGTTTCTACTAAAGTCTGCACTTCTTTGATTCTATGTTCAAAATCCTCATTGTGATTTTTGATTTTTAACAATTGAAAAGAAAGGTATACTTTCAACTGTTTTAATTCATCTAACGAGCTTATGAGACTGATTTTCTCTAGACAATTATTATAGCTTATGATATCCATATCCTCAGTAATAATCAAATCTTTGTTAAAGTTTCCTTTATCATTAAGTAAGAAGTCTTCATTTGAGTGGTTGTCTCTGGTATGTTCATCCAAAGCGGCTCTCAATTTCTTTACCTGGTCTCTTCTCTTCAAATTATCACCTATTAATTTCACTATTAAAAGATTATAGAAGTCACCTTCCCCGAGCATCTGGAATACGTTAGTTAAGACTGTACATGATAGTATTTCCCTTACTAATGATAACCCTATTTCATTAGAATTTTCTTTGGAAGACAAAATAAAAGGTAGAATATTACCGATCTGACCTCTCAAATAATTCTTTTCATTTATATCGTTCATTCCAGTTTTAGTTATTGTTACAGCTTGATGGATTTTACCTCTTCTATATTGACGTGCAACATCTATGTCATGGTCTATGGGTTCAAATCCACCTTTATTGCTATTAATTTTTGCTTGTACTCTCTCTTCAGCTCTTAAATAGTCTATTAAATGGTCATTTAGGATGGGTATTAGCTTTGATACCAAGAATTTTGAGATGTCCAAGTTCGATAACCTTAGTTTCAATTCCTTGAAAACAGCCTTGAGCTCTATATGTATGCTATCTTGGAATGATGTATCTTGTATTATCTTTTTGTACCATCCATCAATAAATTCTTGGGTTATCAACTCTATAAAATCATTCAATGTTTCTGAGATCAAGAAGGATTCTTCAATGATAGGATTGTTTAAGTCATATGAATCGATTGCATACCTAGTATTTTCTAAATCCCATTCTGGTCTATCAAGGAATTTGAAATGCCTTTTGGATCTTTCTTTATGTTCCTTAGGCTTATTATATATAAAAATGTAATAGCCAACTATGGATAGCGTTGTAAAAATTCCCAAAGAAAATATCCCTATATAATATATAGACCTCTTCAATCCAATTATAAGAATGATACTTGTTCCCCCTAAAACATATAGCCAAGACTGGGGGTTAAGCTTTAGGCATTGAGTTACACGATCCATGGTTATTTTTCGTTTCGCAAGAGGTTGCAAAGATTGAGTTTATATTATCATTGATCGTAACTATTTATATTTTTGTTCTTTTAGAAGACTTAGAATCTTCAGAACGTTTACGTTTCTTGGAATCTGGTTTATTGTCTGATTCTTTACTAATTTTCTTCTTCTTTTCTTCTTTCTTTTTATCTTTTTTCTTTACATCTTTCTTTTCAGCCTTTTCCTTTTTTATCTTCTTTTCTTTCTTCTCCTTCTTTGCATCTTTTATGGAATCTTTGTCTTTTTTGTCCTTTTCCTTCTTTTCTTTCACCTTCTTGTCTTTCTTATCTTTCTTGTCCTTTTTGTCCTTTTTCTTTTTGTCCTTTTTTTTGTCCTCTTTTTTGTCAGTGTCTATCACTTTCATCATCTTAGAATTCACCTGCTTTTCATATATGGTCTGTGCATCTACTTTAACTTCCTCGACTGTGGCAATTTCTTTGGACCCCACAGTACCAGCTAACCCTTCACCTTTAACAAACATCTTATATAAAGGTGAATTTCTCTTTCTGATAGATGCATCAACTTTATCTTCGTCAATCTTGAACTCTACTCCATTTGAACCACTACCTATTTCCAAATTCTTCAAGTTACCATCAAATAAACTTTCCCACCAAGTTTCACCATCTTGGTTATTATGTCCCAAACCTTTAGTGTCTCTTTTATGCTGTACTAATATTGGTTTTTTCAACCCTCCATTCTGTAAAGCTTCTCCTTCTTTCCAGCCAAAAGATTGTAAATATAATTTGGCATCCATTATGAAAACTATCTGTGATATCAAGCCGAGTTCTTTATATTCTAGTGTCTATAAATCTATAAATTAATGTTACCTCAGTTATCTCTGCTCTGCTCTGCTCTTCTCAAATTTTCAGGTTTTGATCCCATTATACATTAGAACGAAATCTCACTCTTAGCTAAAATCTTGATAGAGTATTGTCCAGCCATAAAGAGTTGCTCAAGCTATGAATACTTTGAAGGAGATACAAGAGTGTCTACAGCTGGAACCTTTTAACATCAAGAATCATGACGAACTAATTAATGTTCTTAGACTCAATAGAAGGCAAGAATATAAGCAACTTTATAATGCAAGGAAGACTAGAGCACAATTCTTTTTAATGGATAAGGCCCAAATCAATTTAATCTTCGAGGAACTCGTTTCTATCGAAGATGAGATTGAAAGGAATGAAATGATTTATGATTTTTATTCAACACTAATCCAAGATTTCCCAACGGTACAATACTGGTCAAAATATCTAGACTTTTGTTTGGAAGTTAAACCAAATCATGATATTCAGTCCCTTTTCATTAAGGCACTCAATGATACTGTTTATGACTTCGAAAACTGTAACCTCATATGGCTGAAGGTTTTGGATTATTTCTATTCCAATTATGAAAAGTCAAAGGACGAAAATGATTTGGAAAGATTATGGAAATTGTATATCAAGAGAATCAGTTACCCTCATAGAACCCTAGACGATTCATTTACCGATACATCGAGCTTTGTTACCAAAAATTTCGGTGATTCATATGACCAGTACATGGCTGCTGCTCAGAAAATCTATAGTGCTACCCAGAAACAAATGAAGTATTATGAAAAGTACGAATTCCAACTTGCAAAATTAAGGGATGATTCTAGTTTATGGTCTGAGTATTTGAATGATATTGCTAAATATGATTCCTCCTTCAAGCAAGTATCAACTACGTTTTATAGATCTATCCTTAACTCAGATGGTTCAGATAACTGGTTATCGGTCTGGATAACTTATATCTACATTCTTTACACAAAGCGTTACAATCAAGACGCCTTATCTGATGTGTTACCAAAATTCATCAAAGCATATCCCCATTCTTGCATTTCATATGCTGAGCTGATGAGAAATATGACAGTTTTCCTACATTATGACCGATTCTATGATGAGATAAGATCAAGAATCGACTATTTAGATCTTATGAGGAATAATTCCTACGATGATTGGAAAGTGCTAGCTTTGGCAATTCTATCTCATCATAATTTCACAGATGCTGAAGACAGATTGCATGCTGATATTGAAACCTTTTCCAATTTTGCTGTTGAAGAGAATGATGATATTTTCCATTCAGTTGAGAAGTTATGTATCTCAATCTATGAGTCAAAGAGTGAAATCAGCTTAGCAACTCAATTACTTGGGAAGTTGTTGAAGGCGTTTGGTACTCAGACTGAGGTATGGATTTATGCTTTTGAGTTCTATAGGCGCCATTCATTCAGCTATACTGAAATTTCTAATTTATTTGTCGAAGCCGTTCATATGGCCGACCACTTAGACTGGCCAGAAAGAATAATCCAAGAACAATTAGGATATGAACAAGTATATGGAACTCCAATGTCTTATCAGGTGGCTTTAGCTACGGCCGATAAAGTCCTCAAGACTTTGATGGAGAATAGAATTATGCAAGAAGATACGGCTGACAACATGGATCAAGAAGATATATTTAATGGATCCCCGATTAAACGAAAGGCAACAGATGAAGCATTTGTACCCAACAAAAGATCAAGAGAGAGCGTAGACAAGAAGCCACTTACAAGAAATAGGGAAGAATATAAGGTGAAAGTTTCAAATTTACCTTCAGATATTACCGAAAAGAAATTGAAGCATTTCTTCAAGGAATGCGGTATTATCAAAGATGTCATGGTGTATACAAAGGATGATAAGTACGAAGCGGTAGTAGAGTTCAGTGATGAGCATAGTGTTTTTGCAGCTATAGCCAAAAGCTTCAAAAAAATAGACTCATCACAAATAATAATTCAAAGATTTTTGAGCTCTATCATATGGGTTACAAACTTTCCTCCAGATTTCGATGAACCTAAGATAAAGGAAGTTTTCGAGACAGTAGGCAAAATTTTAAGTGTGAGGTTTCCCACTCAAACGTTCAATAAAGTAAGGAGATTCTGTTATATTGAATTCAGCGATGCTGAGAGTGCTCTGTTGGCTATCACGAAACTCGATGGCAAACAATTGCAGGAAGAATCAACTGGGAAGTCATACAGATTAGTTGTAAAAATCTCTGAAAATCGTTCTGAAAAAAGATCGAATATTTTCAAAAGGGAAATTTATATTTCTAATTTAGATTTTAAAATTGATTCAAAAAAGATAAAGGAATTTTTCGAAGAGTTTGGGTCAATAGAGAGCCTAATACTACCTCTAAATGATGAGATGAAGCTGAAAGGTAATAAGAATGGTGGGTTTGGTTTCATTGTGTTTCATTCTGAATCCTCAGTGAGAGAAGCACTTAAATTCAATGGTAAAAAATTTGAAAACAGACCCATTAATATAAGTCCATCTAAGAAGGCAAAACCTAATTTGAAAGAGGAAGTCAAGTCAGCAGACGACAATCTATCAGTAGTGTTGTTTGGGATTGACCCACAGGCTACAAAGGACCAATTGAAGTTATTCATAACTAATGAAGTAGCCGAACCTGCTAAGATCATACAGGTACCCACCAGTGGAGCAGCATTGGTGATATTCAAGAATGTCAATGATTCTGGCAAAGCTTTGCTAGTTCTAGAGACTGCAAAATTCAAAGATAGAAATTTGCAGCTAGGCTTGAAAGTCGATTTGCTCAACAAGCTCAATGAGAAAAGTAACGCTAATGCACAAACCATCAAACCCAATAGTTTCATACCTGCTTCAGTAAGAAGGAAAACTAAATAGTTCTGTGGTAAAGATAGAAGCTTGACCTTTATGTATATAGTATGATTTGACTCATATGACTTATGAAGATACACGACCTCCAAAAAATTTTTCATTCTATAATTCTCACTGTAGTATAACTGAAAAATTAAAAAAATTGTATAGACACCCTTCATACAATATGAGTGGTACTATAAAGTTAGAAAATACATCACGTAGAGATGTTTTGACTGATATTGAAAAGAAATATCAAAAGATCTGGGCTGATGATAAAATTTTCGAAGTTGATGCCCCAACTTTTGAAGAAACTTCAATCCAAGATACTGATGAATTAAGAGAAAAGTATCCTAAATATTTCACCACCATGGCTTACCCATATATGAATGGTATCTTACATGCTGGTCACAGTTTCACCTTATCAAAAGCTGAATTTGCAACTGGGTTTGAAAGAATGATTGGTAAACGTGCCTTATTCCCATTAGGTTTCCATTGTACTGGTATGCCAATTAAAGCTGCTGCAGATAAGATCAAGAGAGAAATTGAACAATTTGGCGAAGATTTCTCAGGTTGTCCTCCAGAAGTTGAAGAAGCTGAAGAAAAACCAGTTGAAAAGAAACCGGCTAACGAAGATGTTACTAAATTTAAAGCAAAGAAATCCAAAGCCGTCCAAAAACAAGGTAGAGGAAAATATCAATTTGAAATTATGTTACAATTAGGTATTAGTAAGGAAGAAGTCGTCAAATTCGCTGATCCAAGTTACTGGTTAACATATTTCCCTGCATTAACTCAAAAGCATGTTACAGCTTTTGGTGGTAGAGTTGATTGGAGAAGATCCATGGTTACAACTGATGCTAACTTATATTACGATGCTTTTATCAGATGGCAGATTACCAGATTAAGAGATGCAAGTAAAATCAAATTCGGTGAAAGATACACCATTTACTCAGAAAAGGATGGTCAAGCTTGTTTAGATCATGATAGACAATCAGGTGAAGGTGTTAACCCTCAAGAATACACGGGTATCAAAATCGAAATTAATGAATTTGCTGACGAAACTGCAAAAGTTTTCTCAGAAAATAAAGTTGATTTAAATGGTAAAAAAGTCTATTTGGTTGCAGCCACCTTAAGACCTGAAACCATGTACGGTCAGACTTGTTGTTTTGTTTCACCAAAAATTGACTATGGTGTCTTTGATGCTGGTAATGATGAATATTTCATTTGTACTGAAAGAGCTTTCAAGAACATGTGCTATCAAAAACTCACTCCAAAGAGAGGTTACTACAAACCAGTTGTTGAACTTAATGGTAAAACTTTAATTGGTTCTAAGATTACAGCTCCTTTAGCTGTCAACAAAGACTTAAGAATCTTACCTATGGAAACTGTTTTAGCAACTAAAGGTACTGGTGTTGTCACTTGTGTTCCATCAGATTCACCAGATGATTACATAACCACTAAAGATTTATTGAATAAACCAGAATATTACAACATTGAAAAGGAATGGGTATGCGATAATATTGTTCCAATCATTAAAACTGAAAAATACGGTGATAAATGTGCTGAGTACTTAGTCAAAGAATTAAAGATTCAATCACCAAAGGATGCAGTTCAATTAGCCCAAGCCAAAGAATTAGCTTACAAAGAAGGTTATTATAACGGTGTAATGGCAATTGGAAAATACCAAGGTGATAAAGTTGAAGTAGCTAAACCAAAAGTCAAGCAAGATTTAATCGACTTAAAATTAGCATTTGTTTATAACGAACCGGAAGGTGTTGTTATTTCAAGATCAGGTGATGATTGTATTGTTTCTTTAGAAGATCAATGGTATGTTGATTATGGTGAAGAAAAATGGAAAGACCAAACTTTAGACTGTTTAGAAAGCTTACAAACTTTCAGTAAAGAAACCAGACACGGTTTCGAAGGTGTCTTGGACTGGTTAAAGAACTGGGCAGTCACCAGAAACTTTGGTTTAGGTACCAAATTACCTTGGGATGAAAAATATTTAGTTGAATCATTATCAGATTCTACTATTTACATGGCATATTATACCATTTCCAGGTTCTTACATAGTGACTATTATGGTAAGGTCAAAGGTAAATTTGACATCAAGCCTGAACAAATGACATATGAAGTATTTGACTATATTTTCTCACATAGAGACGATATCAAATGTGATATTCCAATTGAACAATTGAATGAAATGAGAAGAGAATTCGAATATTTCTATCCATTAGACTGTAGAGTCTCAGGTAAAGATTTGATTCCAAATCATTTAACCTTCTTCCTTTACACACATGTTGCTTTGTTCCCAAAGAAATTCTGGCCAAGAGGTGTTAGAGCTAATGGTCATTTATTATTAAACAATGCTAAAATGTCTAAATCAACCGGTAACTTTTTAACTTTAGAACAAGTTATTGAAAAATTCGGTGCAGATGCTGCTAGAATTGCTTTAGCAGATGGTGGTGATACCATCGAAGATGCTAATTTCGATGAAAGTAATGCTAACGCAGCTATTTTGAGATTAACCACATTGAAGGAATGGTGTGAAGAGGTTGTTAAAAACCAAGATAGTTTAAGAAGTGGTGAAAAAGACACTTTCTTCGACATTGCATTCGAAAATGAAATGAATGACTTGATTGAACAAACCTTTGAACAATATACTTTAACCAATTATAAGACTGCATTGAAGACAGGTCTTTTCGATTTCCAAACTTCAAGAGATTATTACAGAGATTCTACTTCAAACACCATTGGTATGCACAAAGACTTGGTTTTGAAATATGTTGAAGCACAAGCATTGTTAATTGCACCAGTTGCCCCACATTTCAGTGAATATATTTACCGTGAAGTATTAGGAAAATCGGGTACTATTCATAATGCTAAATTCCCAAGAGCTTCAAAACCAGTTTCCAAAGCAACCAGCGATTCTTTGAATTATGTTAGAGATTTAGCAAAGAGAATCCGTGAAACCGAAGCACAAGCTTTGAAACCTAAAAAGGGAGGTAAACCATCAGATATTGACGCATCCAAACCGGCCAAAATCACATTACTTATTTCATCATCATTCCCAGAATGGCAAGATAACTATATTGAATTGGTTAGAGAGTTATTCGAAGCACAAAACTTGGATGACAACAAGATGATCAAAGAAAAAGTTGGTAAAGATATGAAGAGAGCTATGCCATTCATTTCAATGTTGAAGCAAAGATTGAACAAGGAAGATCCAAAGACTGTTTTCAATAGAGAATTGACCTTCAGTGAAGCTGATACTATTAAATCAGTTATTTCAAACATTGAAAAGTCATCTGCTACTGTAGATATCAAACAAGTTGAAGCTATTGTATTTGCCAATGGTTCTAAAACCGGAAAGAGCATTTTAACTGACGAAGAGGTGGAAATCACCGCCACCGGTAAAGTTGTTGATGCAGCAGTTCCTGGTGAACCAGGTATTTTAATCACCAACGTCTAATGTGAATAAATATTAAATATAAATTGTATAGAGTATGTCTTTCATATCTAAAGCCTATATAAACCCTATCAACGAAAAGCTAAAAATAAATAAAAAGAAAAAGTAAAAAAAAAAGATAAAACTATACGACAAAAAAATCGTCATAATCTTGTAGCAAAAGACTACATAAATTCTCCTGCGAAGACTCTTGTTTGGGGCCAACATTCTTCTATGGATCTCCAGAGAGACCCTTAATCGTCTAAGATAAATACGATTTTCGAAATGGTGTTTTAGTCTCATTAGGAAAAATGTGCGTGCGACTGTAATAGTAATAAATTCTCAAAATCTCAGATAATAAGAGACAAAGGACTTGACTCATAAGGAAACATCCATAGCATACCAATCAAGGTTCTTCGAATCAGTCTTCTAGTGGTTTTAGTCTAACTATTTGTTGACACATAATTATAATATACTTTTTTTCGGTGTTTTTCGTTTGAGAGTTATAGCGGTTATCACTATAGATTTTTTTGAGTTTACAAACAAATTCCATAGGTTATTGCTGTTAAGCATTTTAGGTGTACCAGTGAAAAAGTTGTTATTTTTTTTTGTTTATTGAATTTCAATATTTCTACTCGTACATTTCAGTTTCACTTAGTGAGAGAGAGTTTTTTCTTTAATACCCAAATCATAGTTTAGTTTTTCCAGCTACAGCTACTAATTTTTCGGTGAAGAGCCATAGCGAGTCAAAAAAAAAAAAATCTTAAGAAAAAACATTATGAGTGGGGATAATATCAAACATTCTTCAGATGATGTCTTCAACTATCCTTTGCTAAACAGTGAAGGCAAATATGAATATAAGTTGACAGAGCCCCATAAATCCTTGAAGGATGTCATGGAAGATAAATACGAGGAAAGGAGACAAAGATCTGCTAATTTATTACACGGTCTCCATGAGGAAAACCAAGAAAGAGAAAATAGAAAGAGAAATTGGGACAGTGAAAGTGTAGGGATCACTGAACGCTTCTCCAAAGAAGGTGATGATTATACTGAAGATGCAATGCTGTGTGATCACGAATTCAATATCAGTGTTGTTAGTGGTACTTCTCATCCACCTTCGAAAAGAAGATTAACCAATATTTCATCACCTGTATCAGCAACTAGCAATATTTTCCCATCTTTTGGTGTTTCAAATCCTGGACCTATCGTACCACATGAAGTTGAAAATAATGATGATAATAACGGCCTTGACAATGAAACTTCAAATTCAAATGTTAATGGCATAATAAATGGTAATGTTAATACCCCAAATATCGCAAGCAGCACCCACACTACTCAAATAAGAACTCCAAATGATATAATATCGTCAACCAATACCCCAATTTCAGATATTGAAGAACAGCCTCTTCCAACTTTACCTTCTCCAAGAGCATCTCCTAGTGCACAACCAATAATGGACATAAAGAATGATAACCCCTTGGTTGATGTCTTAACTATTCCAAGTACTCAATTAGAATTGATCAACTACATAAATCATTTATCTACCTTTTTAAGTCAACAGAACACTAACAATTTGGCATTCAGTTTATTGAAAAATCTCAATAGGTCTGCATTAAGTTCAATAAGTCAGAATATTCAGAATAACTTGAAACGTGATTTATTGGGTAATTTTCCTTCTGAAATTGCTTATAATATTTTATCCCAATTAGATTATAAATCACTATTCAATATTTCTTTGGTCTGCAAAAATTGGAACAAGATTGTCAACAATTCATATGTATGGCGCCATTTACTCAAAACTGAATATTTAATTTCATCTAATAGCGAAATTGAAAAAGAGTTATCAGACCCAGCTAAATTGATTAATGAATGGGGCACTCCAAGTGATGAAGGGAAAGCTATCAACTTGTATAAATTGTTATATAAGAAACGTAAGATGGTGTTCAATAGATGGATGGATCCAAAATTCGAACCAAAGAGAATCAGTATCAACATACCTAGTCCTGGTAATAATGTGGTAACTTGCTTACAACACGATGAGGAAAAGATTATTAGTGGTGTCGATGATAAACTAATTAACATTTATAGTACAAAGACCGGAAAGTTATTGAATGTATTGAGGGGTCATGAGGGTGGTGTTTGGGCTTTGAAGTACACTGGGAATACTTTAGTAAGTGGTTCAACCGATAGATCTGTTAGAATTTGGAATATTAAAACCGGGAAGTGCACCCATATATTCAAGGGACATACTTCAACTGTCAGATGTTTAGATATACTTCATCCTGTCTCTATTGGTAGAGATGATACAGGGAAAGATATAATATTTCCAAAAGAGCCATTATTGGTAACGGGTTCTAGGGACCACAATTTAATTGTTTGGAAATTACCCTTAGTTCCAGAGGATGACAATGAAGAAGACAATACCAATGATACCGAAAACAACGATATTGAAATGACTGATAACAATGCTGCTATAACATATGATGCCAATGATAGAGGAAATCCATACCTTTTGAAAGTATTGTTGGGACATACTCTGTCAGTGAGATCAGTTTCAGCGTACGGAAACATCATAATAAGTGGTTCTTATGACACCACTGTGAGGGTATGGGACTTGTTAGATGGAGCTAACTGTAAGCATGTTTTACCCGGACACAGTGATAGAATTTATTCTACTGCATTAGATTATAAAAATAAAGTCTGTTATTCAGGTTCAATGGATTCCACAATCCACATTTGGAATTTCGAAACTGGTGAATTATTAAAATCTTTAGAAGGTCATGCTTCATTAGTTGGGTTATTGGAATTGAGTAAAGAATATTTAGTTTCTGCTGCAGCTGACTCAACGCTAAGAGTTTGGAATCCATCAACTGGTGAACCTTACTCAAAATTAGAGGGGCATACAGCGGCTATTACTTGTTTCCAACATGATCCTTTGAGAATTGTTAGTGGAAGCGAAAGATTATTGAAGTTGTGGGATATAAGAACAGGGAGATTTGTAAGAGATTTATTAGCTGACGTAACTGGTGGCATTTGGCAAGTAAGTTTTGATTTTAATATCTGTGTGGCAGCCGTTCAAAGAAACATCAATGACAAAGAAGAAACTTTTCTTGAGTTGCTAGATTTCAGCGTGCCCCCAGGTATGATCAATCAAGATTCGGCCAATCCTCCAATCCAAGATTTAAGTATAGCATCTAATTCTTCAAATCAAAATTGAGTCTGGAAGTGATTTGATCTTTATATTTGTAACATAATTCAGTTCTATCATTTTTTGTATATTTATAATTTTAATTTTACATATGTATATATATGACTATCAGCCATATTTCTTCATTATCGTATATCGTATCATTCATTATTCGTCGATCAAGTATAACTTTCTGAGTTTATTTAGTCTTTCTAAACCTTCATTGATATCGAAGCTTTTCTTCCTCTTGGGTAATTGTGACTTCACCAGCATTTCCAAGTCCTCTATCAACTCTCCATTGGGCCCAATATGATTTTCCGAAGCCAAAATTATCTCAAATAGATAATTTGAAATTAATTCCACGCCCTGAAACTTGGTTTTCATAAAACACCAATGTTTGTGTTCGTTGTAAAGGTCTAGCCTATCTTCATCTTGGTATTCATCGTCTGATAATCCTGCTGAGAATTCATCAGTTTGTGGTATTACTGGAGTGGCACGATACTTCACGGGAGTAAGTATCTTCGATGAAGATAATTTCAAACCAGTGGAATCGGGGACTTTATCATTATCCTTTGAGATAGGAGAATGAGTCTTTGACTCAAAGAATACTCTTTTATTACATTGTTGGCAGACCAAAAACAATACCAATTGATTAGAAAATGATTGAACTCTCAAATCCCAGCATAATAGACTTACAAGATAAACCCATTTTGGAATGAGATTCAATCTTGCAGACTGGTTTTCCTTGTCATCATTATAGAATTTATTCAAAAGCCAATTATTTGAAATATTGACAAATCTCCCAATATTGACGGTGTTGTTACTTTCCATGATAATGTCAATGAACAAATCGGACTTCTCAGCCAAAACAGAATAGTTATTGATCAAACTGTTCAAACTGGTCAAGTAATTATTGATCAAAATCACATTAGAAGAATGAATAAAGGGTCTCAAGTAGTAATTTCCTTCAAGGGGAGTTTCGAAAATTCTCCAAGGGCAATTCACTTCGTGAGCAGTTTCTCTAATTTGCTTTGAGTATTCTCTACACAAAAATAGATTAAGCTCTTCATAATCCTTAATATCAAATTGGAAAGTCATATTGGATTCAATATCATTGAACTTCAAAGTTAAAAGCTTCCTGCAAGATGTGCAGACCAAATGATTTTTGGAGTTATTATTGATGGAAATTGAAATACATTTCCAGCCATTTTGAGCACATCTGATCTCATTTAATTCATCATTTTCAAATGGTATTTTCCAGTTCAACGCAGTGAAGCTCTGTAATCTGGATATAAGTCCACTTCTGGAATATGGATCAAAATCTGAAACAAAAGCATTTTCGTATTTCTGGGATTTCACTGGACTTCTTTTAAATTTATGATAATTGAAATGATTTTTGGACTTTATTTTTTTAAAATATTGAATATCTGGATGATCTGAATATTTATCACTAATATTCACCTCTAACGGTATAGGATAGTTGGTATGCCTTGGACTTAGAAATAACTCAACACATTCCTTTAAGACCTTCGGAGTAGACTGACTAACATTGTCTTGTTCCATACTTAAAGATTAGTTTTTTTAATGCGAACTTTTTCCTTAAAATATTTTCATCGACAGTATTTAAGGCTTAATATTTAATATAGTAGTAAAGTATAAGAATGTCAAGAAGGCCAGTTTTGGAAGATGTTCAAGATGATGACATCGATAATATGGATATGGATATTGCACAATTTGATCCGAATTTGAGGACGCCAGTTGCACCATTGAGGGCAGAACCAAGTATCACTAGATCTCAAGATAACAGTGTTCCATCTGCTTCAACTTTCCAAGCAGAGGATAATGATGATGCAGCAGAATATGACAAAGATATAAGAGATCCAAGACAATTCAGTGATGAAGAGAAAAGAGAATTCAAGTCTTACCAAACCATTTATCCATGTTATTTCGATAAGAATAGATCGCATAAAGCTGGAAGAAGAGTTGCAATAGACAATGCTGTTGAAAATCCTTTAGCTAAAACTATCGCTGATGCCTGCCGTTTTTTGAGGATACCAGTATTATTAGAATTGGATAAATCACATCCACAAGATTTTGGTAATCCTGGTAGAGTTAAGGCTTTATTGAAAAAAGAAGGTGAACCAGTAGATGAATTCATAAAGAATAAAAGACAAGTTTTGAATGCTATTGGTAAATATTTGAAACAAAACCCAACAACTTTACAGAGTATTGGTTTATCCAGTGGTCACCCAATACCTCCTGAATATAAAGAAGGTTTTACACCTGAAAAATTACCTTTAGTTAAAGGTTTCAATATGAATTCTATTGTTCCTATACATTCCCCATTAACTATGAAACATCCAATGACAAAACATATTTATGATCCAGAACCAGAACAAGCCAAAATACCAGCAGCTCCAAAAGCTCCAAAAAAGAAAGTTATGAAAATAAGAGGTTAGGATGTATATTATTTTATTTGTGTCTCTTTCTAATAAATTAATAAAATATATTATCACTTAAATCTTTGGTTCGTTAAGTAGTTTAATTTTTTGGACTATATTGCTTTCTGTAGTTTTCGATCTCAGCTAATTCATTACTAGTTAATTTACTACCTAAATGAGTAATAATATCATTTAAACAAGTAATTGAAACAACTGGAACATTATGTTGTTTCAGAATAACTTGAGTAGTTGAAAATTCAGAGCCTGTGGCAGTTTCTTGTCTATCTAAAGCAAGAATACAACCAACTACTTCACCTTTGTTACCTCTGATAATATCAAAGGCTTCATTGATAGCAGTACCAGCAGTTACAACATCATCGATAATTAAAACTTTTTTATTTTCAATAGAAGCACCAACAATAGAACCACCTTCACCGTGGTCTTTCTTTTCTTTTCTATTGAAAGCATATTCGATCGTGTTGTAATTTTCAGGGTCTAATTCAGCTAATTTAGCAACAGTAATAGCAGCTAATGGGATACCTTTATAAGCTGGACCAAATAACACATCAAACTTGATACCTGATTTGATGATAGCTTTTGCATAAGAAGTTGCTAAAGTTGATAAAAGTTTACCATTGTTGAATAATCCCAAGTTGAAGAAATATGGTGAATTTCTACCTGATTTTAAAGTAAAACTACCAAAAATCAATGCTTTAGATTCTAATGCTAAATCTAAAAAGTCGGTTGAGTATGATTCCATTATAAAATTCTTGAAAAATATATTAAACTTCACTGAAAAAAACGAATAAATAAAATTAGTCCTTAAAAGAAATTAACACAATTAGACCTCTGATTTCAACGGTGCTAAAGACTTATTATAAGCTATTATACAAGAGAGAAGAGAAGAAGAAGAAGAAGAAAAAAGAGAAGAGAAAGGGAAAAAATTCGATGAGCTTTGATTTCGCATTTTGAAAATTTACCTATTTGTATGTGCAGGTATCCAAAACATTAAGATTCAGAATTGAAGTACTTATTATGGATGATACGGAAACTCAGGCTAATGGAGTAACTAAGGTTGATAAGAATGCTTTGAGAGATGATATCAAAGAGTATAAAGAGATTTTAAATCCAATAGAAGAAGAATTTCGTCACGATCTAGCTATCCATCTATATTCTTCCTATCTTCTACATCAAGTAGATCCCTTCTTTCCTAATAAAAAATGGAGTAGATGGCCTTTGATTACCACAGATGTACCTGATCCTAGGAACTCGCTGCTTTATATTGATCCAAAGCCAAAGTCTTTCGAACCTGACCGTGCAACTGGAACTGTAAGGTCCAATATAATTGTTTCAGACGATCAGAGAGACTCAAACCTTGATTCCGACTCAATTGGAGGTAGACCACTTAGAAAAAGAAGAAAGCTTAAACCTGTTACTAAGCCTAAACCCGTCCCTGAAGTTGAAGCTTCCATCTCAAATAAATCGAAATATAGCTCAGACACTGATTCAGAGTTTTCTAGTTCAGATGATGATTACAGTGTACGTGAAAGTGATCTAGAGAAAGAAGACATCGAAAGTGACGAGGAGTATCAAATCGAAATCATAAATAACAGTGATCTTCAGGAACTCGAGGAAGCCAATAGCAGCAGTAATGATGAAGATCAAGTTAAAAATGATAGTGATAATAACAATGATGATAATGATAATGATAATGATAGCAACAACCATCATGATGATGACAGTGATAGCGACTACAATTTGTTTGAAAATTCGAACGATATAGTGGATCATGAAAACCCTAATGACCCCCTTCTACCCCATAGAAGAAATAACTTCCACAAAATTCGTTTCATAGGCAATAGAAGTGATCACAGATCAACCTTAATGTCTGAGCTTAAGGCACAAATCCAAAAAATAGCCCGTGAAAATATTCATAACACAAAGACCCTAACAAGTGAAGGGATGATGCTTGAACTAGATGATGACGCTTCAAACGATATTGCGAATCAATTGTGTTTTAAACTCGACTCTTTAATCAATTCTTTGCCCAATCATGTAAAGAAAGGGAAATCTGATAGAGTATACCAACTGCCTCAAGATGAACCGCAGGATTCTACCAATTCCTTTGAAAACGGCCATTTATTAAATTGGCAGGATATTCTTCTTGCTAACTTATCTCTTCCAAAAGACGTATTTGAAATTGATCATAGAGAATTCTATTCACAATGTGAAGAAATCTTTCTGGATCCTAAATTCAATTATAAATATAACAAACTAAAAGATAATGAAGATGACAACAGTGCTAGTGAATTTGATTTGAAAGATTTTGTTATTCGACTTGACTATATTAAAGATAAGAGACATGGGATGCCTGTCTTAGACCAAGTATTAAATTCCTTGAAGATTTCAAAGATGGAATGTGATAAGAAAAAATTGATTTTTGAAAAGATTCTAGCTTTAAAAAAAGAGCAAGAAAATATTTCATGGAACAAGGGATACGTCAAAAGTGGTGGCTCAAGGAAGCGCAAGGCTTCTGGAGTAAGCCAGCATAGATTCCCAAAAGATATCAAAGAGTTTCCCGAATTTGCATTAAAACACAAAGGGATAAGAATAGATGAGGATGAATACTTGATTAAATTTTGAATTATTATTAAAACATCATACATACAAAGCATTAAATAAAAGTTAATTGAAACTCTTCCGTTGACTCTCCTTATCTAGTAAAATCAATTTCTCTTTTGGAAAGTATCGGTAATTTCAGTTTCGAAAATAACATCCCAAAATTTTGAAGTGACACCAAAACCCATTTCATAATTCTTGTAATGGTGTTCCAAATGATACTTTTTCAATTCTTGGAAATATTTTGGTAATTTAGTGTGGTGTAAGAAGTAATGAGTACAATCATACATGATATAACCCAAGGTACCACCAGCAAAACCTGAACAGGCCATGTAAAATGGGAAAATATTAAAAACAAGCTTATAGAATGGGTAAGCTAAAATGATAAATAATGTTGGAGGTAAGACCAATCTGTATCTGTCCATTGGTAAATAATGATGAACACCATGTAAAGTGAAATGTAAAGTTAAGAATACTGGATGATCAGGTAAATAATAATCTAAATGGAATAAAAATCTATGTAAGCAATATTCGACTAAAGTCCAAACAAACAAACCCATGATCCAAAAACTTAAGGCAATAACTTTATCTTGGTTGACAAAACCAACATAGAAGAAGCAAAAGTTTGGTAATAACCAACATGTAGGAACGATCCACCAAGGAGTCAATGATAAAGGTTCTAAGAAATTACCAAATAATGGAGCAGAACCCTTACCATAATGTCTTGGTCTATGAACTTGATCAAGATAGAAATCTTTTGAGAAATCACTGAATAAGACTTGAGGAATCAAAGGTTTGTTTAAATCCAAAAATTTATGTTTCTTAACATCTGCTTCATAATCGGTTTGAATGGATAATCTATCCAAGGTAGGTAAGTGATCGTGAAATTCGTCCAACTTGAAATCTTGATCATCGATTTTAACTTCAACTGGAGTTTTGTTTTTATTATCTAATAATTCTCTCTCTTCAATATCAGTTGCAACGTAACCAATCAACATCTCATCATCTAACATTTCATAAGCACTTTCGGAATGTTCGTGGGACTCCATGTCAGCCATAATTTTGGTGATATCCTTACCCAAGTAAGGTATAACAATATCTGCACCACCTGGATGTTCTTCCAAGAACCCACTTACATTATAAATCTTTCTGTTGTATAAAGTGACCCAGGCATCTTTTAATGTATTATGCTTCAATACTTCCTTGCCGGATACTAATGGTAAGTTTCTATTCATACTTTGACTTGTCTATTTTAATAAAGCCAGTCTCTTGTGTTACTGCTTGATGTAATACTTCAGTACTGGGTTATTATTATTGTGTCAAGATGTTTTTCCACTTATAACTCAAGTTTTATAGCCTTCAAATTTTTCGGTTTCTTTTTTGTAAATATTGAGCTCACCGTGTCGCACAGAAATATCACCTTATTAAATTTTCATATAGTGTCACCATAATTGGATTAGCAGATGTGATTGGACTACGGTAAGATAGAGGCTATAGAGGGAAACTCACAATTTTCGTATAGGGTGGTATATAATCTTATTATATTTATTGATCTTATATGTAAATATTGATTAATGTTTTTAATTAATCGTAATTATTTAAATTAATGTTTTTCATGTATTCAATTAGTGAATACAGGTGATGCAGAATTATTCATGTCAATATCTAAATCCAAAGAATCAACCAGTAATTCGTTTGTCATTACTTCGTCATTATTGGCTATACCATTGAAGTTTAAGTTGTCGTCTAATTCTTCATTATTCTGACTTTCTCTGGCTCCACCATAATAATGTTCTTCACTTTCATTTGAAGAATCTATCTCTTCTTCTTGTTCTTCTTCTTCATTCTCTTCTTCATCGTCTCCTTCTCTATCTGTTTCCCCTTCTCCTTCCGGTATGGTATCACTATTCATTTGTTGTTCTAAATGTAACGTATGATCTACTAAATTAAGATAAGCATACATGAAATTTGACAACAAGACTTGTTCCCTTAATAATCTCTTTGGGTTAGCTAACTTCAAATGTGACAATCTATAGATAGCCCTCTCAACATGCACAGGGAATCTATAATCCAACATAACCAATGTTGATGGTGATGGTGGTGGTAACGGAAATCCAAATGCTGAATCTGTGAACTCAATAGGTTGATTCGCTTTTGATGTCCTCTTGATTGACTTCTTCAACTTTTCCTGAACTTCCTGAGTTGTCTGTAACGGCTTTTCTTCTTCAACTGTAGCTTCATTGCTAGCCTTCTTCCCTTCACTAACTTCGTTGGTTCCTCTTTGAAGTTCTCCTTCGGCTTCTTTATCATGATCTGTCTTCTTGTCTAACTGTCTTTCGGTAATCTGATTGGTCTTGTTTTTATTTTCTTTGTCTTTAGTGTCTCTCTCCTTCAGTTCTCTCTCTTTCTTTTCCTTTTTCTTAAGTTCAATTGATTTTGTCCTCTTTGATTCAGCGGGTACAGATGAAAGGTTTCTCTCTATTCCTTCCATGTCGTCAGATTCTTCACCTTTTACATGTTCACTTAATGAATTACTCGATGATGATCTCAACAATTTCAATCCTAGCTTGCTCTTGGTCTCCTCTTTCTTGGGTTTCTTCTTAAATATTCCCGAACCTTTCTTATTCAATTTCTTAATTTCAGAATCCGATTCATAATCTACAGTTACTCCTTCATTATTGACGACAGGTTGTTCAGAATCTTTGGATATTTGCACCTCTTTCTTTTGTTTTTGTTTTATTTGTCGCTGTTGTTCTTGCTGCTGTTGCTTCTTTTCCTTCAATTTCATCTTTTCATCAACAACAGAAACTGAATTACTTCTCTTTCTTCTAAATAGCTTGGTGATGACATTCTCTTTACCAGTGGCTTCCTTGATCTTTTTACTCTTGACATCTTGTTTTTGTTGATCTTGAATAGATGGCGTTTCATCGGAGCTTCTATGTATGACATCAGGTGAAGATACAGATCTAACATTGCTTGATTTTTGCTCTGGTACAGTAGTTAATTCAACTGTTGATGAACTAACTGATCTTTGAGATTGTGAGTCTTTAGCCTTCTCATTATTTTTCATCCATGGCCAAGACTTCTTCTTCTTCAAAGGCTTTACTGGGCTTGTTCTTACGGCAGAACTAGTAGAATTTATGGAATCGTTGGATACTAAAGAATTAGTCGACTGGTTCTTCAAGTTTTCCAAGCTGTGTGAGCTTTCATCTGGTGCAATTTCAAACGAAGATTGATCTGAAATTTCATGCGAATCAATCTCATCTATGGAGTTGGTAATTTTAGTCTTCTCATTGTCATCATCTATACCTGTCAAAGTCTCTAGTTCGTCCAATACTTGCTTATCGTTGTTATCCAATTCTCTATCAAGATCAATTTCAATTGGGTCGGATTCTATCTCAAGCTCGTGATGCCTTGTCAAATTCTCTTCAATACCCAATTTATCTTCGTAACTCAATTCTTGATAAGTCTGTTCGAAACTGAAGTCGACATCGGGGTTTTCTTTTAACTCGGGTGAATCGTTGACAAGCACTGGAGTTTCTGAAATTCTATCGTTCCTGCTCAAACTCTCTTTGAACTCGTTGATTTCATTTCTTAACAAGTCCAAGTTTTGATTCAATTGTCTGGATTTCATTTCAGTTTCTTCCTTTGTTGCTTTTCTTCTATTTCTACGCTCCGGGCTAATTCTCTCAAGATCTGGGTTTTCCAAGTTTCTTGATGAAGATTCTTTGACTGTAGATGATGAATTCTTCGATGGGTCCTCAGAATCTTTGAGGGAGGTATCGACTTGGTGACCTTCTAGGAGGATGTCAGCATTTCCATCAGTCTTGTCGATTGAAGCCTTCCTCGAGTTAATTTGTGGATCTTCTTGTGACATTTCGGAGAAATTCAGAACTGGTTGAACCATTTGAGCATTTTGAAGCTTCTGAGGGTGCTCAGTAGACTTCTTTACAAGATTATTACTAGATGGTAGGTTGGTAAGTTGGTCTTGAACAGAAGGATGTAAATTAGTTGTTCCGTGAGAGGAACCAGAACGGGCTTTCATCTGAGCCCTTTGTTGTGGAAACTGTCTCTGTTGGTTTTGCATTTGCATTTGCATTTTTTGTCTCTGTTTTTGGTTATTCTGGTGCATCTGTTGCATTTGCTGCATTTGCTGCATCTGTTGCATTTGTTGCATCTGTTGCATATTCTTGACATTCTGCATCTGTTGTGGCTGTTGACTACCCTGGTTCATAGTACCCATCTGCTTCATCTGTTTCGCTTGACTAGGTTGTTTCATTTGGCTCGCGTGATTTGTATGTTGAGTTTGCATTTGATACATCTGATGCATCTGGTTCATCTGGTTCATTTGATTCATTTGATTCATTTGGTTCATCTGGTTCATCTGGTTCATCTGGTTCATTTGATTCATTTGATTCATTTGCATCTTTTGAGCCTCTTGTTGGCTAAGTTGACCATGGGGAGCATTGCTATGACTTCTTTGACGTTGCTTTACGTACTGTTGATAGCCAGCATCCGTGAGCTGTGAGCTATTTGAACCCCCTGAAGAAGACCTTGAAGTTGAAGTGTGAGTTTGCGATTGAAGTTGAGCATGAGGTTGCAACCTTGGAAGTGAATTGGATGATGATGAACGAGATCTAGGCGCCATTTTGGAATGACGGGGAGGCTGCGATGACACCTGAGCCTGTTGTGATGGAACTTTGATATGTGATAACCTCTTGGCTGTCAAATTATGCTGAGAAAACTTTGTGCTTGGTAACTTTTCGTCCAAAGGTGATACCGGGACCGCTGTACCATATGGTGAGTCCTTTGATAATATGTTTTGAGTCATTTCATTGGACTGGTTCAAGTTTGGATTACGATAAGCAAACAAAGCTTGTGAATTTCTATGATTTCTGTGTTTCTGAGATCTTTGAGGATATTGTTGTTGGGGTGGTCCTGAAGCAGACTGTTGCATAACATTTTGACGAGGTAAAGATTGCTGGTAAGAACGATGATTTGGAAACTGATTTTGGCTCAGACTAGCTTGGGGATCATTCAAATCATTTCTTAAGTTAGCTAACTTGTCTGCCTTGCCCGTTTGTAGTTTTGATCCAGCAGATTGAGGTTGTTGCTTGTAATCATATCTCCTTGATCTTTTTAGGGAAAATTCATGATTAGGAAGATCAATTTGATCAGTTGTGTCTGTTTGATAGGGAAACGATGATTCATCGTAAGTCCTTTGAGAAGAAGGAGATGTTGGGTCGTAAAAGTCATCGATCGAAGTTTGAGATCTTGGAGAAGCGTTTAATTCATCGATTGCCAACTTCTCAACATCGGTATAACCTAAAGATGAAGCTGATAATGTTCTTGCTACAGTTACTGCATCGGTAGAATTTCTGCCCGCCATTTTTGATAAGTGTTGCAATTCATTTGATAAATCCCGAAGGGATGGGTTACTGTATCTGTTATTGGTCTCTGGTCTCGGTGATAACTCTTTGTTAGGTGATGAAGAGCCGGATTTCAGTGATGGAGTCTTTAAAGACTTTGCTGGTGAAACTTCAGGTTCAGTTTCCTCTTCAGTAGGTGTCAGTTCTACGACTTCAGGTTGGTTCTCTGTTTGAGGATCGTTTCGTGTGATTGATTTGGACAAAGACGAGCTCCTCTTTAAAGAATTTTTCCTTGACAATTGACGCTCCATCAATTCTTCAACTGTTGTATGAACGTGATTTTTGAAGTTCTCCGGCTCAATTTCAGGATGCATGTTGGCTGGAACCCATAATAATTCATCGGCGTCCAATGTATCTTCTGTTTCATCAGTCACGGGTGCATCGATAGTCTCCGTCAGATCATTCCTTGAATTTGATCTTGACAATGATTTTCCCCTAGAGCTCGATATTCTCGAAGGTGAAGATGATTTGACAGATTTTGAAGATGATCTTGATGACTTAACGGATTTTGTTGGAGATATTTTGGAAGGTGAAATTGATGGTGAAGGCGACCTTGAAGGTGACCTTGACGGATTTTCATTTAATCTTTTACTTTTTTCATCAGTTTTGGAATCTTGAAACTGAAACTGGAATTCTATTTCGTCATTATTTGGTAGATCAGGATCGTAATTCATTAGATGTCCTATGGATAATCTTTTTAAAGCAGCCACCATTTTCTTTTCCTGCTCTATATCTTTTGCAGCTGATTCATAACTCATTTTATTCAAAGACTGATGTTGACCATCATAGTCTTGATAAAGATGGTTATTTGTATATGATGACATTCTGTTTTTGATCTTTATTGTTTAAACGAACGACTAATAGCTAATAAATAAACATGCAAATATTAATGGCTTAAGGATCTTGGAATAACTTGAACTAAAATAATGAGAAGGTAATTTGCAAAACGAAAATCCCGAATACTTATTGATCTTTTATTATTTTAATTGAAGATCAAATATAATGGAGTTGGAATTGTTTTTGATTTGGAAAATTGCCTTTGATAACAATAATTAATAATTAAAATGAACGTGGAAAAAAATGAAGAATTTAATGCAAATTGAAATCTTAAGAATAAAGAAATACCTACCAAATTAACAAATGGTCTCTAGCAAATCTACAGTTTGCTGTCCTTAAAAGTTGAAGTTAGAAGTAACCTTACGTTCTCAAAATAAAGATTACACGGTTGAAAATTTTCGTTCGCATTTTTAATGATTCTGATTCCAGTAAAAATGTAAGGTACGGTTATAAATAGTAAATAGAGTTCCTATATTTGAATACGAGTGTATATGTGTATTATGAATCTATAAGAGCTTGAAGAAACAAGCCACCCCGAATGGTAATAAAAAGTAATAAATAGACTTAATCAACGTTGGAGCTTCAATTGTCGAAGGGAACCCCATCAAGTTGCAAACTGAATGTATTACTGTTGAACACCAGACACTTCTATATTTTATGAAGATATAGTTTGCTAAGATGCCAAAGATTGTTGTATATATAGTTTGGAAGACTGCATTGAAAATGACCATTGTTGGGTTCATTTTCTTCACTTTAATCAATTCATAAGCGTGATGTATGTGTGCTATTCCAAATAATAATGGACTATATTTTATAATACTTGACTCACTGAAATTCAAAGACAAAATTGATACTAGTATAGCTCTATATATAATCTCTTCAGTCAATGGAGCGAATATATGGTCTCTAAACCCCCATATATTCATGAATGCTTCTTCAAAATCATCAGCTAATGACAATTGAGAATTATTGAATAAATAGTCAAATATTGGCCCAACATATAAAACACATATTATGAATAAACAATATATTATATTGGCTATATCTTGTAAGGTTGTTGGTACCAAGTGTAAGTCCTTATATAATTTGAATAAACTCTCACCATTATCAAAATGAATTATTACCGGTACCACAATAATTAATGATACGCATAATATTAACACATTTCTAAATCTATGACGAATTACAGATAAATCATCTCTATCCTTTCCCTTTAGATGAGCAGGTTTGAAAGTATGGATGCTTATAACATATAAAGATGCTATAATTATACTAATACATAAATTTAAAATTTTATTCATTCAACCAATCCTCTCTTTTTTAATGTCTCTGACTCATTGTGCACTTTTGATGTGCCTTATCTGCTCGATCTGAGACTCAAAATTTTTCACAAAGGGTCTGGTATTTTAATATTTCCTAAAAGTTCTTCTTACAAAGATTAAAAGCAATAAGGTTTACTCCAGGAATATAGCTTGAAGAGGTAATATGAGGTTTTCTACTAGAAATTTTTCTAGTACTTTCACTAGATTTAGAGGTCAAAATTTGACTGAAAAAATTGTTCAAAAATACGCTGTGGGGTTGAACGAAGGTAAAAAAGTATTCAGTGGTGATTATGTTACTATCCAACCAGCACATTGTATGTCCCATGATAATTCCTGGCCAGTTGCCACCAAATTTCAAGGTTTAGGTGCAAAAAAAGTTAAGGACAATAGACAAATTGTTTGTACTTTAGATCATGATGTTCAAAATAAATCTGAAAAGAATTTAACCAAATATAAGAATATAGAAAACTTTGCTAAAGAACAAGGTATTGACTTCTATCCTGCCGGTAGAGGTATTGGTCATCAAATTATGATTGAAGAAGGGTATGCATTCCCTTTGAATTTAACTGTCGCTTCAGATTCTCACTCAAATACTTATGGTGGTATTGGATCTTTAGGTACTCCGATTGTTAGAACTGATGCTGCTTCTATTTGGGCTACTGGTCAAACCTGGTGGCAAATTCCACCAGTTGCAAAAGTCGAATTATTAGGTAAATTACCTAAAGGTGTCACAGGTAAAGATATCATTGTTACCTTATGTGGTATCTTCAATAACGATGAAGTTTTGAATCATGCAATCGAATTTGTAGGTGAGGGTGTTGAAGGATTACCTGTTGACTATAGATTGACTATTGCCAATATGACTACTGAATGGGGTGCTTTATCAGGTTTATTCCCTATCGATGAAACTTTAATTGATTACTATCAAGACAGAATTAACAAGTTACCTCAACCACATCCAAGAATTAATGAAGAAACTATTAACAATTTGAAAGGTTCAATCAAATCAGATGATGATGCTGTTTATGCAAAACATTTGACAATTGATTTAAGTACCTTGAGTCCTTACATTTCAGGTCCAAATTCTGTTAAAATTTCAAACTCCTTATATGATTTATCAAACCAAAACTTAAAAATTAATAAAGCTTATTTAGTTTCATGTACCAACTCAAGATTAAGTGATATTAAAGCTGCCGCTGATATTTTAAAAGGTAAAAAAGTTCATTCAGACGTCGAATTTTACGTTGCTGCCGCTTCATCAAATGTTCAAAAAGATGCTGAAGCAATCGGTGCATGGCAAGATATTATCGATGCTGGTGCAATTCCATTACCTGCAGGTTGTGGTCCATGTATTGGTTTAGGTATGGGTTTATTAGAACCAGGTGAAATTGGTATTTCAGCAACCAATAGAAACTTTAAAGGTAGGATGGGATCAAAAGATGCTCTTGCATATTTGGCCTCACCTGAAGTTGTTGCAGCATCTGCTGTTTTAGGTAAAATTGGTGGACCAGAAGAATTAGAAGGAAAACCTGTACAAGAAAATCCTGAAATCATTAAAGAGATTACAATTCCTGAAGCCAAACAAGAAGAAGCCGTTGATTCAGGTTCAGTTGATATCTTACCAGGATTCCCAACCTCAATCAATGGTGAATTAATTTTATGTGATGCTGATAACATTAATACAGATGGTATTTATCCAGGTAAATATACCTATCAAGATGATGTTCCAAAAGAGAAAATGGCAGAAGTTTGTATGGAAAACTACGATTCTGAATTCAGAGATAAAGTCCACGCCGGAGACATCATAATAAGTGGTTACAATTTCGGTACTGGATCTTCAAGAGAACAAGCTGCTACTGCTATTTTAGCAAAGGGTATGCAATTAGTCGTTGCAGGTTCATTTGGTAATATTTTTTCAAGAAATTCCATTAACAATGCATTGTTAACTTTGGAAATCCCTGACTTAATTAATAAATTAAGAGAAGTCTATAAAGATTCCAATGAATTAACCATTAGAACCGGTTGGTTCTTGAATTGGGATGTCACTAAAGCAATGGTAACCGTCAAGGATTCAAGTGACAACGTTGTTTTGTCTCAAAAAGTTGGTGAATTAGGAACCAACTTACAAGACATCATTGTTAAAGGTGGTTTAGAAGGATGGGTTAAAAGTGAATTAACCAAGAATTAACAAGCCAGCAACTAAATGTACATATTTATTTATTAATAAACGATAGAATTTTCAAGCTTCCTCATTATGCAGATATCTTCATTTCTTTATTTAAGCCAGTTCAAAAATATATATAAGGATTAGGAAAAAAAAAAAAATAAAGGGGAGAGCTGGGAATTGAACCCAGGGCCTCTCGCACCCAAAGCGAGAATCATACCACTAGACCACACTCCCTTATTTTGTTCTTTGTGAGGTGCGAGAGTCCTATGATGCCTTAGTTTTCAGAGCCCAAAGGATGTCTGGTTTTGTAAATTGATATCCATATCCAGTAAAGGCTATATAGTAGGTCAGAACCTATATTGAGACTATATATGTAGCCCTTTTAATAATCTCTGTACTAATCTGTCTAATAAAAACGAATAACAGACATCTTGTTCAAAGCATGACAACCAACTTGTATTTCTTGAAGATATATATCTAGAAATCAGCCATAGTTGGAGAATATTAGAGATCAAATTGAAGTCTCTCGTCAAATCTTAATAATGTGAATGTATATAAACACAAAAAAACCTTCTGAAATATTGTTACAAAGTTAAGAAAATACTTTGACTATTGGGTCAAGTTGTTGTTTGAGGAAAATTCTATAACAAGATCCGTGATAGTTTAGTGGCTAGAATTACCGTTTGTCGCATGGTAGACCGGGGTTCAATTCCCCGTCGCGGAGCGCGCAGATAGTTTAGTGGTAAAATATATGTTTGCCATACATGTGTCCCTGGTTCGATTCCTGGTCTGCGCATTTTTTTTGCTTTCTGTTCATATAAACAGCTTCACTTGCAAATTAATTCACTTATTTCTTTGATCCATTTCCAGAGTGATTTACCCAAATCTTTTGAGCTTCTTAATTTGAAGTCAGTATAGATGCTGAGCGCGAGCCAGGTAGTAGCGGATCAGTTTACCAGGGCCTCAATAAAATTTGACAGCTGCGAAAAAAACAGTATGAAACCATTGTATAAGTCGCTGGAGATCTTAGCTGTAGCACTTTTTCTACTATACTTTTTGGTGTACCAAACCACCAGGAAGCCCATAGACAAGGATCTTGAGCTAAGGTTAGAAGTTTTACCACAGGAAACCGTTCTAAGTCAACCAAAATCCAAAGGCAGAAAACTAGGCTATATTCAATATGCAACTAATGTGATCTACTTAAAACTTGCCATAGAGAATCTTATATCACTCGATGATCCCTTGGGTGATTTGATTGTGCTTTTTAATTCAGAACTACAACTTCAGAAAGAATTTGGACGTATCTCCGGAAGAGCTAGAGCACATAAAATTATATTAAAGCCAGTGGAACTTTTATCAAATAACAAAGTAAATATATGGCACGAGTCTTTTACAAAGCTTCATATTTTCAATATGACGGAATATGATAGGCTAATATACTTTGATGCAGATAGTATGCTTGTCAATCTTGATTCTCATTTGAAAAACAGGCCACAGAATTTAAACGAATTATTCCACTTACCGTGGAGCATTGACATAGCAATGCCTCAAGCATATTGGCTTTCAAATCAACAACTTAGAGGACCTCCAAGTTTCAGTAACACTTCTCTTTTATCATCTAAACATAAGTTTGATAATAGAAAGAATTTTTTTGCAACACATGTAATTGTTCTTAAACCAAGTTCAAAAGTATACAAAGAACTTCTACAATATTTCCATAACCCATGGTGGTGGAAGCTTTGGAATTGGTCTAAACTATATGAGAACGATGACTACGATATGGAGATCATTAATAAGTTCATTGATGATAACTTAAGGATTGGAGATATGAAGTTTGGAATCATAGATCATAGAATTTATGGAGTTCTTACGGGTGAATTCAGAGAAAAATGGCACTCGAAGTTTATAAGCCTCCCTCAACTCTTGCCATTTGTGAATCATGAATCCAATAAACATTGGAAGCCTATGGACTTGATACAGGAAGTTAAGCTAGTTCATTTCTCAGATGAACCTATACCGAAACCTTGGATAGAAGAAGATAATTTGGCTCACTATAACACGTTCAAAATCTATTGTAAAAATGTCGACAAGAGAAAATTTGACTCCAAGTATCCTTTGAATAAGCCAAGACTTATAGATGACTGTGAAAGTGTAAAGATCTGGCATGTACTCAGAACCCTTTTCAGGAAAACAAGGAATGATATTCAAAGTTAACCGCAATATTCAAAGTAATTCGGAATCGACAAAACCTGGGGTAATTATCATTAAAAAAGTCGATATTATCTGCTACGATTTAAAATGTACGTAAATAATATCAACCATGATCGACAGTATCAAAGACGAAATATGGTGGAAGAATGCTACTATTTACCAAATCTATCCAGCTTCCTTCAAAGATTCCAATAATGACGGAATTGGTGATATACCTGGGATTATAACCAAATTGGATTATCTCAAGGGACTAGGTATTGACATCATATGGCTATCACCAATGTTCGATTCACCTCAAGATGATATGGGATATGATATCAGTGACTATGAGAATGTGTACCCTCCTTACGGAACTTTGGCGGATATGGATAATTTAATTCAAGAGTGCCATTCTCGGGGAATGAAATTGATCTTAGATTTGGTTGTAAATCATACCTCAAGTGAACACAAATGGTTCAAAGAATCAAGATCTTCGAAAGCTAATCCTAAGAGGGACTGGTATATTTGGAAAAAGCCAAAGTATGATGAAAATGGTGATAGGCAACCACCAAACAATTGGAAATCATATTTTTCTGGTTCTGCTTGGAAGTATGATCCTGATACTGATGAATACTACCTCAGATTATTTGCTTCAACCCAGCCAGACTTAAACTGGGAAAATGAGGAATGTAGAAATGCCATCTACAGGTCTGCATTGGAATTCTGGTATGAGAAAGGAATTGACGGTTTCAGGATTGATACAGCAAGATTATATTCAAAAACTCAAACATTCCCTGATGCACCTATCAAGTTTCCAGAAGATAAGTATCAACCTTGTGATTTGTATACTGGAAATGGCCCCAGAATTCATGAGTTTCACAAAGAGATGTTTGCAAAAACTACTTCTAAGTATGATGTTATGACAGTAGGAGAGGTAGGTAATTGTTCAAGAGAAGATGCTTTAAGGTACGTGAGTGCCAAAGAGAAAGAAATGAATATGTTGTTCTTGTTTAATGTGGTCTTCTTAGGAACCGTAAGAACTAATCGATTCAAAACATCTGAATTCACCTTCAAGGATTTTAAAAACGCTATCAAAGACCAATGTGGTTTTATCAGGGGCACAGATGCTTGGTCCACAGTTTTCATCGAAAACCATGATCAACCTAGGTGTATTTCAAGATTTGGGAATAATACTCCTAAATCTGCTAAGCTACTTGCGATGCTACAAATCACTTTGACTGGAACTTTGTTTATATATCAAGGGCAAGAAATTGGAATGACTAACTTACCAAAATCTTGGGGACTAGAGGAGTACAGAGATATTGAAACCATTAATGCTGCCAAAGAAACCAAAGACGATAAATTCATGGACAATGTAGCCAAAGTTGCAAGAGATCATGCCAGGTCTCCCATTCAGTGGGACAATACAGAATTTGCTGGCTTCTCATCTTCCAAACCTTGGATGAGAGTTAATGATAATTATAAAGATATTAATGTCCAAGATCAGTTAAACGATACAGGCTCTGTTCTTTCGTTTTACAAGGAAGCTTTGAAACTCAGAAAAGAATACCTGGAATTGTTCATTTATGGGGATTTTGAAATTTTGGATTTTGAGAATGATAAAGTATTCACCTATACGAAGACATACGAACAAGCAAGGGCCTATGTGTATTTGAACTTTAGCGACAGTCCTTCCGAGTTTGAACCAATAGAGGGAAGGCTCTTAATTTCTAACACTAGTAATCCTGGACCTGAATTATTACCTTGGGAAGGCAGAGTTTATCTCGAAGAAATCTAAGTGTGTACATCAACTAAATTATTTATGCCGTTTATTTCAATTATCTAACTCCTCTTATGGGTCTTTTGATTATTTTTCCTAGCTAGTGTCGAAAATTTCTTTCTTAGTTGGAAAGCAAAACCTGACAGGAAGCAATCTTGAATCAAGGTGGATAAGTTCTTCGGAGTCCGTTACAAATGATTCAGATTAGTAGAGATACATCATAATTCACGGGCGTTAACTACATAATTATATATCACCTAGACTACTTCTTTTTGATCATTATCTTGAACTAAACCTCTGACACCATCTTTACCCATTTTATCAATAAGTTCATTTGTATCAAAAACCTCAACATCAGTACTTTTGAATCTTCTTGCAGGAACTTTATCTCTGAATAAAGCATCAAGTTCAGCAAAAGTTCTATTTTTGGTCTCTGGTAAATCTAAGTAACACCAAATACCACAAGCAAGACAGAATCCGGCCCAGAAAAAACCTGTTTTTGCACCCCAGTTCCAAGCAGTAGGATTTAACATTTTTGGAGTAATAACTGCCGTTATAATACCGGCAATATTATAAACATTTCTTGCAATAACGATGGTTTTAGTTCTTAATTTAGCTGAAGGAATTTCGGCAACGATACAGTAACATAAAGGACCAATTGTTAAATCATAAATAAAAGTGTAGACCAACAATAATGATCCGATACCCCAAGCAGCATTTGGATTAGAAGAGCAGGCCAAACCTCCAACAATTAACAAAACAACAAAGTTTCCACATAATCCCCCAAAGTAAATATCAAATCTACCACATTTTTGGGAGACGAACCAAGAACCAACAGTACCAATTAAACCTAAAACATATTGAATAATTGAAAAGGTAAATGACATACCAGTTGATAAGCCAGCTTGGACATAGAAATATGTTGAATAACCCATCAAAGAAGATCCAGTAATATTTTGGGTCAACCAGGTGATTGCAGCGATTCTAGTTCTTCTTAAATCTCTTCCTCTGAAACAGTCTAAGTATGATGAACCAGTTTTTGTTTCCAAGTTTTCTTCAGCGATAGTCAATTGCATTTTGTTCAACATATGCTCTACCACAACCCTTTTATCAGGCATATATTTATTCTCTGACATTAACCTTGTAAGTGAACGTCTAGCTTCCTTAATTTTATTTTTTCTGACTAACCACCAAGGAGATTCAGGAGCAAGGAAAATACCAATACCAATAGGGATTGGCCAAACCCATTGAACTGCAAAAGGAATTCTGTAAGCAAGATGTGTATCATTATCTACCAAACCTCTTAAAAGACCACTACTAATTAATTGGCCAATAACCCAACAAACATTTACATAAGTAGTTAAATAAATTCTTAAAACAGTAGGAGTAACTTCACTTGCGTAGGAGACTGTAAGAGTTTGGAAAACACCAAAGCAAATACCCAAAAGAGTTTCTCCAGCAATCAACATACCAGTATCTTTAGCGAAAAAGACGATAAAGATAAAAGCACTGGTTATCATTAAAGCAGAATTCAAAGTCCACCTATAGCCAATTCTATCGGCAATATAACCAGCCATTGCCAAACCAATAACTTCACCAACGTAAACACACATAGATAAAGTAGTTTGAATATTACTTGCAATTTCATATTTAGCATCAGGGGAACCTTCAGTACCTGAGACTAAATGGCCATACTTCTCCTGGAAGGCTGGCATAGCATACATACTATTCAATAAATTTGTATCATAACCTTCCATAATCAAGGTTGATGATAAAATGACAGACCACATAGCAGCTTTTGGGAAAGTTCTTAAACCTTCCAATAAAGGCATAGCCTTATCTTTTTTATCATTTTCTTTAGCATTTTCAGAAATATCTAAAAACTTGCTAATATAATCTTCAACACCAGCATCTAAGGAAGTATCTGTAGTACTTTTAGCTAATTTATTAGAAATTTCAAGTTTTTCCTTAGAATTACTTATATCTTCTACGTATTCTTCCATTTTACTTAATACAAACCTTTTACTTTGTCTTTTGAAGTTGAATAAATAAAAAATTGTTTGATTTCAATATATTTACTTCAAACACAAGTTCTTGTTTAGTTAATTTAAAGGAATTTTATTCCCATTTAAATACACCACCAACCGCTCCTCTTTTCATTTCTTCCCACAAATTGTTGAAAGGTCTTGGACACTGGGGTCTATTTTTACGAGGGTGGGCGCTAAATTATTTTTTGTCTTGAACATACTAATGCTATTATGTGGGGTACAGAACCAATTACACTTAATAACAGAAGATCATTCTATTTCAGTTACAACTAAAGACATGACGTTTCTTGTAATTGTATGAAACAACCTGTTTATTTTACCAAAATGTCTCTTATTCTGGTTGTTGTGCATTGTGCGTCAAAGAAATCCTGGGGTAATCCAAAGGTTATGACTGCGAATCTCTTAATGACGAGAAATAAATCCACAAATGGATTCCCGCTTGTGAACTTATCTTTCAATTAATTTTAGCAATTTTAGCAAAAATCTTTACATACTAGCTCTATAATCCTCTTCTTGAATAAGGATCTTGTTGATAATCCGAACTCGATAAACATTCGTAAGGTTTTTGTTATTTTTTTATTTACTCAAACTTTAAATTGAGCAAACCAAGCACAAAAGCCAAAATGTAAAAAAAAGATGAAATAATAACCATTAATTTTGGGGGATTGTCTGATAGAGAATGTCTCTAGTTAAGGTCCCCAGGTCGGTAATTTTATCCCAGATTATAATTGGAAAAAAGTTATTGCGATTTCACATACATTCGCAATGATCTCGCTACAATTATTGTAATTCGGAACTATAACAGCCCTTCGTGATCATCATCGAACATATCTTGGTCTGAAACATAATCTGGGGTAATACAATAGTCTTGTTTTATTTTATTCCAACAACGATAATAATTGCGAGTATCCTTGAGTATCTATTCCCTCTTCCATGTATTTTAATACTTGGATATCTTTTTTTTTTCAATTTAATCTATATCAAACTAGTTTTATAGTTTTGAATTTATTTAATTGACTTTTATTCTTTGTATTATTAGTCCTTTTTTTTTCCTTTTATTGATTATTCGAAATGACAAAAGATTATATCTGGTGGAAAGACGCTACAATCTATCAGATTTGGCCTGCTTCTTACAAAGATTCAAATGGTGATGGTATGGGTGATTTACCTGGTATCATTTCGAAATTAGACTATATTAAATCGTTGGGTAGTGATGTTATCTGGTTATCGCCAATGTATGATTCACCTCAAGATGATATGGGTTACGATATCAGTGATTACCAAAAGATTTACCCTCAATATGGTACTTTGAAAGATATGGATGATTTGATTCAAGGGTGTCATTCTAGAGGTATGAAATTAATTTTGGATTTGGTTATTAACCATACTTCAAGTGAACATGAATGGTTCAAAGAATCAAGATCTTCTAAAACTAATCCTAAAAGAGACTGGTATATCTGGAAAAAACCAAAATATGATGAACAAGGTAACAGACAACCACCAAATAATTGGATGTCTTATTTCAGTGGAAGTGCTTGGGAATACGATGAAGCTACAGATGAATACTATCTTAGATTATTTGCTTCAACCCAGCCAGACTTAAACTGGGAAAACGAAGATTGTAGAAATGCAATTTATGATACCGCTTTAAAATTCTGGTTTGAAAAAGGTATCGATGGATTCAGAATTGATACTGCTGGTTTGTATTCAAAAGATCAAAGATTCTTAGATGCTCCAATCATTGTTCCTGATAGTGAATACCAACCTTCAAATCCTTATACCTTGAATGGACCAAGAATTCATGAATTTCACAAAGAAATGTTTGCAAAAGTCACATCAAACTATGATGCCATGACTGTTGGTGAAGTTGGTGGTTGTTCTAAAGAGGATGCTCTCAAGTATGTAAGCGCAAAAGAAAAGGAAATGAGTATGATCTTCTTATTCAATGTTGTAAGCTTAGGTACAAGTCCTGGTGACAAGTATAACTATGTTGGTTTTAGCTTAAAAGATTTCAAAGATGCTGTAAAAGAACAAAGTGATTTTGTTAAAGGAAGTGACGCTTGGTCAACAGTTTTCATTGAAAACCATGATCAACCAAGAGCTGTTACAAGATTTGGTAATAGCAAGTCTTTGAAAACTTCTTTCAAATCATCCAAATTGATTGCATTATTACAAGCAACATTAACTGGTACATTATTTATTTATCAAGGTCAAGAAATAGGTATGACAAACTTTCCTAGAAGCTGGGATATTGAAGAGTATAAAGATATCGAACTGATTAATGCCTACAAAGACTTTATTGAAAGGTATGGAATTACTGATAAAAATGACCCTAGATTAGTCAAATTTATGGATGCAGTTGACTTGGTTGCAAGAGACCATGCAAGATCACCAGTTCAATGGGATGATTCAGACTTTGGAGGATTCTCTAGTAGTAAACCATGGATGAGAGTTAATGACAATTATAAAGAGATCAATGTTAAAAAACAAGTTGGAGATCCAAATTCTGTATTTTCATTTTATCAAAAGGTCTTAAAATTAAGAAAGGAATTCAAAGACTTATTCATCTATGGTGATTTTGATATTTTGGATTATGAAAACGAGAAGGTATTCACATATACCAAAACCTCTGGTGAAACCAAAGCATACGTTGTTTTGAATTTCAGTGATGAACCTTCTGCATTTGAACCAGTTAAAGGTGAATTATTGATGTCAAATGTTGATAATGTAGAAGCAGAATTATCCCCATGGGAAGGTAGAGTTTATTTAGTACAATAGATTCCATTCCTTATATAGTTTAGATTTTAAATATATTTTTTTGCCTTTTTGGTTTTTTTTCTTATTTTCTTCCGTTTGACCAGAATTTAGTCTGAATGAAACAGTGTGAAATTTGTGAAACTCACAAATCTCAAATGTATAAAAAGTTTAAAAAAAAGTTTTAAAAAACAAAAAGCGAGTCAAAAATCATGGAAAAATGTCCAAATATACCATATTGTCACTAGTATCATGATTGCTCGAGAGATCCTCTTATCTATACAAAAACTTTAGACAAATCAAGATAAACATATTTTGCTCTATCAAATCAATATGTTTCAGCTTCAATATGTAAACAGTGCGAATTTTTTACCAAATTTAGAACTTAATTAACAACACAAAAAAATTTTTTTTTAAGGTCTGTGGATTCATTCGTTCAACTATAATGTCTACAATAACATTAGCACCTACTTTAACTACAGTTTTCAAGAGGGATTTACCAACTTTAAGTTTGGATGATACAACTAGTTACACAACGCCTTCTATCACTGTTCCACCAAATTCAGATAATCCATATATTTTAAGAAGTTCCAATCCATCCGGTACTGTTTTCATTGCATTTGGTTCCATTGTTGGTGCTATATTATTAGCTTTTATTCTTTACCATTTAATCAAGTCATTAACTGCTGCAAGAGTTGCCAAATCAGGTCAAAAAGAAGAGAAACAATTATATGAAAAATATCATCATAATAATAATACTGCTTATGGTTTAACTCCTTCAACAACATTGAATTTCGGTTCTACAACTAATATTGCTAAATTGCCATTATTATCACATCATCAATCTAAATCTGTCACAGGCTTAGGTGAAGGTTTAACATCCAGTCAATCACAATTGGGCGATACCTCAACATTATACCAATCAGATGTGGGTATGCCAACTTCAAAGCATGATTTAACAAAGATGTTCATTTCTCCAACTGCTGATCTTATGTCACATAAGAGAGTCAAATCTTCAACTTATTTAGGTTCAGTTTCAACATTCAATGGTTCCTCATCAAATATTGCTTCACCTGCTAATAGACATTCATCCATTATTCCAAATTTATACATCAATAATGAAATTAATAACAGTGAATATTCATTGAGTACAAATAAAAATTCGAATACCGATTCAATTCCAAATATTCCTGGCCATTTGAGCCAATTAGGCTCAAATCAAAACTTGAACACAAAAACCACGAGAAAGACTATCCCAAGTATGTATTTAGAAGATTTAATTGACGAATAGTCGAGTAGGGTTTGAAAAAGAGGTATTGGAGAATTTAAGCAGAATATAAAACATACTTTGAAATTCTGAACTTTGCATAGTTATTATAAAAGGGAAATTAAGAAAAAAAGAAAAAAAAGCATGCTATTTGTTCATTTGAATTACAAAGCAAAGTCTAGTTAAAAGTTCTATAAGGGTATAGGTAAAGGCATATAAGTTATTCATTTCTCTTCTAATCTCTGATAAAGTTAATCTCTGCTCAGATTATATATGGCTGTAAAATTGATCTACTCACGTAAAAAAGAGTGAGCGATTCTCGTCTAGATAAATTTCAAATTTATTTAATCAGAATATACTAAAACCAATAATGCCAATCTGTGGGAGTAGTCAAAAAACAAGTATGTTTAATATAAATGATTTAAAGATCTATAATGTTTTGTTAAAGATTGAATCAGTGTTAAAGAAACACAAGTTTGCATCATTGTTATTGATGTGAATCAAAAAGTGACTGAATACTAACGAATGTTAAAGTTCAACGTAAAATTGTTATTTTAGGAGATGGTGCTTGTGGTAAAACATCATTATTGAATGTTTTCACAAGAGGTTATTTTCCACAAGTTTATGAACCTACAGTTTTCGAAAATTACGTCCACGATATTTTTATTGATGGACAGTCTGTTCAATTGTCATTATGGGATACAGCAGGTCAAGAAGAATTTGATAGGCTAAGATCGTTATCGTATAGTGATACACATTGTATTATGTTGTGTTTCTCGATAGATTCACCAGATTCGTTGGAAAATGTTCAAACTAGATGGGTAGGTGAAATCGCAGATAATTGTGAAGGTGTTAAATTAGTGTTAGTTGCATTGAAATGTGATTTAAGAAGTAACGAAGACACTGATGTAGAGCAACCAAACAATCAAGAGGATGACTCATTTAATCCATATTCACAAGGTCAAAACCCTTATCAACAATCAAGAAGATTAATCAGCTATGAAGAAGGTTTATCAATCGCTAAGAAGGTTGGTGCTTTAAGGTATTTAGAATGTAGCGCTAAAAAGAATAGAGGTGTTAATGAAGCCTTTTCTGAAGCTGCAAGATGTGCTTTAAATGCAAGACCTAAAGGTGCTGCTAATGATAATGAAAATGAGAAGAAAGGATGTGTTATCATGTAAAGTCATGTAGTAACTTTACAAGATCATAAACAAAGCAATCAAAATGAAAAGCGTTTTTCAAATAAAGAGTTCCCCAAAATTAAAAAAAAAAAAGAAAGAAGAAGTGTTGTAGAACTGTAATATTATTTTAGCATTTATACAAGAAATATATGAAATTAATTTTACTCTTTAAATGGTTTCTCTAACACTTTATCTCTCATTTCCCAAATGTCTTGTGAGCTACCTTTTGCGTGTTTCTCCATGAGTTTTGTCTTATAGAATTCTTGAATCTTTTTGGCATTTTCAATTTCTTTTACACTTGAATTTTCATTAATTGGTTTTTCATTAAAATAGCTTCCATGTCTTAATGCAAACCATAACTTTTCTCTTTGTGCAGCACAATATGATATTTCTCCATATCTATAGTAGTTCTTTACTTGTCCCCCAATGGAAAAACATTGGAATAATTCATCAAATGCAGTTGAAATTAACATTGTAGTTGGGAATGAAGATAATTCATTTTCGTTTAGAATTGAAGTTACTTGTTGCCTTCTTTCTCGTATATCATCAGGTTGATCTTTGAATAAGTCCCAGATACGGTCCAACTCTTCGTCTTCTTTAGTCATGATCAATAGTTAACTGAATGAAAAAATATGTACAGTGAAGAGCAAAAAAATTCAAATATGTACAATAGCAGATTTAAAAAAAAAATGAGATTTAAAGTAAAAAATGCCTCCACTCGGATTCGAACCGAGGATCTCTTCATTACTAGTGAAGCGCCTTACCAACTTGGCCATAGAGGCTAATTCTTGAAGTCGTTTATTGTTAAGAAGCCATATCGATCTACCAAAAGATGTTCTATTATTATTCAATTATTATAGATCATAAAGAATTAACTAAAAGCCAAGCACAATAGAAGTAATATACAAAAGGTTGATGTGGCTTGCTGTCCATTTTTACTAAGGATCTGGTGAAAAGACATAATAAAATCTTAATTAGAGCCCGTCTTTAAGAATCTCAATATCGAAAAATTTTCTCACGATTCAAATTTTTCAGTATCAAAGATGTTTAAGAGCTTTGTTGGAAAGTTCCAAATCAATACAATAGGATTTATCCGTAATTCTTCATCATATTTGGGGAACTTGAAACCAAATGAAGGGGCAGTTGAAAGTTATAAGAGGTTAGGTAGAGGTCAAGCATCAGGAAAAGGTAAAACTGCAGGTAGAGGTCAAAAAGGTCAAAAAGCCAGAGGTAAAGTACCAAGATGGTTTGAAGGTGGTCAAACTCCATTCTATAAAAGATTCCCAATCATTGGATTTAAAAGACCTCACAAGAAAATTTACAATGAATTAAACTTGGAAAGAATCCAAGAATTTTGGGATAATGGTAGAATACCATTAAAAGAAGGTGAAGTTTTAACAATTAAAGCTATGAGAGAATGTGGATTAGTAACAGGATCAATCAAAGATGGAATAAAAATATTAGGAAATGGTAAAGAAGCTTATACAGTACCATTAGATATCGAAGCATCAAAAGCATCTATTGGGGCAATTGCATCAATTGAAAAAGCAGGCAAAAAATACACATCAAAATATTTCACTAAATTAGGATTACATGTTCACATAAATCCAGAATACTTCTTGTTGAAAAAGGGTTATATACCACAAGAAGCAAGACCAACTCATAGAAGAGACATAGAATACTATTCAAATCCAGATAAAAAAGGTTATTTATTAGAACATCCAGAAATTTTACTAGACTTCAGAGGTAATACTTCAAATACTAATAGAAAAACCACAAGTAAAAACCATATCAAACAACAATTAGAAGTTGCTTCAAACAAAAAATATAACGATTTCCCAGAATCAAATATAGTTAAATTATCCGACTTGTAAATAATATACATTATATCAGATTATATCCAATAAATCTATTTACATATTGTAATTCTCTATTCAAAAGTAGAATTGTCATCGATATCTACAAAAATTTGTAATAACTTTTCGACTATATCTTGTATGTCATTTAACTTTACCTCTCTATCGAATTTTCTAATTGCAAATAATGTTGATTTGTAAGTCATCTGGTATATTTCTTTCATTTTTATCTTATCTTTATTTGAAAGGCCCCTTAGTCTCAAACCAGATAGGATGACTTTTTGAATTGTTGTGTTGAGTTGTTCATTGTTGTTAGAAGTGTCAGGTAAAGGTGTAAGTGATTTTGTTCTTTTCTTCATTTCTAAAACTTTATCAAACACATTGACATTTGAATTCGAGCTTGTTTTAAAATCTATAATATAATTTATATCGTTATTCACGTCATTAGTATTATTACCATTATTATCATTATTATCATTATTGTCATTATTGTCATTATCATAAGATGTGATTTTTTTTATGAGACTAAAATCTAGAACTAAACTTTTCAATTTCATGTCTTGAATGAACAAAACTATGTAAATGTTCTCATTATTCTTATTTTCGTATAATATTCCTAACTCGTGGTATTTTAAAATGTTGCTTTGAATATATTCAACTGAATCATGATGATCTGAATAGACATCAATTAGTTTAGATTGTAATAAAAAAATTGGAATTTTATGAAATTTTACATTGCTTATCCTTTTGAATTCATCCCTTGAATTGATAGGGGTGGAGGACTTTATCCATAGTTCAACATTATACCTTTTATTATTATCGTTTAATGTTATCGTTATCATCACCAGCCCAGGCTTCAGGTTTCGCGAAAGGCAAAGTTTTTTCTCTGGGATGAGAAATTGTTTCACTGGTACGGATTATAAATAGAACAAGGACTCGAACAGAAACTAATAGTAGCTGGGGAATTGGAATTTAAATCTTTAAGAAATGAATGGAAGTAATAAAGTCTATTCAGTAGCAAGAGTTTATGCAGATGTTAATAGCAAAAAGCCAACCGAATATTGGGATTATGAAAACCATAAAATTCAATGGGGTAATATTAAAAACTATGAAATAATTAGTAAGATTGGTAGAGGAAAATACTCAGAAGTGTTTGACGGAGTTAATGTAGCTAATGAAGAAGGATGTGTCATTAAAGTTTTAAAGCCAGTCAAGATGAAAAAGATTTATAGGGAAGTCAAAATTTTAAAAAATTTAACAGGCGGGCCAAATGTAATAGGATTATTAGACATAGTAAGAGATGAACAAAGTAAAATACCTGCACTTATTTTTGAAAAGATAAATAATGTTGATTTCAGAATATTGTATCCAAAATTTACTACCAAAGATATTCAATATTATTTCCAACAATTGTTAATTGCTTTAGATTTCTCACATTCGATGGGAATAATTCATAGAGATGTTAAACCACAAAATATTATGATTGATCCATTAAATAAAAGATTGAGATTGATCGATTGGGGGTTGGCTGAATTCTATCATAAAGGTATGGATTATAATGTGAGGGTTGCTTCAAGATATCATAAGGGGCCAGAATTGTTAATTAATTTACAACAATATGATTATTCATTAGATTTATGGTCAGTAGGATGTATGTTAGCAGCAATAATATTTAAGAAGGAACCATTTTTTAGAGGTGATTCAAATAATGATCAATTAGTGCAAATTGCAAAAGTTTTGGGAACAAAAGATTTAATGAATTACGTTAATAAATATGGCATAAAATTAAGTAACGAATACGATAATATTTTAGGTAATTATTCAAGGAAGCCTTGGAAAAATTTTATAAACAAGGAAAATGATCATTTAGCAACAGATACAGTTATTGATCTCATTGATAAGTTATTAACTTACGATCATCAATTAAGACCAACTGCAGTTGAAGCAATGAATCACCCTTTTTTTGAATTGTATTAAAATTCGTTATACAAATGAAAATTTTCCTTTTAAATAATTTTTCTTAACCATTTTTTTCCCATTTGTAGTGATAGATAACAAGTACAAAAGATTAAAATAATTTAGATAAATCACACATCACAGTTTACAACTTTATAGTATGTATATTAATATAATGATTAAGTTATTTTGCAGCATTCGCATTCAGGGATTATTGTTCTTTTGACACACAGACGCAATATCAGATTTACTTTCAAAGCTTCTCGTTATCGCTAATACGCTATAAGCTTCTCTTTCCAATAGGCTAAAAGTTATATAGAGAAAACAAAGAACCCACACTTATCATTAGAGTAGTATATTAAGGAACATATCTTTCATTTTCATTTTGTTTCAGCCTTACAATAGTCCTCATCACAAAGTTCCATTGATTCCATAACGCGATTTCGTGTTTCAATAGACGAAACCAAATAGATAAATAATACTCATTTCCCCCAGACGAGAATTGATAAAATAAGGGAGAGGGAGAAGTAAAGGGATATGCTTAGGTCTAGATATAAGGAAGAGCCTGAATGGGTCCAACAACAACATAGAACTATGATGAAATGGATAAATTCTAAGATTGACACAAATTTAACCGACTTATCAAAGGATTTGTGTGATGGTCTTGTTCTCATAAAATTAATTAATAAGATCGTGACAGAAATAGATATCGACAAGAGTAACTTGAAGTTGTACTTATTGACACCGTTATACACGAAACCCAAGTTCAATTTACAGAAAATCGAAAATTTGAATGACTTTTTAGAGTTTATTAGAATTGTGTTAAAAATTAATATCACAAATATAAGTGCCGATAATATCATCGAAGGAAACCTCAAATTAATCTTAGGATTAATCTGGAGTTTATTCATATTCTCAACCTCCAATTCAATTGGTATAATGAGTGACGGTAATTCAATAATCGAAATTAAAGATATTTTATTGAAATGGATTAATGAAAAATCAAAATTGGTCAAAGTTTCAAATTTTAACAGGGATTGGTCGATCGAAATTAATTCCCCTGATTTAATATTCGAATCCATTTTAAAAGCCTATTTACCCGACTTCAAATTGACCAATTCCAAGTCTAAAAACTTAAAATATATTCTTGAATTTGTTGAAAATTTAGGTATTCCAAAACTAGCCGATTTAGACGACTTCCAAAATTTAGTACCCGAAGAAAAATGTATTTTATTTTATCTTATTGAATGGTTCAAGTTCTTTGAATTATCTGGTTATTCCATTGTGCAAGATCCTTCAAACCAACAAGTATCTTTAATCGATGATTTTGAAGATGATGGTTTTGATAATGTCATTTTGAAAATAAATGAAATTGTCAGATTGAAGTATGAATATGAAACCAATTCTTTAAGGTTCTCAAATAAGTTGAATACAGTCAATACAAAGTATGACATTATTTTTAAAAAGATTCATAATTCAAATATTTTCCATATCTTAAAAAAGTGGGGCAAAGTTTTTTTAAAGGAGGAATTCAATGACTTGATCAAAGAATTTAAATCGGAAATCAATGGCGTTATTGAGAATATAAATCACATTGAAGAATTGAATAATTTAATTTTTAAGTTGCAATATGACTTCAAACAGTTAGAGCAAACTAGTCTTGATATCACAAATAGTTTAAAATTGATAAATCCAGAATTTTCATTTCATTTATCGAAAAGTCTTGAGATTCCAACTTTATCTTCTAAATATGATCAAATACTTAAGAATCAACACGTGAAAAATAATCAAATAGAGGACTTTATAAATAAGTTACTTCAAGACAATGTGATTTTAAAAATTAACGAATATTTAGGAAAAATTGAGGATTCAATAAACCAAGGCAGAGATTTAAATGATATTTTGAATGATTTTGAAACTATAATTGATTTCATTCATAAAATTGATTATTTTATAAGGAATTTCAAAATTCCAAAATCACCTAAGAATTTAAAATATATTAAATCTTTCCAATCGCATACAAATCAGTCCGTTGTGAACTACAGCGAATTCAAGAATATGTTGGTCAAACATGAAATGATCTTAGAAGCAGAGTTTAAAACTCTTTTGAAAGATTTGACTACATTGTCAAGCCAGGATTTGAAATCGTTTATGGGAATCATCCCCGTCAAATTTGTTACTTTGAGTTCAAATGATAGCGATTTCAGCTTGTTGATGGATTCGGAGGATGAGAGTATCGATTGTTCGAAATTGATATTTGAGGGTAATAGGAAAAAGGTTGGGTACCAGTTGGCTGGTAATGAGGATAAGGTTTATGATTTAGAGGCATTCTTCAATAAGTTTGAAGATGGCTTAAAGTTATAATTTAGTTGCAAAAAATAATGAGTATACGATTCTTTCTCAATCTCACATCTCACATCTAATCAGAAGATTTTTTTTCTGAAAGACAAAACGTAGCATATTTGATTTATAGAAGTAGCATAATGAGTGAAATAAATATCGAAGAGCCATTAACATCTAATGTTAGACCAGCTACCGACTCATTATTAACTTTGAGAATTATCAAGTCATTCCCATATAGAAATGTCAAGAATCATATCATCCCATCAATTAACTTGAAAGAGACAACAGCAAAACAATTGTTCGAAAGAATTATAACTATTATTAATACTACAGGTGGCTTGAGACCTTATAGAAATGTTGAATATGATACTTTAAAAATTTATACTAAAGCTCATGGTACAAAATCAATGAACTTGGTAATAAATTTCGAAAATGATGAAGACTTCATAATTTTTTCACCAGAAAAAGATCAAGCAAGTAGTTTATGGGATTTAGGTATTGAAAATGAGACTGAAATCAGTTTGTTCAAATTGGAAGATTATTTAAAGTTTAAAGAAAATCCAGAGGAAAAATGGTAAATAATGTAAATATAATATTATACTTTTCTCGGTTTGCTTTTGCAGCGACTCAGACAACTCTCCTGATATAGATAAAGAAAAATAATAAGTACTGATTTTCACCATAGTAAGAATACTAATATTTTAGAAGAATTAATTAATGATTTATAAAGTATCATAAGTTTCAACTACACAAGCTCATCTATGACACTTTGCATTTAAATGTCAGATTAGCCTAGCTAGCTCAATCGGCTTAGAGCGTTTGACTTTTATTTAAGAGTTATCAAAAGGTTGCGGGTTCGAGTCCCGCGTTGGGCTTTTCTTTTTTTCCATGAATTGCAAATATTCTCTTTTTTTTTTGCAATCATCTCTCTTAATGCATTGAAGCAATACGATATAAGAATCTGATTCAATAATCAAGACAGGGAGAAGTCATTACAAGAAGTGGAAATGAGCGAGAGTCTTCTTGTCTTTCAAGGAGAAGAGTTTCTTTCAAGATTCTAAAACTAAGCTATTTACATAAATTTTTCTAATGTTTTTTAATTGATTTGTTAAAACAATCGATTAAGAAACTTGAAACTGAATAGAGTATAAGAGGCCAATTAAAGGTCGGTATCTTTAGGATATTCATAGCTTATAAATATGAGAATTACTTACCTATAAAGTTATATATTTAAAAAGTTCTCGTTAGTGTGTTTACCAATACATCTATCCAATGAGCGAACACCTTTTGTTCATTAGAATCGAATAATTTTTCATTGAAAAAAAATATAGTTGATAATTGACTTTCATTGAATTACTTAGAATTAATTTATTAAATTGCATTTTTTTCCTATTAAATATTCATTTATTAATATATACCATAAGATATATAAATATTTAAATAGATTAAATTAATTAAAGTAAGAAAAAAAAGGTTGAAAAAATATAAATAAACTAAAATGTTTAAGTCATTAAGAATATCACCAGTTTTGAATAAGGCTATAGCTGGATCAGTTGGTTTAACTGGTTTAACAGCATCATATTTATTATATCAAGATTCAATGACTGCAAATGCCATGACTGCAGCAGAACATGGTTTACATCCACCAGCTTATGACTGGCCTCATAATGGTATGTTTGATACTTTTGATCATGCATCAATTAGAAGAGGTTTCCAAGTTTATAGAGAAGTTTGTGCAGCATGTCATTCATTAGATAGAATTGCATGGAGAAATTTAGTCGGTGTTTCACATACAACTTCGGAAGCAAAAGCATTTGCTGAAGAATTAGAATATGATGATGAACCTGATGATGAAGGTAAACCAAGAAAGAGACCAGGTAAATTAGCTGATTACTTACAAGGTCCATACGAAAATGAACAAGCCGCAAGAGCTGCAAATCAAGGTGCTTTACCACCAGATTTATCATTAATTGTTAAAGCAAGACATGGAGGTTGTGATTATATCTTTTCATTATTAACTGGTTATCCAGAAGAACCACCAGCAGGTGTTGTTTTACCACCAGGTTCAAACTATAATCCATATTTCCCAGGTGGTGCCATTGCTATGGGTAGAGTTTTATTCGATGGTTTAGTTGAATACGAAGATGGTACTCCATCAACTACTTCACAAATGGCTAAAGATGTTACTACATTCTTAAATTGGGCCGCTGAACCAGAACACGATGACAGAAAGAAATGGGGGTTGAAAGCTTTAATAGTTGTTTCTTCATTATACTTGTTGAGTCTTTGGGTTAAAAAATTCAAATGGCAACCAATCAAAAACAGAAAAATTAAATTCAACCCACCTAAAAAATAAATTCAAACATCTAAAAATTAATATAGATAATGTTATCAATAAACGTCATATTAGAATTGCTCTTTACTTATCGATAAGTGTAATCACGATATTTCCAATAAGGGTTAAAAATCCTTCAGAAATACCCCAAGTAAAATTTGACTTGAAATTAAAACTTGAAATAAAAGCTTGATATCAGAGAAGAATTAAAGGATTTTTCGAGTCAATACTAATGATGCAATGTGCTTTAATAGAGACCAGGGAGGTTACAAGTAAATCAATGCTCTCATCTAATTTCGAGCGAGTGTTTAACTTGTAATTCTTCTATCGAATACTTTAGTCTTGGGAATAGCCATTTGTGGCTAAAGCATCACCTAACATGCCATCCAATAGAATTACAAAATACGATACTAGAAATTTCTGCTTATCTGTAAAGGCTCTACCCGTGTTTACTTGGAAATTTCTAGATAATTAAATCCCCTAAACAATAGGAGCGCACAGATAATTAGGAGTTGGGGAGTTCAGATGCTTCATCCCCACAACCTTCAGATTCATGATTTTTTCTCTCCATACAAGACGGATCGGTGTAATGGGGTAGCTAGAATATATCACGATATAAAGTTTATCCAACAAACAAGAGGAAAGAACATTTTCTAGTCTCCACTAGATCTAGTTTAAGACACATTACCTAATTTGGGGGATTCGCATTGGTCGTGGAGAGGCTAGCGCCCTTCCGGCGAAAATTGGCCATTTCGTTAAAAAAAAAATACAATATAAAAACTCAGAGAATTTCCTGAGTAAAAAAAAAGCAAGAATTTCTCAAATAACATATTATCAATAAACGATTAAAATTATTTCATATTAGGTTACAGTTGTGTAAAACATTCAGTAATAGAATAACAGACTTCAGTAATAATTAAATATGTCAAAGATGGTTAAAGATAATCAAATAGAGGATTCTCAAGTCTCGCATACAGAATCTTCATCATCACATATTGAATTAAATTCAACCAATAGTTTACTTAAAGATAATCGTTCAATAGCGTCTGATGATGCAAAACCTTCAAAGTTGGTGATCTTATTAACTTTTGCTTCATCCATCTCTGGTTTTATGTTTGGTTATGATACGGGTTATATATCAGGTGCATTAGTTAGTGTTGGAACTGACTTATCAAATAAAATCTTAACAAATGGTGAAAAAGAGTTTATAACAAGTGCAACTTCATTAGGTGCTTTATTAGGTGCAATCTTAGGTGGAATTTTAGCTAATTTATTAGGAAGAAGATTAGTTTTATTAGGTTCAAATATCATCTTCGCCGTCGGTACTATCATTCAATTAGCTTCTACAACTGTCTGGACTATGATTGTTGGAAGATTTGTTTTAGGTTGGGGTGTTGGTATTGCATCATTGATTGCACCTTTAATGTTATCAGAATTAGCACCCTCCCGTTATAGAGGTAGATTAATTGTCACTAATGGTATGTTTATTACTGGTGGTCAATTAGTTGCTTATTTCATCAATTGGGGTTTGGTGAATGTTAAACATGGTTGGAGAGTCAGTGTTGGATTATGTATGGTTCCTCCTGTGCTCCAATTTGTATTGTTTTGGTTTTTACCTGATACTCCAAGATACTATATCATAAACAATGATGTTGCAAATGCTAAAAAAGTTTTGAAGAAGGTTTACAGAAATCTTGGAGATTCATATGTTGATGCAATGATCCAAGAAATGGTTGATTCGAATTCAAATGTTCCTGGAAATGGTCCACTCTCAAGAGCTTGGGAATCAATCAAATTAATCCACTCCACTCCTTCAAATTTTAGAGCTTTAATTTTAGCTTGTGGTTTGCAAGGTATTCAACAATTTACAGGGTTCAATTCTTTAATGTATTTTAGTGCAACAATCTTTGAAACTTGTGGTTTTGATAATCCAACTGCGGTTTCAATTATTATCGCTGCAACTAATTTTGTTTTCACTTTTATTGCATTATGTATTATTGATAAAGTTGGAAGAAGAAGAGTTTTAACTTTTGCTATTCCTTGCATGTGTATATCATTAGTTTTATGTGCAATTGGCTTCCATTTCTTAGGAATCAAATTTAATAACGATGATGTGGTAGTTAAAGCTGGTGGCATAACTGGTTGGGGTATTTTAATTATTATAAGTATGGTTTGGTTTGTAGCAAGCTATGCGATTGGTATTGGTACATCAGCATGGACTGGTGTCGAATTGTTTTCAGATGTTAATGTTAGATCTATCGGTGGTATGTTTGCGGCTGCAACAAACTGGTCAGGTTCATTGGTAGTTTCATCAACATTTTTAACCATGTTAGAAAACATAACACCTACCGGTACTTTCTCATTTTTCGCTGGATTGTGTTTGATAGCATTCTTTTTCATTTATTTCTTATATCCTGAAGTTAGTGGTTTGGAATTGGAAGAAACTAACCAATTATTAGCTAAAGGCTTCAATGTAAAAGAAGCATCAAAATTATCTAAAGAAAGAAAGAGAAGATCAAAATATCAATCAACTGAAGTATAATGAATTTAATTTTTAATGTATTTAATGAATTTAATAAATAATAGGCTATATTTGTCGTTTATAATCAATTTCTCTGCAATTTACTTCACCTGTCGATATTTATTCTCAGCATCTCAAAATTGGAAAATGCGAACAGTTTTGGCTCAATCATGACTTTAATATCAGAAAATACTACCAAACTCCAGCCTATAAAGAAGTTCAGGGATATGTATAGACTCAAAGACTTCAAGATAGTGAGTAAGCTCGGACAGGGTACTTTTGGTGTGGTTCAGAAAGCATCTAGGATCAAAACAGGAGAGATAGTTGCAATCAAACAACTTTTGAACCATTCAGTTAAAGAAGGGTTTCCAATCACCGCCATGAGGGAAATAACTATTGTAAAAAAACTTAACCATGAGAATGTATTGAAAATCACATGTATGATATACGAAGAGCCGAAAACCTCGAATCCTAAGGATTTAATTCACCAACGAGGATGTTTTTATACTGTGAGTCCTTACATGTCATCAGACTTGGTTGGATTGTTGGAGAATCCAAATATAAATTTGAAGTTATCAGAAATAAAATGTTTCATGCAGCAATTGTTGAGGGGAATTCAATACATACATGATCAGAAATATTTGCATAGAGATATTAAAGCTGCCAATATATTGATTAATTCTGATGGTATTTTAAAGATCGCAGATTTCGGTTTGGCAAGGATCTATCATGGTACTCCTCCAGAATTAGGCAAGGGTCCAGGAGGTGGCGAAAGACTGTATACTGGTCTAGTAGTTACCAGATGGTATAGACCTCCAGAAATCCTTCTAGGAGAAAGAAAATACACCACAGCCGTTGATATATGGGGAGTTGGGTGTGTTTTTGGTGAACTATTCACACGTAAACCAATATTGACAGGTAAAACAGATTCGCACCAATGTCAATTAGTTTTCCAATTGGTCGGTGCACCAAAGAACGACGATTGGCCTGAAATAACTGACTTGCCAATTAAAGCAGATTTGAGTATTGGTTTGAGTTGTAAGAGAACATTGGAGGAAAACTTTTCAAAGCTAATAGGGGACGAATGGGGGGTAGATTTATTATCAAAACTCTTGACATTGAATCCTTATAAGAGATTTAATGCATTGGATGCTTTAAATCATGATTTTTTCAAAGCTAACCCCTTACCAGATAAACCTGAAGAATTACCACAGTTTGAGGAGTGCCACGAAATAGATAAAGAGAGATTCAAGAAGCTCTCTAAAAACAATAATAATGGTATTCAAGGAAATCAAAATACATATGATACGAACAAAGGTAATTATGGTAAAGATTTCCAACACAATAATAATGGATCAAGAACAAGCTCAGCACCAAGAGCACCAATACCAACAGGACCTTCTGGGCATCATACTCAAAGAACTGATAGATATTATGGCCATTCAGGAAATTCTGGATATAACTCAAATAATTCAAATCATAGTGGCACTTATACTAGTACAAAAACAGATACCTACATCGGAAGGGCAGCAAGGACATCAAGCGAGGCCAAGACCTCTAGCTCATGGGGAGATAGAAAAGTCAACAGAGATATAACTAATAACTTGGCAAGTTCTTCAAACAGTTACATATCGGCTTCTGCAAAGGATAGTTATAGACCTGATTCATCAAAAGCTAACGCATCACACGAAGATGCAAAGGATAGTTACAGACCCGACTATTCGAAAACTAAGGCATCCAATGAAGGTGTAAAGGAAGATGAGCTCCATTCAGATGAAAAGAGATCCCTCCAAAATGCTATATTCATGCCACAGAAAAGAGGTCCATCTCCACATTTAGCTCCTTCCAACGTGAAAAAATTACACACGAGTCAAAGAGTGACAGACGATAAGGAGGAATCAGCTCTAAATAAAGAACAGCACAATGAAAAGGAAACTGAAAATAATTAGAATTTTCAACTATGGTTCTATTCAAGTTGGAAGAAGCTTTTCAGAAAATTAATATTTATAAACATAGACACTATAATTAGTCTAACTCTTAATTGTTGAGATCTGAAACTTTCAATTGTTAAGATCTGAATAATCAAAAAGCTAATCAAAAAGCTAATCAAAAACAAATAGATTTGTATATAATTGTAATATATTTTTATTGGCCAACTATGGTAGCATTTACGAAAAGCGATCCGGGACTGATCTTTTCGATAAAAAAAAAGCATGCACTACACGGCACAAAAAAAAAATATATATTTAAGACTCGACACTTTCTTTCGAAGGACTTAACAACGCTATGGGTATTGAGCAGTACTTTTCGCCACAGGTGTTCCTTATAGTTTTGAGAGAGACATTGGAACTGGCAATTATAATATCAGTTTTATTATCCTTCCTACATCAGAGTTTTGAGAAAGATACCAAATATGGAAGTATCACTGAACAAGAGGAAACATCTACCACAATCCCTAAAACCAATCAGGTCGGCAGAACATATAAGACTTTGAGACTCCATGTATGGGTTGGTGGATTGTTAGGTTTGGTTTGTTGTTTGATAATTGGTAGTGGGATTCTAACCGTCTTCTATGTCATTGGAAGCGATTTATGGTCCGTCACTGAACATTACTGGGAAGGTACCTTCTCCATAATTGCGAGTATAATCATATCAATAATGGGTATTGCAATTCTAAGAGTTAATAAAATGCAACAGAAATGGAAGGTAAAATTAACCACCATAATTAATAATTCCAATTATATGAATAAAATAGCCAAAGCTTCATCACCAATCTCCTTTCGTGATAGGATAGTTGCATTCTCAGAGAAATACTCTATGTTCATTTTGCCATTTGTAACAACTTTAAGAGAAGGTATGGAGGCCATTGTATTCATTGGAGGAATCGGTATAAACGAGAATACAAGCATCAAATCCATAATTATCTCTACTGTAATTGCCTGCATCTTAGGAGCAGCGATAGGTTTAGTCTTGTATAAAACGGGAAACTCGATGTCATTGCAATGGTTTTTGATTATATCGACTTGTTTCTTATATCTTGTTGCCGCAGGCTTGTTTTCAAAAGGAGTTTGGAACTTTGAGTTGCAAAGATTCATCGATTTATGTGATGGTTTTGATGTAAGTGAAACCGGTCACGGCCCTGGATCTTATGACATTTCCACCAGTGTGTGGCATGTCAATTGTTGTAATGGTGAATTACAGGATGATGGTGCATTTTGGATGATGGTGACTGCCGTTTTTGGTTGGACGAATAGTGCAACTTACGGAAGTGTGATGAGTTATATTTTTTATTGGATCATCGTAACAGCCATGTTCAGTTCCTTATTATTTGAGGAGAGGAACGGTTATTTACCAATTGTACCTATAAGGCTCCAAAAGAGAAGAATTAAAAAGAGACTCGCTTTATTAAATCAAGGCGAAAATTTTCAAGGGGGAGCAAGCAGAATAAGCACGGATAGTGTTAATTCGGAAACTCCTTTACAGCTGTAAATCTTACCCAAAAGTTTTATAAAAAAGAATTTAGGGCTAGTTTATTTTGTTAACCAAACGATTATTATGGCCTGATCTACGAATAATATAACGAATCTAGCCTATAGTAGACTGGCTTTAAACTTTCATATGCTTACAATACATACAATTGATTTTCGTAAATATCTATGTCATGGTAAAAATTTTCAATCGAAACGTCAAAAGTTATCTGATTGGATCTTTGTGCATATTGTAATTGTATGCAGTAATGAAAAAACTTTAAATCTAACGAACCTCTTGACAATCTGGCTTAGCTAGAGCCATAATTACCTAGAGTAATGCTTAGATTAATAGTCTCATATATAACTTTGCAGCTTGGGAAACGTATATTTGCCTTTTCCATACTTGACACAAGTCAAAAATAATCTTGGCTCTAGGTTCGCTGTCAATGCTTAATCAGGAACATATAGAAGTCGAGTTAATGGTTAGTATACTTGCAGGAAAAAAAACAGCCAGTCATAATGAAGCGTAAAATTGAATTAAAACTTAAAAGATGCAAGGCGAAACAAAAGAAGACAGTGAAGCCTATAAATACTCGATTAATTCTTTGTTAACGGTATTGTTAAAAGATGTACCTTTGGTTTATTCTAGTATTTGTTAACTATTGTCTTGCGAAAGGTGAGCCATTCGAATTCTACGGTTCAGATCGTATTAATATATTTGCTTGTAATGGTCAGATAGAGGACTCAGTCACTTATTGTGGAGTTGACTCTCCTTATCAGTATAGTGCCTGTACTTGTGCAAACAAAGACATGATGGCCACATTCATGGGTTGTCTTGAAATCGGTAATAGAGTTACTGACTCATTGAAAAAAGCTTTTATAGATGATTGCAGAGATAGTTATCTTGTAACCGTTAGCTTAGAAAACATTACTGAAGCTATAAATTACTATAAATCAGATGCTGTCAATATAACCGAAATAAGTGATTTCAATATGACCAAACCTTTTGATAAACCAATGTTAATCGATGCTGACACTGCTAGATTATACTTGGCATCCTACAATCAATTCATTGGAAACTATGATAATTCGTACCTTTTTGGTGTAGGATTGGTAGGATATTGGGCCGGTGTTTTATTATTAGCTACAATTATAAATTGGTCAAAAGTCTTAGCTCCAAAGTTAGTAAGAAGGCTTGTAGGACCCTTTCCAAATTTTATTAGAAAACACTTGACTGTACCTGCAATTCATAAAAAAAAGACAGAAGCAAAACCGTTCTTGAAAATCTTGGATTTTTTAGTTCCTTCAAGACTTGAAACCTTGATTATAGGTAGTTTTTTACTCATAGTCATAGTTTTCGATGCATATAATATCCGTACAGTGGAGAATGATCCAATATTCCTTACCACATCTCAATCAATCGGGAGACAGATTGCAGTTAGATCTGGTATTATGGCTTCACTTTACATGCCTTTATTGATTCTATTCGCTGGACGAAATAACTTTTTGCAATGGATGACAAAATGGAACTTTTCAACTTTCATCCTTTTCCACAGATGGATTGGAAGAATTGCTATTTGCTTAGTATTTATTCATGGAATTGGATACTCCATTACTTTTTCCTCTTCTTATAGAGAGACCATGAAAGAGACATATGTAATCTGGGGTTTTATAGCTACAGTAGCGGGTGGTTTCATTTTAGTACAAGGATTACTAGTATTAAGAAGATCATGGTATGAGATATTTCTTTTGATTCATATCATATTAGCTGCTTTATTTGTAGGAGGTGCTTGGATTCACGTTGATGATTTAGGTTATGTTTATTTCTACTATGCTGCTTCTGCTGTGTGGATATTTGATAGAGTTGTAAGAATTTGTAGGTTAATTGTGTTTGGATTTCCAGTAGCGGATGTGGAACTTTTAGCTGATGAGACTGTGAAAGTTGTAGTTCCAAAGCCAAAACATTGGAAATCAATTCCTGGAGGACATGCATTCGTCCATTTCTTAAGACCTAGTTGTTTTTGGCAATCACATCCATTTACATTTACCGATTCAGTAGAAACACAAAATCAAATTACCTTATATTGTAAGATTAAAGGAGGAGTTACTCATGGCTTATATCAATATTTATCCATTATTCCAGGAAGAACCACTAAATTAAGAGTTGCAATTGAAGGGCCATACGGTGAAAGTACACCAGCTAAGCACTACGACTCTGCAGTTTTCATTGCTGGTGGAAATGGTATTCCAGGTATATATTCCGAAGTCTATGATTTAGGTTTAAAGAAATCTTCTTCTGATATAAAGATCAAGTTGATCTGGATCATCAGGGATGTTAGATCTTTTGAATGGTTTATAAATGAATTGCAATATTTGAAGGATAAACCTATTCAGACCACTATTTATATTACCAAACCAAATACAGAATTTATCGAGTCTAGCAGTGACAGCGAAAAGAAAGACGAAAAGATTGGAGATGGATTTAATTTCAATTATGAAAAGGAATTAGAACACATAGAATTTAAATATGGTAGGCCAAGTATCAATGATCTTGTAATTCAGGAGATCGAGGAGTCTTCTGGCTCAACTGCATTTATAACATGTGGTCATCCAATGATGGTAGATGAAATTAGATATTCAGTTGCAAATAACCTTGACAAAGAGAAAAGAGTTGACTTTTTTGAACAATTACAGGTTTGGGCGTAAAGTATTTATTGCGATTATTATTATATACGTTATTTAATCAAAAGCTTAAACAGTCTCTTAACATTTTAAAATCTATAAAGGTCATCTATTCATCAAACATGGTATCAACTGATCCACCAAGGTAAATCTTCAAACTCTTACGTGTTGCTGGGAGTAATCTACATTTAACCATGACAGGTTCCGTTGAATCCAGGCTCGTTTTATCATAAGCTTGAAATCTATGACAGCCACCAAAAGCAAAGTAATAATTTTTACCATTTTCTCTTACTTTGAAGACATCTATAGGAGGTAGTTCTCCAGATGTTATCTCTTCCATTTTGCATGTAGCAGATTCCATGGGAGTACCCTTTAAAGTGGAGACCATAGCATCAATTTTCTGATAATCCAAAACTGGTGGTATAGGTCTTCTTATTTCACTAAGTGGGACATAAGATTCTTTTAATTGTGATGATTGGAGTGACATTGTTAAAGGCTGCAAAATCGAGAGTAAATTCGCTTTATATATAACTCGCGAAATATTACTAAGAGCAATTCTCGAACTCACTATTAATTATAAGCAAGTGAAATGAATGATTGAGAAGCATCTTGCTGGAATCATCTTTTGTAAGTTCGGTCAACAGTCTAGCCCACTTTCAAATAATATGTATATCAGTAAAGCCTTGAAATCTCTTTTATTTCTTCTGTTTAAAAAATTCCGATTACATCGGGTGGGGCATGGTGTAATTGGATATTCCTAACTCGCAAATGGTAACATATCAGGAAACATACTCTCATCGGGGGATAACTTCTTATATGACAGCAAATATAAGTCTTATTAGTCCTTAACCAACTGTCTTGTACGTTTATCTCCAATATATAGAGCAAGAATTTACTTAATTATAAACACTTACAAAAGTAATTGACGTAAAGAGTGAAATTTCACTAAACTATTAATTGATTTTTAGACTCTGTTTTTTTATCGAAAAGATCAATTATTGGTGTACCGGTGTAAAAATTTTTATCGAATCGATCAGCGGAAAAAATTAAGTTACTATGTGAGGTGAAGTAAGTGGCCACAGGAACCTTTTTCAATACGGACAACGAGTTCAACAAGATCTTAATCTTCAGAAACCTAATAACAAAGAGTAAAATCTATGGTTGTACTCTATTTCGACGTCTCTTTCACATCTTTAACTTTGAAGCATAACACAGAAGACTCTGTGTGAGCGCACTCAGATTTCGAATCCATATGGCAGAGTGGGACTTTGAGTAAATAAGATATAATTTTTTTTCTTCCATACTGTCGTTCCACAAATAATCGGCATTTATTTTATTGGTGGCCAAAGTCCTCCTTTTCGATACCGTAACTGGAATTGTATACATTCAAAAGATAACAGTTGAATAGATAACAATACATTATTTGATTTACCATAGTAATTAAAGCCTTAAGATAAACCCTTATTTGTATATAACAGAACTATTATTCCCACAACGTCCAACATTTAAGTTCCTATTTGCACACTAATTACAGATTAATCAATCATCAATATCAGTTTGTTCAAATCATGTACTATGAATGGCTTTATGTTTCCTTCATATTCCTTGCACTTTTGATTCCCTTTACGATACCCATTTCACCAAAGAATAAAATTCTTAGAAGAATACGAAACTTCTTAACAATAGGATTCATCATTTCAACTTTTATTACTGTCACTCCACAACATGCTGTAGATGGTGCTCCCTTCCATGAATTTGGTCCTCATAAAATTGCCATGTTAGCATGTGCTTATCAGGTTACTCTCACCAATGCAAATTACTGCTCCGGTGAATCACTTTACACCAGTAGCTGTATTTGCTCAGACGAGAATGCCAGAGCTACTATTGCCTTCTGTTTTGATTATGCACATTCCTCATCCATTGACGCTTTTTTGGATACTTGTAAGACAAGCCACAACATTTCCTTAACTAGACTTGACTTTGATGATTCAGTTTCATATTATAGATCACACGCTAAGCTGTTACATCATCTTAATGATTCTCAGAAGCAGGGTATCGATTATCCTGTTAAGTTAAACGAGTCCGAAACCTTGTTGTTCAAAGATGCTTATGATCAGTTTTTAGGTAATTATGATAGATCTGTATACTATGGTGGTTATCTCATATTATATTGGGTCATAATATTCACATTAGTTGGAACTTTCAACTGGTCAAAGATTGCCTTTCCCCGTTTGCATAAGTCACTAGTTGGTCCATTTTCGAACTGGTTTAGAAAACATATTTCGTTACCAGCCACGAAGGGGAAGAATAAAACTAATGAACAATATCCAAAATTGGGTTTTAGCATGTTAGTTCCTACAAGATTAGAATCTATTATATTGTTGGCTTTTGTAGCATTAACCACATATTTAACATTTTCAGATATTCACTATGTTGATGGGGACCCGGTTTTCAATTCAAAAAGAAGAGCTCTCCTAAGATACTATGCAGTAAGGACAAGTATACTTACAAGTTCTTTAATGCCACTCCTAATTCTATTGGGAGGTAGAAATAACTTCTTGCAATGGTTGACTCGATGGGATTATTCAACCTTCATAGCATTACATAGATGGATTTCAAGAATTGTCGTCATTTTAGTTTCTGCTCATTCGATTTTATATTTCAAGTATGATAGAGACTTCTCAAAGTTATCAAAGGAAACTTACATTAGATTCGGTTTGTTAGGTACATTCAGCGGCATTATTATCTTGGTACAAGGTTTGCTATTTTTGAGAAGAAAATATTATGAAACCTTTTTATTAATTCATATCTTGTTAGCCTTTGCATTTATTTTGGGTGCTTATGTTCATGTGATAGGTTTATATTGTCTTTGGTTCTATCATTATAGCTTTGCAATATGGCTCTTCGATAGAATGGTTAGAGTTGGTAGATTATGGTCTTTTGGTTTTCCAAAAGCCAAGGTTTTACTTTTAGCTGATGAAGCATTAAAGGTAGTGATTCCGAAACCAATACATTGGGAAGCTATACCTGGAGGACATGTGTTCATCCACTTTTTGAAGCCAGCGTGTTTCTGGCAATCGCATCCATTCACATACACTATATCAACTGAAAATAAAGAGGAAATTATTATATTCATAAAGGTCAAAGAAGGTGTAACCTTGGATTTGTATAACTACTTGAAAACTCATCCTGGTAAAACAGCCCAAATAAGGGTAGCAGTCGAAGGTTCATACGGGGAAGAAACACCGGCAAGTAAACATGATAGTGCAGTTTTTGTAGCAGGAGGAAATGGTATCCCTGGTATTTATGCAGAGGCCTATGAATTGGGTTTGAAGCGTATGGATGCTTTCAAGAATAAAGTAAGCTTGATTTGGGTAGTTAGAGAGTACAGGTCCTTGTACTGGTTTTATGAGGAACTATTAACATTAAAGGATAAACCAATCGAGACTGTAATTTTCATTACAAAACCAAATAGCCACGATCACCTTGATGAATTCGACTTAAGGTTTCCACTTGATGATAGTGACGACAGTGACGCTAATGAATTTACGAGTTTAAAGAAACCTGCCTTACAGTACGGAAGTATTTCCTCAAATAGTACCCCACCTAATGCAATTATCAATAAAATTAAGCAAGAACTCTCCTTTGTGACCTTTAGAGAAGGTAGACCATCAATGGATGCACTTGTAAAAGAGTCTATCATGCACTCCACTGGTTCGGTGGCATTCGTAACATGCGGCCACCCAATTATGGTTGATGACCTCAGACAAGCTGTAGTGGATAATATTGATAATAACGAGAAGAAACGTATAGATTATTACGAACAGTTACAAGTTTGGGCTTGATATGTATATCGACATCAAACTTTTATGTAGTTGCAAAATTTATATTTAATTGAGACATTACGAAAAAAAAACTCTCTTGAGAGCATCTCATCTCGCGATATTTTTTTTCAATCAAATTTTTAGTCTGAAGCATTTAGAGATGATTAGAACAGTTAAACCAAAGAATGCTCGTTCCAAGAGAGCCTTAGCTAAGAAAGAAGCTAGATTAGTAGAAAACACTAAGACTGCTTTGTTCGTCCCAGGATCAACTGGTAACAAATTCTTGCATGATGCTATGATTGATTTAATGGCATTAAAGAAACCAGATGTTAAAAAATTCCTGAAAAAGAATGAAATTAGACCATTTGAAGATCCATCCACTTTAGAATTCTTTAGTGAAAAGAATGATACTTCTTTGATGATATTTTCATCACATAACAAAAAGAGGCCAAACACTTTAATTTTTACAAGATTCTTCAACTACAAAATCTATGATATGATTGAATTATCCATTCAAAATAATCACAAGCTTTTACAAGATTTCAAAAAAATCACATTCACTGTTGGATTAAAACCAATGTTCACATTTAATGGTCCTGAGTTCGACTCAAACCCTGTATTTCAACATGTAAAATCATTATTCTTGGATTTTTTCAGAGGTGAAGAAACTGACTTACAAGATGTTGCAGGATTACAATATATCATCTCATTGTCAACTGGTGAAATTGAAGACCCAAATTCTTCAACTTTACCTCCCTTACATTTCAGAGTTTATAAATTGAAATCATACAAATCAGGTGAAAAGGTACCAAGAATCGAAATTGATGAAATTGGACCAAGATTCGATTTTAAAATTGGAAGAAGAACAGCACCAAACCCAGAAATTGAAAAGGAAGCAAACATGAAACCAAAACAATTACAAACTAAAGAAAAGAAGAATGTCAAGACTGACTTCATGGGTGATAAAGTTGCTCAAATCCATGTTGGTAATCAAGATTTAGGTAAATTACAAACCAGAAAAATGAAAGGTTTGAAATCAAAATATGATCAATTATCTGATGATGAAGACAATGAAGATTTTGATGAAAATGATGAAATCGATTATGATGATGAAAATGATATAATCTCTGATGACGAATCTGATGAAAATCCAACAAAAAGACAAAAATTATAGATATGTATACTAATATAATACTTCATTTGGGTACAGCTCTCAGCTTCTTCTCCAAAATCAATAAAATTCTCTTACTCTTCTACCTATCTAACTTTCTCTTTTACTTTAGGTAGTGTGAGAACCATCGATGCTCTAACTGAAAAAAAAGATCGAGCGCTTCAAGCAGTAAACAGTGTCTTCACGCTATGACTAGACCTTTATTTAAGCCAAAGAAGCCTAGACTCAATGAGGCCACGAAGAAGACCCTTTTGAATAGCATTCAGAAACATAGCGACTCTTCCATAACAGAGTTGACGAAAAATGATCATTATTGTATTTCGAAGTTACCAGCATTACCTTCAATATTTGCAAATCCATCAAAGAGAATAGTGAATGGTTATTCAGATCATCTTTCAAACTACGCAGTATCAGTTTCAAAAAATGGAATATTTGTTTGGCCCTATCAATCAATAGACACTTCGCCACTTGTTGTTGAATTTCCATTTGATGATTCCAATGATGATATTTTACCGCTAGCAATTCTTACAAAACCACTTAATAAAGATCCAGGAATTGTAATAATAAACAGCAATACCGGTATATTGAAGTTTTATGAAAGTGTTCAACATTCTCCTGCTTTAGGTTTAATAAACGACTTCGAAATAACAATTCCAATTAAATCAGAAAAGGGTGAATTCATACTTTTTGCTGAGAACGTTGAGCCTGCAGGTATAATCATTGTCACATCATGGAAGAGAGTTGTGTTGGTCAGTCTCAGAGATTTCAAAAATAAACCAAAACTAGCTTTGGTTGAAATAATGAAACCTCTTCATAGCTTCTTAAAATTTTTTAATTTTGGTCCTTCAATCAATGATGATATCGTCTGCGTAAGATCAGGTAGAGTATTTAATAATGGAAATAAACAGGAAATTATAATACAAGAATCAAATGGATTAGTTCATAATTTAGTAATTGATTTACTTTCAGTTAGTGGGACACCCACTTTGAATAGTTCAGAGTCATTCAAGCATTCTTTGAAGCCATACTTCGAGAACAATATAGATGCATTTAACCAAACTTCTAACCTAGATATTCAATACCTTGATATTTGGAAATTGACAAACGTGGAAACGGAAAATACTTATTTGATATTATGTCTTGTCAACAATCAATTTTCGGATGATCAAGATAATCTAGTTTTAGTAACAGCAAAAATAGATCACAGTGGTGTTTTGGTCTTCGGTTCCCATATTTCCAATAGATTTGACAGTAAAAAGCATGGGAATTCCAAACCAAAACTTTTTGTACCTAAACCAGAGACTACAGCTTTTGTGGTGGTTGATAATACAATTATTTTAACTGATATGGATTATTCATATTTCCTGTCTAAGGGGACTATACTGTATTATAAGCCAAGGTGGGAAGATTCAATCAGTTTGAAGAATGATATTGATATTATTGGCTTGGGTTATGAGGATAAATCCCCAGATTCAAATCCATCTATTGTATTAATTACCTCAAACTCTGGTGTTCTAAGAGTTGAAAGATTTCTAACTGGTACTCTTGGAAGAGATTATCATGCATCTCCTAAAACATTAATAAAGTCGCATATTGAGCAGGCAATATTCTATTCAAATTCAAATGCAATTGATTTCAACTTGGACGACGAAGACTTTACATTGGAGTTAATTTCCCAAGCTATAGAGGAGATATTGAATGAGATACTAACATCAACATCAGTTTACTTACCTTCCCAGTTGCCAAAAGAGTCATTGGATAGGAAATGTCAACTTCTCGAGTATCTTCTAGAATATTGCAATTCCAACTACCAATTGGACGAATCTATTACACTAAATATCATCTACGCATTAGAGAGGGCTAAATTTGCTCTAACCTTTTATCAACATTTAGATGGCGATGATCCCTTCGGTCAAGATTCTAGAAGAATATTGGTAAAAATACTCGAAGCAAAATACCCACAATTTAAAAACGATTCAATTCGCCAATTTTTCAATAAGAAGATATTTTCAATAAATTCGATTTTTACTGAATACTTAACTCAAGCTATCGAGTTTGATTTACCATCAAGTCAATTATTAAATTTGATCACCCAATTATTTTTTGATGGAATCTTATCTGTTGAACTAAAATATGCAGAAAAATTCTCAATGAAACAATCGTGGGTATTCGAAACAGATGTGTTTTTCAACATTGAGCATTATTTCCAAAGCAGATTTACTAATGATACCTCCTTAAGTTTTCCTCCTGAAGACAGATCTAATATTCTTAGATTATGCAATGTGTTTTATTACTTTATCAATCAGGCTATCAGCTACATGAAGATTGATAACAACGAAGAGTTAGCAACTTATCGTAAGTGGTATATCAGGAACAAAGTTAATTGGATACAGGCATTATTATCTAATAATCTTGTAGCAGAATCAATAAAGTTAGTTGAGAAATATCAAGACTTTAGTTCATTGAGTCAGATTCTTGAAGAGGAAAGACAAAAGGTAACAGACAGGTACGGTTTTGGACATGAATATGATGCCTTTTTAGCTGAATACTATGTTTATTTTGAGAAGTACGGGTACAGATTTGCTGAGGCATTGTTTGATTATTTTATTGAAAATGATAAAATTCAAATATTATTAACTGGCTTTCCGAGATACAAAACATTATTGAATGAATATCTTGAAAAGAATGAAGAAAAGGTGGCTTCTGTGTCCTGGATCAATTACTTGGCTGGAGAAAAATATCCTAAAGTCAGTGATTCTTTGATGAAGTCAGTCAAACAAGACGAATCTCAAAGAAACCAAGAATTGAAATATTCGTTAGCCAAGCTAAGTTTCATTGCTGCTAATGACAATAATGATGATAAATTGTACAAAATTGAAAGGAAATTAATATTAATCAGAATTCAGAAGGCGTTATTCCAATATGTGAGTGAGGGAAATAAGTTAATTAGCTCATTTATAAAGAACTACTCCAATAATAAGGTCAATAAAGAAGCTTTACAAGCTATATTCGAACCTTCTTTTCCTTTATTCATCAATAATCAACTGATATCAGAAGATATCTTGATTGAATATTTAACATTCATAAAACCGACTTCCAAATTTCAAAATGGTTTTGCAAATGCTTTCAAAGTAGCTTCGCTCTTGGCTGATGAAGAGACTTATAAATTGAATGTCAAGAAAATTTGGTGCAGATTGTTGTCGCTCACGGATGATTGGGACGATTTGACAAATACTGATGCAAGAACAGACGAGTACATCAAGAGAAAAGTGCATAATTCAATCTGTTTCAAAACAGTAAAATATTTGAATGACCACAAGGAGTTGGGAATTCTCAAAGAAATGTTGAATGATCAAGAAGCGATATTTAATGATGATACCAATATCTTACTCTCGGAATTAAACAAATCCTATTTCAACCAAACCGTCAAAAACATCGAAAAGTATCATATTTTGGATTGGATTGAATCCGCCAGAAGTGAGATTATGTAGATTTTATATTAACTATAATACATTAGACCCTAATATCCTTTCATGTTTCCGATTCTTGTGAAGCAGTATCAAAATCTGCCGCGTCTTCTTCCTTCTCTTCCTTCTCCAAACTTATTCTTACTAACGTTTCAGGTAAAGGTGTCAGCTCCTCATAATCTTTGTTAGCATATTTATGTAAACCTAGGGAAGCTAACGAAATGGATCGTATAACATTCTGCCATGTGGAAAGCACTAATGCAACACTTTCAGTACCATCGACCATATCATCTAATTTATCTTCTAATTGATCAAGTTGGTTGGTAAGAATCTCCGTGAATCCCTTGATCTCTGTGAGATTGGCCAACTCGGCTCTTTTATCCTCTATTTTCTGCTGTATCTGCCTTGATCTTTGCATCCTTACTGGTAGACTGAAATTTTGTTGATAATTTATTCACAGATAAATAAAGTATCGCGAAGATCAACTTTTTGTGTAAACAAGAGAATGGCGAGACAGTCAAAGGAGTCACAATCCTTAACGGAGGTTGCTCAGGAGAAACGGAAGGAATTGATTGAAAGACAGGGTCTTGATGAAGATGATTCCCAAGATTTCAAGGAAAATTATGAGTTACAGAATAGAACTTTAGCAAAAAACAATTCTATTATGTCTGCTAAGATAAGTGATATGGAGAGTAGAATTAGTGACTTGATAAATGAAAACATAAAATTACGCCAGACTGGTATTTCTGTGTCTAAATCTTCCTTGGAAAACAAACTTGATGAATTGGAAGATCATTTACATCAAAAAATCGATGAAATGTTGCAGATTTTGAAAGATTTTAGACAGAAAGAAGGCTTGAGAGTATCTACAAGAAGAGAAGGCATATTAAATAGCTCTAAAAGAAGATCTATATTGGGCCAAAGTTCATTTTTACAAGACTTCAATACGCCTAAAAGAAGATACAGCTTCACGGTTAAGAAGAACAAGCTTCAAGTCTTTCCTGATAATCAAGAACTCCCAGAGAATCGGGAAGCTAATGAAGCACATGGTACTAACGACATATCCCTTTCACAACCGGTAACGACCAAAGATTTTGAAAATGTACGGGAGGATTATACAATTGAGTCTAGTACAATTTCTAAGGATGAAAAACAATATAATGAAAATAAAGATAATGACCTAGCATATAAACAAACAGACAAGGAGAAAACAAATAAAGCTCTGGATGTACTTCAAAGCACAAATATAAGTAGAGAATCAAACTCAGCTCCTCCAGAGGTGTCTCAACATAGAAGATCCAGATCTAGAGGTGAGGTAAACTATTCAGAGCCCTCCTTACGAAAGAAACTAAGAAGAGATAAGGCTGAACTTATAGATGCTGTGACTGAAGGTAACTACAAAAGACCAGAAAATCCTGGAAGAACTCCTCTCAAGGCTGTAAATACTAATAAAGATAATAGAAGGCATGTTAAAGATAAAAAAGAAGAATTATTTAATTCGGCTGGAAAAACCAAGAAAAGTAGAAGAAATACAATGACAAATTAATTAATATACAAAAACTTTTCATAACTCTAAACACTCATTTTCATTTTAATGGATTTGTGAGGATCATAATCTGAAATCTCGAAATCTTCAAATTTGAAATCATCAATAGATTTAATTTGGTCCTTTCTATCTTCTTTGATGGTTAATTTGGGGAAATCCCTTGGTGTTCTTTGAATTTGTTCTTTCAAAGCATCAATATGATCTAAGTAGACGTGAGAATCACCCATGGTATGAATGAATTCACCACAGTCCATATCGACTATATGAGCGATCATTTTGGTTAATAAAGAATATGAAGCAATATTGAAAGGAACACCTAATCCCATGTCACAAGAACGCTGATACATCAAGCAGGATAATTTTGGTCTACCATTTTCTGGGAAATTGACATAGAATTGACTAAAAACATGGCAAGGTGGTAATGCCATTTTGCTGAAATCTGATGGATTCCAAGCTGACATTATTATTCTTCTGTCATAAGGATTGGTTTTCAATTTTTTAATCACATCTTGTAATTGGTCAATACCTTGGCCAGTATAATCAGAATCACAATCGACATATTTAGCACCAAAGTGTCTCCATTGAAATCCATAGACTGGACCTAAATCACCTTCTCTACGATGAGTCAAACCTAAAGAATCCAAATATTCACGAGACCCGTTACCTTCCCAGATTTTAACACCCAAGTCAGATAACTTTTTACCATCTGTACACCCAGCGACGAACCATAATAATTCATGAATGATAGCTTTAGTAAACACTTTCTTAGTGGTTAATAATGGGAAACTATCATTTGACAAGTCGAATCTTAATTGTGGTGGAGCAAAAATTGATTTTGTACCTGTACCAGTTCTATCTGGACGATGTTCTCCCTCTTCTATGATTCTTTTACATAAATCAAGATAAGCTTGTTCAGCTTCATTACATGAGACTGTCATTATTTGATTTAATTTTCTACGCGACGCGAGCAGCTCAAATGGTTGCAACATTTTTTGGCTGCAACACACACCCAAATGCTGTAATATAGATAGACCAGAGATATAGTAGACAAGTATATAAGAGTGTGAATTATATTGGGACAAAAGTCATATATTATAACCTATATATAAATCATCAATGAAATAGTTCATTCACTTCAAAATTATTTGTTTATAATTTATTTTTTTTCACCAAAGATAGCATCACTAGCTTGTTGAGTCCATGATTTACCATCGTTACTAGTGTTACCACCAGCAACATCATCTAATTTGTCAGTAACTTTATCTTTAAATTGTTCTGGGGTGGTTTTTTGTGAATCAGGGGTAACTTTTGATTCAATTTTATCTGAGATATCTTTTCTTCCTAAATCTGACATTTTGAGTATTTGATTGTTTGATACTTTTAACAATGAAAGGAAAAACGGTCTCTATTTATAGTGAAACAAATACCATATAAAGTAGCTATTGCATGAAGTTGCGTGACTAGTGGTAGCAATAATGGCACCAAAGTAGAAGGCAATCTCACACTAAAGTATAAGCAAAGTTATTGAATATGTGGGGCTTATAGCAACCCAAAGTTTTGAGTTTTATTTTTTGTCATAGATTTCCAATTTAGGTAGTCTAGCTTTAAATAAACTGGAACCATGAAAAGTACTTGAACCATTTGGGCTCAACGAGGACACAATTTGCAGTTGCTATTACAGTGTTGTCGTCTAAAGTCTCCAAAGATCCATCAATGACAACTTTTCTTCCTTTGTGCTCGGTAACATGTGCTTTCACTACCACATTGGAATCAGGCAACACTTGATTCTTGAAATCAATAGCTAGTTTAGCAGTTACACCTTTCTTGGATGGTAATAGAGGAAATCCGGCTGCACATAGACCTTCATCTAACAAAGTTGACGTAATTCCATTATGAATTTTTCCGTCATCACTAATTAATTTACCACCAATATGATGGAATGCATAAAATACTCCTTGTTTTTCGTCTATGAATACAATAGGATTAATCTCAAATAGTCCTTTTCCAAATAAGAGACCAGATGTTACCAAATTTTTTTGATGTTGTTGTGGGAATTGCTTCCTAGCATCAAAAATTTTGAATTTTGGATCATTCTCCAAAGATTTGAATAATGCAGATTGCTTGATTGGGTCCAAGATCTCTTCATTAGTATGTACTTTGAATTGTTGGAAGTCACTCTTTCTTATAGGAAACAACCCAAAGGCTAATGTTCCTGCAATTACTGGAACCGTTATTTTAGTAAATGTTCTAATCATCCTTCTCTATAGAAAAATTCGAGATTGAGAAATATTGGTTTCGAATAGAAGATCTGGTTATTAAATTAAATACTCGTCTGAATTGAAACATTCTTCATACACTGCACTCGTATATATATTTAGAGAGACTTCTCTTCAATTGATGCAATTTAGCGAATACTATTTCATCCTGTCTGCCTTGAACACAAGAATCATAGCAAGAAGTACCAGAATCGAGATGGCTTGATTCACTTGAGGATAATACTTTCAGGAAGTCAGTTCTTCATTCAACAGTTTTGTCCCATTGTAACCGATTCAAGCAATCTTGTTAAAAATCTTCATTTGCTCGAATGTTTCTGTGTTTCATCTAATTCTTGACTGATTTCAATTAGCTTCATCTTGAACTATCTTCACCTACTTGAAATCACTAACAAACTAGCATGTCTAACTAGAACAAAGTAAATCTATTGCCAACTTTATTCTTCTATTAAATGCCATCTTTTTTACTAATGGCATTCAATCGAAAACAAGTCTGCCGAATGTTTCTCGTACCAAATACCACTTTATTGCCAATCAATCGGGAGTTTGTTAATGCACTCCTTTTATTCTTAATTATTCAAGTAGTCTATATACAATGTATCTTTGAGTATGTCATTAATTGGCTGGGTATTCCTGTGGATTGTTTGATATAGCATGGGAATTGTGCTCTGGCCTGTAAATATGAGACATTTAGGTGGTATAATTTTATCTACGACCACACTTTACTCTAGGCATAAATAACTTCTGCATTAGACTTATACTCCCATGATAGGATTATTAAAAGTAATGACTGGTGTTTGTATTGGCTTTGATATCATCTTGTGATTTAAAAAGTAGTAGAATCGATATGATTACCAAGATATTATCAGGGACTTCTGTATTATCGAATCGTGAAGACACATTCATTTCAAATACCCCTAAATCATGAGAATCAGTAGTGGCATCCGATTGGAACAGTGCCACTTTGACACTGGTTGCAACTCGTTCTAAATCCTCTTTCTTTATAGATTTGAAAAATGATTTTTTTAGTCTAGATCCTCCATTAAGAGTCGATCTATACTTTGAAGTCTCAAATAACCCATAATCGTAATTGTTTTGGAAATTATCGTACTCTTTGAGTCTGCTGTACAATATGCACCTGTAATATATCTCGTTAAATGCAAAATCTGCAAAAGGGAATTTCTTGTGATGCAAAATGTCAAATTTTGAATTATTGATTGACATCACATATTTATGCTGCTTAGAGTTTATTATTTTCCCATACTCTAATTTTCTTCCTGTCACTGGATCTGTTTTAAAGATGCTCAATAATAAATTCTCCCTTGACCTGATGTGGGTAGTTGTTTCGAACATGGGCAATTCATTTTCACCCTTAACGTATTTCTCAAAGGACCCTTTATCATGGAAAGCTTTACATTCCAACCCTTCGTTAAGTATGTATATTTTCTTATTTACTAGTCCAAACTCAATGGGTGAATCTCTTGAATTCACTATCATATTTGAAGTTGATAGTTGCTTCAGTGGATAACGAGTGTCGCTTACTTACCATTATGAACCCTATGCTTAATAATTCTTGAACCTGTTTCAGAAATCTACTGCAAAAACCATGCTGCAATCTGGTTCAGGGGTTCAACTTTATTATCAGGCTGAACCATATGTTTGAACGTGCAGGTGCCATAGCCACCATGTTTCTAGTTCACACATGCGCTGATTACAACTGATTCTTCAATAAATGAGTGTGACAGCCGTACTGCGAATTAGCTGCAAAAAGAGATTCAAAGCAGATCCAGTACACCTTTAGTCAAAGATACAACATAGAGTCGATTAAGAGTGATGTAGATGAAGTCGATTTTAGGTTCTTCCTAAGAAGCATTCGTATATTCTCTTGGAAAATTCAAACTGTCTAAACTAATAAAGAACCGGCAACTAAAGCGACTAAACCTAAGCCAGTACCAACATCTTTGAATGATGCACCACTATCTTTTGAAGATGATGAAGATTTTGAGCTTGAAGAAGATGAATTGGTGGAGGAAGCTTTGTCTGACTTGGTTGAAGAAGTCTTTGAAGAAGCTTTTGCTGAAACATCTGATGAATGGGTAACAGCTGAAGCTGCTGATGAGTGATCTTCAGCACTTGAGGAAGCTGCATTAACTGAAACTAAAGTAGCTGAGATAATTAATAATGGTGAAATTTTCATTTTGTCAAGATTTTAATGGATAGTTTGGTAGTCTAAATTTAAAAAAACTTGGAGAAAGAAATTTAAGGAGATGCCTCCTTTATTTATACGTAGAATCTATTTTTAATAGAGACTTATTTTGAATAAAAGCAGAAAGTTTAAAATTATTTTTAGCAAATAACTATACTATTGAAAGTATTAACCACTGAAAATCATGTTTCGTTTCATGTAATCACTTTTACCAGAACGTGTGGGTAGGCTTTCAATTGAATTGTTTTCTTTTTTTGGAAACCCTTACAAGAATTTAACGAATTCCGAATTTTTATATTAGTATACTCCAGATATAGATAGAGTTGGGTCCCTTGCTTCGTTCTTGAAGTAATTTTCAAAGGTTGGTTTACTATCCCATAAGCTATAGCATTTGCAAGTCTCAATATTAAACACATTATTAACATTGAAAAAACACAATTTTAATACAAGCCATCATTAATTGGCTCATGTGGGAAACAATAATAGAACGTTCCTGAGAGGTATTTTCCAACCGTGATAGTTCACCACAATTTGTACATGGCTGAATTTTAGTAAGTTAAAAATAAATGTCGTGTATTCTCATCAGCTCACCAAAAACTTGTAATTGATGAAACTTGGAGAAACATGACAGAACTATTAGTTGATAAGCATATAAAATATTTTACCTTATGTTTGAATGTATTACCTTCGAAATTCCAAGATCAGGATAATAATAAATTATCATTAATCTATTTTTGCCTCCAAAGTTTAGAATTGTTGAATGATTTAAAGTTTACAAGTTCAGAAAATATCGAATTTTCGGATTTTATTTACAATTCCTATTATATAGGGAATGGGTTTAGATCTATTATGAATTCAATGGGAGATTATGATAAGCCCACCATATCTGCCACTTTTTTTGGAATTGCCAATTTGCTCAGTTTGAAAAGTCCAATCAACAAAAAAATAAACAGAGTTCAAATCCTACAGTTTTTGAAGAACTGTCAGCTAAAAAGTGGAGAAAGTAAGGGAAGTTTTGCCGCTACAATTGATAATAACGACCTTCCCTTTGGTGATAATGATTTAAGAATTTGTTACATGGCTGTCTGTATTCGTAAATTTTTGAAAATAGAGGAGTTGGATGATGATATTGATAGAAATTTATTGATCGAATATATTTTGAGAAGACTAAACCTCAATGGTGGGTTTTCTTGTTCTCAACTAAGTGAAAGTCACTTAGGTTATACTTATTGTGCACTTGCCTCGTTGACACTATTAGATTTCGACTTCAGTAAAATTGACATCGAAAATACAAAAAATTGGATCGTTCATAGACAGATCAACTATCCCGAAATCTTATATGACGATCAGAAAGTAATTCATCAAGACCTTGGGGGTTTCAATGGTCGTGAGAATAAGCCTGGTGACTCCTGTTATAGTTATTGGAGTTTAGGTGGTTTAGATGTATTGAAAAATTTGGATTTGGTAGATTTACCACACTTAGTAAACTATTTGTTGATGAACCAAGATCATAGGGTTGGTGGGATTAGCAAGAATTTTGATGCTTCTCCGGATCCTTACCATACATTTCTCTCCCTTTGCTCCTTAAGTCTTGCAAAGAGTGTTGATTTTATTGGGTCAGAACGGTTGAATGAGTTTAGTTCCTTACTTTCAATTACAAAGTCACTGGCTGATTTTGTTGAGAGCTTAATATGGACTTAAATTCCTCTGATATTAATTATGTTGCATTTGATCATATAATAATTAGTCATCTATCATATATGTTCATGATAAGTTTATATCTTTAAATCAAATATTATGACAGCTTTCCTGTATATAGTCTCATCCGAGCCAGTACTTTTATGTCAGAACATTTCTCAATTCATCACTGATCATGTCTGAACTCTCTAGTAAGAAGTCATTTTTAGCTGGAGGTTTAGCAGGGTTAACATCATCGGTAATTCTACAACCATTCGATTTACTAAAAACGAGGTTACAACAACAAAAACAGTTTGATAGTAGTTATAATACAACCTTAATTAAAGAATTGAAAAAATTGAGAAATATTAAAGAACTATGGAGAGGTGTCATTCCATCATGTTTAAGAACATCAATGGGATCCGCAATATACTTAACCTTATTATCTAAATCCAGGTTTTATATTTATAGCTTCAAAGAGCCTTCTGCAAGAGTTCAATCTTCATCTATATTACCTAAATTATCACATTTTGAAAATTTATCGATTGGTTTCATAATAAGAGGAATAGCAGGGTATATGACAATGCCAATTACCATTATCAAGACTAGATACGAGTCTAATTTGTATAACTATAATTCCATGTATGAAGGAATTGAAGGAGTTTATTTTGATAATGGTAAAGGATCAATGAAAAATTTCTTCAAAGGAAGTCTTGTGACATTATCTAGGGATTGTCCTTATGCTGGTCTTTACATTTTATTCTATGAAAGCTTCAAAACAGAAGTTGCGAAGCTTTTTGACGATTCAAGTAAAAATTCCAGTGTAGTCAATTCGTCATCTGCAGTTTTAGCTGCTTCAATGGCAACTACTATAACGGCTCCTTTTGATGCCATTAAAACTAGAATGCAATTGTCAACTAGGAATAGTACTATACTCAGTGTCACAAAGACTCTATTGAGTGAAACAGGGGGTATCAAAAATTTATTTAGAGGTTTGAGTTTAAGATTGGGTAGAAAAGGTCTAAGTGCTGGTATTAGTTGGTGTATATATGAAGAATTGCTTAAAAAATTCAATACTCCAAAATTATTGATGAACTAGAAGAAGCTGATATGGCTATTGTTTTGCTTATCGTTCTAGCACTGACATTAATGACTTATGTAAATAGTCTTGTAAATATATTTATTACTATAACTCCTCAATTATTCCCCTGGATGTGCGAAGTCACTCAATTATCACAAGAATTCTAATATAATTATCATCAATCTCTTAGAATTTTTTCAACTAGAACTAATTTCATATAGAATTACCAAGATGAATGAAGATTTAATTCAAAGTGCAGTAGGCTTCTTAAGAGATCCTAATGTTGTTTCATCACCATTAAACAAGAAAATCGAATTTTTGCAAACTAAAGGACTTAATGAACAGGAGATTGAGGAAGCGTTAAACAGAGTAAGTGCTAATCAACAAACTGTTCAAGCTCAAATTCCAGCACAATCCACTCAACAATCCACTCAGCAGCCTGTTCAAACACAACAAGCACCATTGGATTATTATAATTATGCACCACCAATACCTGAGAGGACATGGAAAGATTATTTTATAATGGCTACTGCTACAGCTGGTGTAACTTATGGTATTTATCAAGTAATATCCAAATATTTGATTCCAAATGTCATTCCACCAAACCAGACAACCATAGATCAAGATAAAGAGAAGATTGATGAAGAATTTTTAAAAATTGATAAATTATTAGAAGAATTAGCGACCGAGCAAAAAGAGATAAAACAATCCAATGATGAGAAGCTTAAAGAAATAGATATTGTAATCAACAATGTAAATGATTTCCTCACTAAGTATAATAAAGATAAATTGACATTCGATGATGACTTGAGATTAATGAAGCTCGAAATTGATAACTTGAAGAATTCAATCGAAAAGAATTTGAACTTAACAAAAGATAACTTGAAAGATGATTTAAGTGATATTAATGAAGAATTGAATTCTCTAAAAAACTTGATAAAATTGAGATCTTCAAAAGAAACTGAAAGAAAGATCACACCTGTAAGTTCAATTCCTTCAGCATCAGAGATTTTGAAGAAATCAAAAAAACCATCAGCTAATGGGTCTTCTAGCGTTACCCCAGTCAATAGCGGTACGCCTGTCAGTACCACAACAAATGAGGTTAATGGAACTGCCACTCCACAGTCATCTTCTGCTACATCAATTCCTGATGTCCCAGCTCCAGCAACTCCTTCACTGACTTTGCAAACCAATGATGCCCCAGAAAAACCTGAGGGTGTCAGATTTACTGAACCTTCAACTTTTGGTGGTGTCACTGCAGCAGGAATCCCTGAGTGGCAAATGAAACATAAATTATCTCAAGACAACCAAGAGCAAGTAGTTAAAGATAATATCGAAAAAGTTGGTGTACCATCATGGCAGTTAAACCAATCAAACTAATATATACACACTATATAAATTTCTACTATGTAGATCGCGTCGTTCGACATTTTCAGCTCTTTGACAATTTTTTTTTTTCATACTCAAAACCTTTCATTTGCATCCAGTTATTCATATCATTTACATTACTATCCTTTGAAACAAGAAAAGAAAGAGTTATTATCAAGGGGTACTAATTAGCATTGTTCTTGTTTTTATTTGATTTTAATTTTTTTTCCATACTAGTAGCATAAACTCCAACTTTTACATTCGTTTTTTACTTTTGTTTTTTTGAAATTTGCATTTATGAATTAATATGTTTCCAAAGAGGGATCTTGAAATTATACCATTCAATACTCAGGTTGAGTTCATTACCAAAATCATTGAATCTAATTCGAAATTTCCAAATCATAAGAATTATAGTCATTACAACCAAACTAATTACTATGCAAATGATAAATATACCATGGCAACATTAGCAGCCACTGCTGCTGTACAACAACAGCAGACTCAACAAATGATAAACACTCATTATCAATATTATCAGGGGCAAGCTCAAACCCAGACTCAAAATCAAAGCTTGTCAAATATTCCTTCATCTATGCAATCAATTAACTCGCAGGTTATTCAATCACAATCAGTTCAACCTGTTCAGCAATTGACCCAAGCTTCGATTTCGAATAATTTCCAACCATTATCAAACACTGAACCATATCCAATTCAAATTCAGTCTCCTCTTAACTCGAATTCACCTCAAATTTATGCAACGACTTCGAACTATCAAACAAATTTTCAAACAACTCCATTGGCAAATGTTCAAAATAAAATTTATGAAAATGAGTTAAATTTGAGTAACCATTCATTACCATCTAATCTCAAATATTCCCTTGATTTGAATGGTTCTAACTCACAATGGTTGAATGATAAATCAATCTGGAATAAAGATGAAAAGAATATTTGGTAATGTAAAAAAGAAAAAAAAACAGCATTCTATTCGGTGAAAATAGAAACATTGGTTTGGTTTTATTTATAGGTTATGGTTTTAATGGCAGTTAATGTTGGTTTAATAGTTTTTACATTTTGCTTTTTACATAGTTTAGTTTTGTAATAATATTTTATAGACTTGACTTTTTCGCAGACTACACTCTCAAAATTCTAAATTAATATCATTGAAGATGCACTCATTTGAAAAACTATTGCAGCTATCGAACAAACGTAAGATAACGGATAAGCAATTTATAAACCTATTTGAACAATTGAACAATGAGAAGCCAATAACACCAGGAGAATTCCAGAATTTGTTAGAGGACTCCATCAATGAAAATTATTTGATTTTGATCTCAATTAAAGACTTCAAATTATTCTGGGAATCGATAAGTAAGTTACCAATTAATCAACAATTCAGGCTTTTGAAAAAATGCCAAACAAAGATACATTTGATTAAAGATATTGATGCATTTTTGCATTATTTCATTAATTATTCAAGTCATGTAATGACAGAAAATAATGAAAACCTAATAAATGAGTTGATTTTTAATTGGGATGTTATCGTTAACAACTTTAATATAAAAGATCTAGAAATCTTCAAAACCTTCATGAACAAAATGTTGAATTTCTTGAATTCCAATAACTATTCAAAACAACTCGATTACTGTAATAATAAATTTAAAACCAATTTTAACAAGAACACAAAATTTCAAACCAAGTTCAATAACTTGACACTAAATCCAAAATTAAAGAATTTTAGACATTATGAAAATTTGAAAATTTTCTTTTGGTTTAATAGCTTCTTTAAAAACTATAAAATCCCAAATAATGATGAAATTTTTACAAGTTTCAACAGAATCTTTAATGGTGATTGCCAAAAATTAATATATTCAATTTTCAGCGGAATAAGCTATTGTATCTTATCTAACCAACCAAATTATGTAAAGAACAATTGGACAAATTTCTTAAACTCAAGATTACCAAAACTTATCCAATTATATAAACCAGAAGATTTAGATGATTTATTGATTAAATTCTTCGAAATATTCGAAGAGGAGAATAAGCAAGCTGATGACCATTACAAAGCTTTGAAGCAGTCTTTTATTAAATCATTGATCTTCAATAAGATTTTGTCTATAAAGTCCTTCCATAAATTTTTCCCCAATGAAGTCAAAATCAATCAACAAAATTTAATCCATGAAATGTCGAATATAAATTCTATTGAAAATTTCAGTGAAGTAATAAATGACAAATTATACAATATAAACTGTGAATTTATATCCATAGAGGAATCGAATCTCATAGAATACTTCGTAGATAACTTGAATAAGTTAGACTTTTCAATGGCAAAGCAAATAGAACTCGTCAAAGTTTTAGAGAATTATATTAATTTGTTGATCGATGAATTTAATGTTGAGAAGTTAAACAGATTAATTTTAATAATAATGGGTAACAAAAAATTATTTAATTTATTTCTTTTCAATCTAGATAATAATAACGACATCATTTTGAAATTAATAAAATTTGTTGACAATGACTCAAGTTTCAAAATAAATGATGATAACGAATCAATTTTTCAAGACTTTTATTCTTACTTTGGTAATTTGGTGATCTTTTTGATAAAGGTCTCGAAGTTTTTGAACTTGGATTTCAGAATTAATAACTCCTTTTTCTTAAATTATTTGAACAATTTTAGACTCAATTATCTCAACTTGACCAACAGCTTCGACGATAAGAATGAGAATGACAAGGTTATAATTAACAACTATAAGACATTGATAAATGATTGGATTCAATCGCTCTTTAATGAGTCAGAAGGGGGTTTATCCGATGAAATTATAAAGTCAATTGACATTAAACAAATCCATCAATTAATTCCTATGATCTATCAACAGGCTATTACGGCATTAGTTGAAGGTAAGATCGACTTCAAGATTTTGAGTAATGGTTTGGATTATTTATCACAAAACTTCTTATTGGTCTGTAATCTTTCAATCATAAATTGGTTGATGCTAAAGATTAATCTTAAGAATGGTAATTTAAAGAAGTATTTGAGGATCTTGAATGAAATGATAACTTTAATCGAAAAAGTTTCAAAGGAATCTAATAACGAATTAAGACTTACAAGTGAAATTTTATTGGACATGATATACGAATCAATTTATGATGTGAAAAAATTGAAAATCGATGACATACTAAAATCCAATGAATTTGATAAAATTAACAAAATTTCCCAATTAGACTTCTCTGAGAAGCCAATTATTGATGAAACATTCAATCATGATAATTTGAATTTTGAAACTTTTGAAGATAACTTGGTCAGAGTATTTAATGGGTCCGTTAATGCAACAAATTTAACTTCGATAGCTTACTATGTGGAAAATAACGATTCACTAATAAAGAGTTTGCTTAATAATTTGGCCTCGAACAATTATCAATTCAAGTCGACTAATGAAAATTTAAAATATCTAATCGATCTTATAATCTTTTTGAATTTGAACTTTTCAATCAAATCGAACGAAATAAGAGATTTTTGGATCAAGAAATTCACAAATCCAAAAATGTCTGAAAAAACCTATCAATTAGAAGAAAGCTTCAAGATACTGATCGATAACCACTTTTCCAGTATCTTCAATACAGATGAAGATTTCAATGATGATGAGTTGTTTGAAAGCGTTTCTATCGATTATGGGTTGAAAGAGTCAAGCAAATTATACTACGGTTTAATCGAATTTTATCTTATTCTTTGCAAAAATACAATCGATAATGATTCATTTGTGAAATCCTTAGACCTAATACATGCCAAATTATTGAATGACTTAAAAAGTCTTGATATTTAAGTATATATTTATGGAATGATGAATAGACATTCAATTTTCTGAATTTCTTCAGAACTATATATCTCAATCTCCAGGTGATATTTTTATCACGTTTCACTCTTGAACGATATTCGCTCTACAAGATCACCCAAACAATGTGTATCTTCAGGAACTGGAACGTTTTCTATCCCTATAACTGGATAAGTCCAATTTTTTGCAGCAATTCGATTACGACATTGTAACAAAATGACGCGAGCAAACGCGTTAGTAATGATTTTAAAAATTAATATTATCACATCCCCAACTAAGAAGAATGTCAAGACTGTTTCCAAATGATGGAGAATCGGCACATTCCTTGCCAGTTGCTTCTCAGGGCTTAAATGGTGTACAAGATGAGCTCAGTGAAGCACAAGAAGTATTAGTGAAAAGATTAAAAAAGCCAGGTGATTCTACAACAGAACGTTCTAGTTTTGAAAAAGAATTAGAATCTCAGGCAGGTAATGATCAAGAACATCAATCATGGGGAAGACCAGAATTACCAAAGCATTATGATCAGAATGATATCACATTTCAACAATTAGATGCTGAAGAAACTAACATCAATGAGAATACAGTCGCAAGATTTTTTGGTATTACTGATAATGGTAACTCAATTTTGTGTAATGTTACAGGCTTTTTACATTATTTCTATGTTCCAGTTCCAAGAGGGTTCTCTGTTAATGAAGAGCTAAAGAGTTTCAGAGAGTACCTCATGAATAATTTTCAAGGGATTGAAGATATTGAAGTTGTTAATAAAGAATCAATTTGGGGATTTAATAATAATACAAAAGCTCCTTTCTTTAGAATATTTGTCAACAATAATAGAAACATTACAAGATTAAGAACTGGTTTCGAAAAAGGTGAAGTTCAATATAACCAATTTTTCCCCGCTGGAATTATCACTTACGATAATATCAATTATCTATTAAGGTTGATGGTTGATTGTAAAATCACTGGTATGTCCTGGTTAACTCTACCAAAAGGTAAGTATACATTATCAAAGAGAGAGTTCTATGAATCTACATGTCAGATTGAATGTACTATCCATTATAAGGATTTGATCTCACATCAATCAGAAGGTGAATGGTTAAAAATGGCACCTTTACGTATTTTATCATTTGATATTGAATGTGCAGGTAGAAAAGGTATTTTTCCAGAAGCCCAGCATGATCCTGTCATTCAAATTGCCAATGTAGTACTGGTATATGGTGAGCTGAAACCTTTTGTAAGGAACGTTTTCACTGTTAAATCATGTTCTCCAATCATTGGTTCACAAATATTTTCAAGTGAAACTGAACATGAAATGTTACTGTCATGGAAGGATTTCATCGTTAAAGTTGACCCTGATGTTATCATTGGTTACAACACTGCAAACTTCGATATTCCTTATGTATTAGATAGGGCACTGGCATTGGGTATCAAAAGCTTCCCTTACTTCGGTAGAATGAAGAAAATCAGACAGGAGATCAAAGATACAACTTTCAGTTCGAGAGCATATGGTACCAGAGAAAATAAGGTTGTGAATATTGATGGTAGGATGCAATTAGATTTGTTGCAGTTCATTCAAAGAGAATACAAATTAAGAAGTTATACCTTGAATTCGGTGTCTGCTCACTTCTTAGGTGAGCAAAAGGAAGATGTTCAACATTCTATTATTACAGATTTACAAAATGGTGATGCTGAAACAAGAAGAAGGTTGGCGGTCTATTGTTTGAAGGATGCTTATTTACCCTTGAGATTGGTAGAAAAATTAATGTGTTTAGTTAATTATACTGAAATGGCTAGAGTCACTGGTGTTCCCTTTTCATATTTGTTATCAAGAGGTCAACAAATTAAAGTCATCTCACAATTATTCAGGAAATGTCTCCAAGATAACATTGTTATCCCGAATATGAAAAGTGAAGGAACTAATGAAGAATACGAAGGTGCTACAGTCATTGAGCCAATTAGAGGCTATTATGATAAGCCAATTGCTACATTGGATTTCAGCTCTTTGTATCCATCAATTATGATGGCTCATAATTTGTGTTATACAACGTTGATTAGCCAGCAAACAATTAAGACATATAACTTAACCGAAGATGATTATACTAAAACACCAAACGGTGACTTTTTTGTTAAAGATCATAAGCGTAAAGGTATTCTACCAACGATTTTACAAGAATTATTAAGCGCCAGAAAACAGGCAAAGAAGGACTTGAAAAATGAAACTGATCCATTCAAGAAGAATGTTTTGAATGGTAGACAATTAGCGTTGAAAATTTCAGCTAATTCAGTCTATGGTTTTACTGGTGCAACCATTGGTAAGTTACCTTGTTTGGCCATTTCGTCTTCTACCACAGCATTCGGAAGGGAAATGATTGAACAAACAAAAGTGGAAGTTCAGAAGAAGTATTGTAAAGAAAATGGATATGAATTCGATTCCCAAGTCATTTATGGTGATACAGATTCCGTTATGGTCAAATTTGGAACTGACAGTTTGGAAGAGAGTATGAGATTGGGTGAAGAAGCGGCTGACTATGTTTCTACGAAATTCAAAAACCCAATCAAATTGGAATTTGAAAAGTGTTACTTCCCTTACTTGTTGATTAATAAGAAGAGATACGCTGGATTGTTCTGGACCAACCCCAAAAAGTTCGATAAAATGGATACCAAAGGTATTGAGACTGTTAGAAGAGATAATTGTAGATTGGTTCAAAATGTGATCACAAAAGTCTTGGAATTAATCTTGGAAGAAAGAGATGTCTCGAAGGCTGAAAGGTATGTCAAGCAGACCATTGCAGATCTATTACAAAACAGAGTAGATTTATCGCAACTAGTGATCACGAAAGCATATTCTAAAGTAGATTACGCCGCCAAACAAGCACATGTTGTTTTAGCAGAAAGAATGAAAAAGAGAGATCCCGGTTCTGCACCAACTCTAGGTGATAGAGTTGCATACGTCATTATCAATGGTCCAGCAGGGGCTAAAAATTATGATAAATCAGAAGATCCTCTTTATGTTTTAGAGAACTCCTTGCCTATTGATGTGAATTACTATTTAGAAAATCAATTGGCTAATCCTTTATTGAGAATCTTTGAGCCTATTCTAGGAGAAAAAAGAGCAAAAGAATTATTGAATGGTGATCATACACGTACAGTCAAGAGATCTGCTCCAACAACTGGTGGTTTATTAAGATTTGCAAAGAAGGCAGAGACCTGTAAAAATTGTAAAACTCCTTTGAAACCTTCGAACAAAGGAGCGCTCTGTGAAAATTGTATAGCTGATGGTCCAAAATTATACTGCAATGCATTGGCTCAAATGAATTATTTAGAACATAAATTCTCAAGATTATGGACTGAATGCCAAAGATGTCAAGGTTCTTTACATCAAGAAGTTTTATGTTCCAACAACGATTGTCCTATATTTTACATGAGAAAAAAGGCTCAGAAAGATGTCTTCCAACAGAGTCAGGAGTTGATAAAATGGCAAGAAACGATTTGGTAATGATTAAACGATTATTTATTTGTAAACAAAATATAAATATACACGCATATCATATTTTCTAATAAGATATTTCCACTCATAAACTTTTACTCTAATTTTTTAAAGATTTTATTTTTTCATTCACTTCATATATTGTTGTCATTCTTGATAACTTCAATATTTGACTCAGTTACTGATCTATTAGTTAAGGAAGGTCTAACATCATTACTCGTTAACACGTCATTATTAGAATTAGCCTTTTTTATTGTGGGGCTATCTGGTCTTGGATCATCGGGCAATTGGACTATCTTGCTCTCACCGTTCGGTGAATTGTTTGTGGTTGGAATATTTGATAATTCATAAGTTCCATTCTTTAAGTTCTTAGCAAAATTCGATGTACGATTACTATTGTTTTGTTTTGATAATTCCTTGAGTTGTTTGATATTATGGATACATTTATTGATGGTTTGCATCAACAATTTAGGCTTCAATGGTTTTGATACATAATCATCCATCCCTTTTGCTAATGACTTTTCACGATCACCCAACATAGCATGGGCAGTTAAGGCAATAATTGGGGTTCTCAAGCTTAACGAATCAATTGGATTGGACTTCTTTTCCCATTGCCTTATCTTCTCGGTGGCTTCGAAACCTCCCATTACAGGCATTTGGACATCCATAAGAACAACATCAAATTTGTTTTTCTTGATTGCTTCGAAAGCTTCCAAACCATTCTCCACGACTTGAACTTGATGTCCTTGTTTCTCTAAGATTCTTACAGCTAATTTTTGATTAACCAAATTATCTTCGGCCAATAAAATCTTATAGCTCACTGATTCATCTGAATTTTGAGAAATAGATCTTGATTCCAAGGCTGGTAAAAGTGCCGATGCTAAATCTGTTATCGTACAAGGTGTGTTCCCATAAGATGAAATCCCTAAATCGATACAAACTCTCATATTCAATTCAGGAATGGAATGATGTAACAATACTAATGGAATGTATTTCACTTCCGACAATAATCTCAAGTTTTTAGCTATTTCGATAGAATCGATCATTATTATATCATACCTCACAGGTTCAGTCAAATTAGCATCTTTTATATCACGAACAATAATTGGGACAAGTCCCAACTCAACAATTCCAAATTTAATTTCACTTAATTCACTATCAGAATGTTCAGTTGAAATAAATAAAACATAATGTGAGCTGAATGGTAACAATTGCTCGGTTTGTCTATTATATCTTATATTGGAAGGAGAAACACTGACGGTAAAATAGAAATTCGAACCATGTCCATATTCTGAAGTTACCCAGATTTCACCACCCATAAGTTGAATCAATTGTTTTGAAATTGACAAACCTAACCCAGTACCACCAAACTTTCTGGTAGTAGAACCATCAGCTTGACAGAAAGTATCAAAGATCAAGCCTAACTTGTCTCTTTCTATACCGATACCAGTGTCACTTACACAGACTTCTAACAATAATTTATCACTGTCATCAACAACCTTGCTTGACTTTTTAACTGAAACACTGACTTTACCCTTTTTCGTGAACTTTATGGCATTACCAGCTAAATTTAAAATGACTTGTCTCAATCTAAAAGAATCACCAATCAAATTATCAGGGAAAGAAGAATCACATTGATATGTCAAATCCAAAGACTTTTCAATTGCTTTAACTGCCAAAGTCTTCAAGGCACCAAATACGGTACCTCTCAATGAAAAGTCAATTTGTTCTACTGTCATTCTATTAGCTTCGATCTTGGAGATATCTAAAATGTCATCGATAATTGTGAGTAACGAATTGGCTAAGTTATGAACGATTGATAGCATTTCTCTTTGATATTGAGTTAGCTCAGTATCTAAAGATAATTGAGTCATACCAATGATACCGTTCAATGGGGTTCTAATTTCATGGGACATATTAGCTAAAAATTCAGATTTTGCACTATTTGCTAATTCAGCAGCCTCTCTAGCAGCTGTATTTCTTTGAATAGATTCTCTTAAATTCAAAACCATTTGATTAATCTTTGTTTTCAATGCATCCATTTCACCACTCGCTTCAACAGTAATGAACCTTGTGAAATCACCATCAGTTGCAGCAGCAGTAATTTGAGCAAAAGCTCTAACTTGTGATGTTAAATTGGAAGCCATAGTGTTAACATTCGATGTGATTTCCTTCCACAAACCGTCAACATCGCTGACCTGGGCTTGAATACCTAACTTACCATTAATACCAACATCTCTTGCCACTTTGGACACTTCAGACGCGAATAATTGCAATGAGTCCACCATTTTATTGATAGTGTTCTTTAATTGTAAAATTTCACCTTGGGCATGAACATCAATTTTTTGAGACAAATCACCATGAGCGACAGCAGTCGTAACTGTTGCGATAGATCTGACTTGATTAGTTAAATTAGTTGCCATAAGATTAACATTTTCAGTAACAGCTTTCCAAGCACCCTCGACATCTTGCACATTAGCTTGACCACCTAAAATACCTAACGTACCGACTTCTCTAGATAACGTTGTAACTTCTAAAGCGAAATTTTGCAATCGATCCACCATTTGATTGATTGTTAATTTCAAATCTAAAATTTCTCCTTTACAGTCAGCAGTAACCTTCTTGGACAAGTCACCTTTGGCGACAGCAGTTGTGACATTAGCAATATTTCTGACTTGTGTTGTCAAATTAAGAGCCATAGCGTTTACATTATCAGTTAATTCTTTCCAGATACCTTCAACATTCTCGATGAAGGCTTGACCACCTAAAATACCTAAAACTCCAACATCTCTAGCGACCTTGGAAACTTCGAAAGCGAATGTTCTCAATTGGTCAACCATAGTGTTTATAGTCATTTGTAATTGTAAAATTTCACCTTGAGCGTGAACATTGATTTTCCTTGATAAATCACCTCTTGCTACAGCTCTTGTAACATCAGCAATTTCTCTGACTTGATTGGTTAAATTAAGGGCCATAATATTAACGTTATCGGTCAAAGATCTCCAAATACCTACGGAACCTTCATTCTTAGCCTGTCCACCCAATTCACCATTTGCAACTTCAGTGGCAACTTTTGTAACTTCATTAGCGAAGGTCTGTAATTGATCCATCATTGTATTGATTGTGATTTTGACTTTAAGAATTTCTGGATCACTTTCCACGGTATGAATTTCGACTTTTTTGGACAAATCACCCATTGCAACAGAGATAACGACGGTACCTATTTCAGATAAGGCCTGTTTAAACGCTTTATTTGCGGTTTTAGAAGTATCCAAGTCATGATTAACATTAACAATCAATTCATCTTGAGCTTTTATATGATTAGCTAAATTCTCTCGTATGAGATGGTGATTCTTTGCAAAAAGATCTGGATCTTCAAGAATTTTGAGCAATTCATTTGAATCCATACCTTCAAATCTTTGTCTCTTTGGTGAAGGATTAATTTTGGAAACGTTTAAAATAGTTTAGGTTATAGAAAACACAAAAAACAATTGGAGAATAAAAATAAATTCAAGGTTCAACACACTCAAAAAACAATTAATAAGCCTTATATAATCTTATCTATTTGTACTTCTATTCTTGATCTGGGACCGCTAATTATCTATTATATCTACCTGATAATATATTCTGATCTTATCCTGCTTATACTTTCCCAACTTTTTCAATATCTTCACCTTAATTTACACGATTAAATTAAATCTAAGGGTTGACTTTTTTGTCTCCTTTCTCGAAATGAGAATTTTGAAACACACTTAAAATTGTAAGGGGACGATTTCCTTAAATAGGTTATTTACTATTGTGACCAAGATTTGATATTGGCTATTATCGAATACTGAACAAATATATTATAATTATGTGTTATTTTGTATTAATCAAAATGAGAGTTGTTACTTCAAGAATTAGGCAGTATATATGCTGTTATTTTTAGCTCCCACTTCAAAAACTCAAAAAGCTTCTTTTTTTCTTTTTAAAATCGATTTTTTACAAATCTTGATCTATTTGAGTATCTTGGTAGGTAGCTCAAGCATAAAAGTTTTGTGTATATAGTGCTATGTTTCTCATAAAATTTCCAATTATAGTTTTTTATACATTACGTCAAACATTGTACAGCACCCCAACTGATAATGCATATCGGACCTGCTGCAAAATTGAAAACTTAAACAGTACTTTTGACATCCTATACTCTCGTCATACTCTTATAGAAGGCTTTGATCACAAAGAGTCCACTCGATTATTGTCATATTTCAAAAATTCTTCTTTTTGACAAGGCTATGCAATAGGTGTAAATTCATTAAGGTACAGGTATATTCGTCTAAGCGAATTACGAGCAAGGAACCAAAACTGCTTCATCGATTATATGTTTCTTATAATTAACTTTTATATATCTAGTAATTCTAGCAGCTAGAATGAGTTTATATGCTGTATGTTGAATAAACTGCTATAAGAGTAATCACAAAGTGCAAAAATAGGTATTTCCAGATAAGTCACAATTTCTTATTCAGCATATTTTATTTTGCAACTTAAACATGTAATACCTCTTGATTCGATCTTAGACGAACAAATGAAATTGATTGTATCTTTATTAAGTATATTTGCTTTCATAACATGTTTTCCCATTGAAAGTCACAGCTTATGGAATGGCTTAGTAGGATCAGATCAAATTTTTAAGAATTTACAAGGGATCAATGAATCTCCTGATCCAATCGACTTAACTACCACTGTTAGACCTTTTAGTAAAAACTACAGGAATGTGGAAGTTGAATCTGCAGATTATATTACAAAAACTTTAATCGAATCTTATCCAGATACTAGAATATTTGCAAAAAGAGAATTATTGTACTTCATCACAAATAAACCAGATGAACCCTTGTCTGTTGATGTCTACGACTTTAAGGACTCGATTGAAGTCAAAGGTGACTCTAGAGAGATTACGATCAGTCCTAGGTTAGATATAGAGAATCCAGATGGTTCTGGCTCAATTGATACTTCATTAACATTATCTTATTCTATGGAATTCAAGACCTCATGGACAGTTGCATTTAGCTATGACTTTGTTAGTAATGTTCTTGGTGTTGGTTTGGAAATCAAACCTTCTGTAAAATTGTCCCTTGGTGGTTCAATATCCATATCAGCCAGCTGTAGTGTTAAAAATGGTACTTCTGTTGAACAAGTCGTAGTCTACGAAACAACTAGATTTGAAAATATAAGGACCAAACGAATTGCTTGGTCTGACAAAAACTTCATTCATGGTCCTTTGACTACAACTTCAACGGAAGGAAATCCTAAACTTATAGTTAATTGTAAATCTTTTTAAATTTATAGCATTAAATAAACCCTGTTCCTCGTTCTCCATATATATATTTACGTATCTAAATTAAATTAAATTAAATTATATTGTCTTAAAACCTGGCAATTTGGCATTGGAAAGTTCTGTGCTTTCTTTAATTTCTCTTGATCAGTTGAAAACCATCCATGTGCGTCGTCGATTAATTCATTCTTCATCAATTGTTCCTTAGAGCATTTTGCTCTTTTATCTTGTACAAATAAATTTTCGATTTTAGAATCAAAATTTCTCATCTGTTGCTTGCTATAATTCTTCTTGTTAATGAATTGTTCATTTACGTAGAAAGGGATTTTATAATTTGGTGTATTTCTTTCGAGGTTGAATTTAGGTGTTCTATGGAATGAATAATCAGGTATATTCGACTCAGAAAAGAAACCAGGTATGATAGAAATCAAAACAAATAATATTATTGGTAACAATTGTTTTAAAGTTGTGAGTAAGCTTGTATCTTCATTATTAGTAGGTGGTGGTCTTGTGGTTCTTGGATTACTTCTAGTTCTGAAACCTTGACCTCCTGGACCTCCAAATGATTGGAAAGTGAATCCATTACTACCAAATGAGAATGTTTGTGGTCCACCTCCGAATTGTCTGCCACCAAAACCACCTTGATTTCCAAAGAAAAAATTGAATAGATCATCTTCAAATATATCGCTACCACCACTAGAATAATATCTACCATTCATTCCACTTGTCCTTGCCGATGTGCTTGACATGCTTGGATTAAATCTTGCATCCGGGTCACTTCCTGTATCATCAAAAATCTTTTTCTTTTGTGGATCACTTAAAACACCCCATGCTTTATTTAAAATTTTGAATGCTTCAGCTGCCCTGGGATGTGGATTTTTATCAGGGTGTAATTTAATTGCTAGCTTCCTATATGACTTTTTGATATCTGATTCACTGGAACTTTTCTGTACCTGTAATATTTGATAATATTCATGTGGCTTGTATGATAATACCTTCAATACAATAGTCTCTTGTTCTGATGTATGTGACATTTTGCCTTAACAGATTAGTTTTTCATTCTCAACAAATCTTCTAGCAAAAAATCACCATAGTTCGGTCCACCAGTAATTAGATAAGAAAATTAAAGTATCACAGCCAACTTGCACCACTCAACATCGATCAAGAATTGATCTCAAGTCCATCCAAAAAAGGACAATACTTTGGGTTTCACTCAACAGGTGCGTTGTTATAGAACCATATCAAATATCACAAAATATATAAATGATGAAAAAAATAAAGCATATAAATTATACCAAAAAAAAACCAGGGGAGAGCTGGGAATTGAACCCAGGGCCTCTCGCACCCAAAGCGAGAATCATACCACTAGACCACACTCCCTAATTTATGTAAGGAAAAGCAGTTCAATTATTTATAATGCTTTATCTAATTGTAATTCTGTATAAACTTATCGGTATAAATTAATTAATTGTTTCAAATTCATTGTTTTCACTTTATTGATTTGCTACGGAAAGAGTCAAGTTTAGTGTGCTTTAACATAACATAATATAACATAACATCCTTGTTGTGAAGCTTTTTATTTCTTGTGAAAATAGCATCTATGTAGCCGATATTAAGGCATTTTTTTATGTAACAATTGAGTGACGAAATAGACCGCTTATAATTAAACTATTGGGCTTGAAGGTTGTATGATAATAGTAGGCTAAGGCAGTTTGGGAAAGTATAAGAAAGCAGCTATAACTGTAAAATAAGCCAATAGAAGGATGGTAATGATTGTTTGTAATTTTATTACACAATCATAATTCGCCAAATGGCGGATGTCAATGGGATTGAAAGTTTTAGAGAAGGGGTAGTGCAATGCTGTATCCTGGGTAATGGGTGGTAATACAAGCCATTGCAAAACATGCTCAGGGATCAATACAATCGTTTTCAACTTTTTACATGTTAAGGAGAATATTTTAGAATGTCGTTATTTTCATTTTGCGCTTTGGTACAACCGAGTTGAGTCTCAGAGATTAAAAGGGGTTGAATTAGTGTTTGATGTCATTTTAAGTAGCTCCAGAAGTATTTTGCAAGCTGTATCAAGCATTCGTTTAGTTAAGTTTCATCAGCTTTGAACTTGGCTCATGAAATGCTTTTCTTGAGTTGGTGTCGAAAATCGCCCGGCTTTTTACCAATTTTGTGGAACTCTCTAACCCATCTTTGGGCAGCAGCCAGATTAATACCTTGTTTTCCAGCTAATTCGCTAACATTTGTGCCTACCAATTCGGTTTTATCATAAAAACAGCCAGAATCTGCTCCGGGGTATACTTCCTATGAGG